>JAVLUX010000005.1:12080000-12680000 GCA_032164185.1 Moxostoma hubbsi
ATACGATCACGGCAAACAACTAACCTTGTGCATAAAATGCCTTCACAGACCTGCCAATATTTAAAAAGCCTTTGGCTTGACTGTCCTACCAAATTTGTTTGTTCTACCAAATTGTTTATGTAAACAAATATAAATTATTCTTTTACAAATGTTTCTGATATTGTCTGGAACCTTGTAAAATGTGATGTCTGCTTGAGGACTTTTTGTACACTTCTTAATATATACTCTGAGAGTAAACCATTCCTGCTACTTATTTGCTGAATATATATTTAGACAAGGCACTCCATCACAAAAATCAAAGGAAAACAGAAATCTTTCTTCAATTTTCTGTTACACATTTGTTCTACCAAATTGTTTAAGTAAACAAATATCAATTATTCTTTTACAAATGTGTGTGATATTGTTTGGAACCTTGTAAAATGTGATGTCTGCTTGAGGACTTTTTGTACACTTCTTAATATATACCCTATAGTAAAATACTACATGTGTTTCCACCCAGTTTCGAACTGGGGACCTTTTGCGTGTAAAGTAAACGTGATAACCAATACACTACGGAAACGAGCCTATGAGGTAGTGATCAACCATTCCTATTACTTATTTGCTGAATATATATTTAGACAAGACAGTCCATCACAAAAATCAAAGGAATACAGAAAACTTTCTTCAATTTTCTGCTGCACATTTGTTCTACCAAAATGTTTCTGTAAACAAATATCAATTATTCTTTTACAAATGTGTCAGATTTTGTCTGGAATCTTGTAAAATGTGATGTCTGCTTGTGGACTTTTTGTACACTTCGTAATATATACCCTATAGTAAAAGCCTACACGTGTTTCCACCCAGTTTCGAACTGGGGACCTTTTGCGTGTAAAGCAAACGTGATAACCACTACACTACGGAAACGAGCCTATGAGGTAGTGACCAAACATTCCTATTACTTATTTGCTGAATATATAATTAGACAAGACACTCCATCACAAAAATCAAAGGAATACAGAAAACTTTCTTCAATTTTCTGCTACACATTTGTTCTACCAAATTGTTTATGTAAACAAATATCAATTATTCTTTTACAAATGTGTCTGATATTGTCTGTAACCCTGTAAATTGTGACGTCTGCTTGAGGACTTTTTGTACACTTCTTTATATATACTCTGAGAGTAAACCATTCCTGCTACTTATTTGCTGAATATATATTTAGACAAGACACTCCATCACAAAAATCAAAAGATTACAGAAAACTTTCTTCAATTTTCTGCTACACATTTGTTCTACCAAATTGTTTAGTAAACAAATATCAATTATTCTTTTACAAATGTGTCTGATATTGTCTGTAACCTTGTAAAATGTGATGTCTGTTTGTGGACTTTTTGTACACTTCTTAATATATACCCTATAGTAAAAGCCTACATGTGTTTCCACCCAGTTTCGAACTACGGACCTTTTGAGTGTAAAGCAAACATGATAACCACTACACTACGGTAACAAGACTATGAGGTAGTGATCAACCATTCCTATTACTTATTTGCTGAATATATAATTAGAAAAGGCACTCCATCACAAAAATCAAAGGAATACAGAAAACTTTCTTCAATTTTCTGCTACACATTTGTTCTACCAAATTGTTTAGTAAACAAATATCAATTATTCTTTTACAAATGTGTCTGATATTGTCTGGAACCTTGTAAAATGTGATGTCTGCTTGTGGACTTTTTGTACACTTCTTAATATATACCCTATAGTAAAATCCTACATGTGTTTCTTTACCCAGTTTCAAAGTGGGGACCTTTTGCGTGTAAAGCAAACGTGATAACCACTACACTACGGAAACGAGCCTATGAGGTAGTGATCAACCATTCCTATTACTTATTTGCTGAATATATAATTAGACAAGACACTCCATCACAAAAATCAAAGGAATACAGAAAACGTTTTTTAATTTTCTGCTACACATTTGTTCTACCAAATTGTTTATGTAAACAAATATCAATTATTCTTTTACAAATGTGTCTGATATTGTCTGTAACCCTGTAAATTGTGACGTCTGCTTGTGGACTTTTTGTACACTTCTTAATATATACTCTGAGAGTAAACCATTCCTGATACTTATTTGCTGAATATATATTTAGACAAGACAGTCCATCACAAAAATCAAAGGAATACAGAAAACTTTCTTCAATTTTCTGCTGCACATTTGTTCTACCAAAATGTTTCTGTAAACAAATATCAATTATTCTTTTACAAATGTGTCAGATTTTGTCTGGAATCTTGTAAAATGTGATGTCTGCTTGTGGACTTTTTGTACACTTCTTAATATATACTCTGAGAGTAAACCATTCCTGCTACTTATTTGCTGAATATATATTTAGACAAGACACTCCATCACAAAAATCAAAAGATTACAGAAAACTTTCTTCAATTTTCTGCTACACATTTGTTCTACCAAATTGTTTAGTAAACAAATATCAATTATTCTTTTACAAATGTGTCTGATATTGTCTGGAACCTTGTAAAATGTGATGTCTGCTTGTGGACTTTTTGTACACTTCTTAATATATACTCTGAGAGTAAACCATTCCTGATACTTATTTGCTGAATATATATTTAGAAAAGGCACTCCATCACAAAAATCAAAGGAATACAGAAAACTTTCTTCGATTTTCTGCTACACATTTGTTCTACCAAATTGTTTATTTAAACAAATATCAATTATTCTTTTACAAATGTGTCTGATATTGTCTGTAACCTTGTAAAATGTGATGTCTGTTTGTGGACTTTTTGTACACTTCTTAATATATACCCTATAGTAAAAGCCTACATGTGTTTCCACCCAATTTCGAACTACGGACCTTTTGAGTGTAAAGCAAACATGATAACCACTACACTACGGTAACAAGCCTATGAGGTAGTGATCAACCATTCCTATTACTTATTTGCTGAATATATAATTAGAAAAGGCACTCCATCACAAAAATCAAGGGAATGCAGAAAACTTTCTTCAATTTTCTGCTACACATTTGTTCTACCAAATTGTTTATGTAAACAAATATCAATTATTCTTTTACAAATGTGTCTGATATTGTCTGTAACCCTGTAAATTGTGACGTCTGCTTGTGGACTTTTTGTACACTTCTTAATATATACTCTGAGAGTAAACCATTCCTGATACTTATTTGCTGAATATATATTTAGACAAGACAGTCCATCACAAAAATCAAAGGAATACAGAAAACTTTCTTCAATTTTCTGCTACACATTTGTTCTACCAAATTGTTTATTTAAACAAATATCAATTATTCTTTTACAAATGTGTCTGATATTGTCTGTAACCTTGTAAAATGTGATGTCTGTTTGTGGACTTTTTGTACACTTCTTAATATATACCCTATAGTAAAAGCCTACATGTGTTTCCACCCAATTTCGAACTACGGACCTTTTGAGTGTAAAGCAAACATGATAACCACTACACTACGGTAACAAGCCTATGAAGTAGTGATCAACCATTCCTATTACTTATTTGCTGAATATATAATTAGAAAAGGCACTCCATCACAAAAATCAAGGGAATACAGAAAACTTTCTTCAATTTTCTGCTACACATTTGTTCTACCAAATTGTTTATGTAAACAAATATCAATTATTCTTTTACAAATGTGTCTGATATTGTCTGTAACCCTGTAAATTGTGACGTCTGCTTGTGGACTTTTTGTACACTTCTTAATATATACTCTGAGAGTAAACCATTCCTGATACTTATTTGCTGAATATATATTTAGACAAGACAGTCCATCACAAAAATCAAAGGAATACAGAAAACTTTCTTCAATTTTCTGCTGCACATTTGTTCTACCAAAATGTTTCTGTAAACAAATATCAATTATTCTTTTACAAATGTGTCAGATTTTGTCTGGAATCTTGTAAAATGTGATGTCAGCTTGTGGACTTTTTGTACACTTCTTAATATATACTCTGAGAGTAAACCATTCCTGATACTTATTTGCTGAATATATATTTAGACAAGACAGTCCATCACAAAAATCAAAGGAATACAGAAATCTTTCTTCAATTTTCTACTGCACATTTGTTCTACCAAAATGTTTCTGTAAACAAATATCAATTATTCTTTTACAAATGTGTCTGATTTTGTCTGGAATCTTGTAAAATGTGATGTCTGCTTGTGGACTTTTTGTACACTTCGTAATATATACCCTATAGTAAAAGCCTACATGTGTTTCTACCCAGTTTCGAACTGGTGACCTTTTGCGTGTAAAGCAAACGTGATAACCACTACACTACGGAAACGAGCCTATGAAGTAGTGATCAAACATTCCTATTACTTATTTGCTGAATATATAATTAGACAAGACACTCCATCACAAAAATCAAAGGAATACAGAAAACTTTCTTCAATTTTCTGCTACACATTTGTTCTACCAAATTGTTTATGTAAACAAATATCAATTATTCTTTTACAAATGTGTCTGATATTGTCTGTAACCCTGTAAATTGTGACGTCTGCTTGAGGACTTTTTGTACACTTCTTTATATATACTCTGAGAGTAAACCATTCCTGCTACTTATTTGCTGAATATATATTTAGACAAGACACTCCATCACAAAAATCAAAAGATTACAGAAAACTTTCTTCAATTTTCTGCTACACATTTGTTCTACCAAATTGTTTAGTAAACAAATATCAATTATTCTTTTACAAATGTGTCTGATATTGTCTGGAACCTTGTAAAATGTGATGTCTGCTTGTGGACTTTTTGTACACTTCTTAATATATACTCTGAGAGTAAACCATTCCTGATACTTATTTGCTGAATATATATTTAGAAAAGGCACTCCATCACAAAAATCAAAGGAATACAGAAAACTTTCTTCGATTTTCTGCTACACATTTGTTCTACCAAATTGTTTATTTAAACAAATATCAATTATTCTTTTACAAATGTGTCTGATATTGTCTATAACCTTGTAAAATGTGATGTCTGTTTGTGGACTTTTTGTACACTTCTTAATATATACCCTATAGTAAAAGCCTACATGTGCTTCCACCCAGTTTCGAACTACTGACCTTTTGAGTGTAAAGCAAACATGATAACCACTACACTACGGTAACAAGCCTATGAGGTAGTGATCAACCATTCCTATTACTTATTTGCTGAATATATAATTAGAAAAGGCACTCCATCACAAAAATCAAGGGAATACAGAAAACTTTCTTCAATTTTCTGCTACACATTTGTTCTACCAAATTGTTTATGTAAACAAATATCAATTATTCTTTTACAAATGTGTCTGATATTGTCTGTAACCCTGTAAATTGTGACGTCTGCTTGTGGACTTTTTGTACACTTCTTAATATATACTCTGAGAGTAAACCATTCCTGATACTTATTTGCTGAATATATATTTAGACAAGACAGTCCATCACAAAAATCAAAGGAATACAGAAAACTTTCTTCAATTTTCTGCTGCACATTTGTTCTACCAAAATGTTTCTGTAAACAAATATCAATTATTCTTTTACAAATGTGTCAGATTTTGTCTGGAATCTTGTAAAATGTGATGTCTGCTTGTGGACTTTTTGTACACTTCGTAATATATACCCTATAGTAAAAGCCTACATGTGTTTCCACCCAGTTTCGATCTGGGGACCTTTTGCGTGTAAAGCAAACGTGATAACCACTACACTACGGAAACGAGCCTATGAGGTAGTGACCAAACATTCCTATTACTTATTTGCTGAATATATAATTAGACAAGACACTCCATCACAAAAATCAAAGGAATACAGAAAACTTTCTTCAATTTTCTGCTACACATTTGTTCTACCAAATTGTTTATGTAAACAAATATCAATTATTCTTTTACAAATGTGTCTGATATTGTCTGTAACCCTGTAAATTGTGACGTCTGCTTGAGGACTTTTTGTACACTTCTTTATATATACTCTGAGAGTAAACCATTCCTGCTACTTATTTGCTGAATATATATTTAGACAAGACACTCCATCACAAAAATCAAAAGATTACAGAAAACTTTCTTCAATTTTCTGCTACACATTTGTTCTACCAAATTGTTTAGTAAACAAATATCAATTATTCTTTTACAAATGTGTCTGATATTGTCTGTAACCTTGTAAAATGTGATGTCTGTTTGTGGACTTTTTGTACACTTCTTAATATATACCCTATAGTAAAAGCCTACATGTGTTTCCACCCAGTTTCGAACTACGGACCTTTTGAGTGTAAAGCAAACATGATAACCACTACACTACGGTAACAAGCCTATGAGGTAGTGATCAACCATTCCTATTACTTATTTGCTGAATATATAATTAGACAAGACACTCCATCACAAAAATCAAAGGAATACAGAAAACGTTTTTTAATTTTCTGCTACACATTTGTTCTACCAAATTGTTTATGTAAACAAATATCAATTATTCTTTTACAAATGTGTCTGATATTGTCTGTAACCCTGTAAATTGTGACGTCTGCTTGTGGACTTTTTGTACACTTCTTAATATATACTCTGAGAGTAAACCATTCCTGATACTTATTTGCTGAATATATATTTAGACAAGACAGTCCATCACAAAAATCAAAGGAATACAGAAAACTTTCTTCAATTTTCTGCTGCACATTTGTTCTACCAAAATGTTTCTGTAAACAAATATCAATTATTCTTTTACAAATGTGTCAGATTTTGTCTGGAATCTTGTAAAATGTGATGTCTGCTTGTGGACTTTTTGTACACTTCTTAATATATACCCTATAGTAAAAGCCTACATGTGTTTCCACCCAGTTTCGAACTACGAACCTTTTGAGTGTAAAGCAAACATGATAACCACTACACTACGGAAACGAGCCTATGAGGTAGTGACCAAACATTCCTATTACTTATTTGCTGAATATATAATTAGACAAGACACTCCATCACAAAAATCAAAGGAATACAGAAAACTTTCTTCAATTTTCTGCTACACATTTGTTCTACCAAATTGTTTATGTAAACAAATATCAATTATTCTTTTACAAATGTGTCTGATATTGTCTGTAACCCTGTAAATTGTGACGTCTGCTTGAGGACTTTTTGTACACTTCTTTATATATACTCTGAGAGTAAACCATTCCTGCTACTTATTTGCTGAATATATATTTAGACAAGACACTCCATCACAAAAATCAAAAGATTACAGAAAACTTTCTTCAATTTTCTGCTACACATTTGTTCTACCAAATTGTTTAGTAAACAAATATCAATTATTCTTTTACAAATGTGTCTGATATTGTCTGTAACCTTGTAAAATGTGATGTCTGTTTGTGGACTTTTTGTACACTTCTTAATATATACCCTATAGTAAAAGCCTACATGTGTTTCCACCCAGTTTCGAACTACGGACCTTTTGAGTGTAAAGCAAACATGATAACCACTACACTACGGTAACAAGCCTATGAGGTAGTGATCAACCATTCCTATTACTTATTTGCTGAATATATAATTAGAAAAGGCAATCCATCACAAAAATCAAAGGAATACAGAAAACTTTCTTCAATTTTCTGCTACACATTTGTTCTACCAAATTGTTTAGTAAACAAATATCAATTATTCTTTTACAAATGTGTCTGATATTGTCTGGAACCTTGTAAAATGTGATGTCTGCTTGTGGACTTTTTGTACACTTCTTAATATATACCCTATAGTAAAATCCTACATGTGTTTCTTTACCCAGTTTCAAAGTGGGGACCTTTTGCGTGTAAAGCAAACGTGATAACCACTACACTACGGAAACGAGCCTATGAGGTAGTGATCAACCATTCCTATTACTTATTTGCTGAATATATAATTAGACAAGACACTCCATCACAAAAATCAAAGGAATACAGAAAACGTTTTTTAATTTTCTGCTACACATTTGTTCTACCAAATTGTTTATGTAAACAAATATCAATTATTCTTTTACAAATGTGTCTGATATTGTCTGTAACCCTGTAAATTGTGACGTCTGCTTGTGGACTTTTTGTACACTTCTTAATATATACTCTGAGAGTAAACCATTCCTGATACTTATTTGCTGAATATATATTTAGACAAGACAGTCCATCACAAAAATCAAAGGAATACAGAAAACTTTCTTCAATTTTCTGCTGCACATTTGTTCTACCAAAATGTTTCTGTAAACAAATATCAATTATTCTTTTACAAATGTGTCAGATTTTGTCTGGAATCTTGTAAAATGTGATGTCTGCTTGTGGACTTTTTGTACACTTCTTAATATATACCCTATAGTAAAAGCCTACATGTGTTTCCACCCAGTTTCGAACTACGGACCTTTTGAGTGTAAAGCAAACATGATAACCACTACACTACGGAAACGAGCCTATGAGGTAGTGACCAAACATTCCTATTACTTATTTGCTGAATATATAATTAGACAAGACACTCCATCACAAAAATCAAAGGAATACAGAAAACTTTCTTCAATTTTCTGCTACACATTTGTTCTACCAAATTGTTTATGTAAACAAATATCAATTATTCTTTTACAAATGTGTCTGATATTGTCTGTAACCCTGTAAATTGTGACGTCTGCTTGAGGACTTTTTGTACACTTCTTTATATATACTCTGAGAGTAAACCATTCCTGCTACTTATTTGCTGAATATATATTTAGACAAGACACTCCATCACAAAAATCAAAAGATTACAGAAAACTTTCTTCAATTTTCTGCTACACATTTGTTCTACCAAATTGTTTAGTAAACAAATATCAATTATTCTTTTACAAATGTGTCTGATATTGTCTGTAACCTTGTAAAATGTGATGTCTGTTTGTGGACTTTTTGTACACTTCTTAATATATACCCTATAGTAAAAGCCTACATGTGTTTCCACCCAGTTTCGAACTACGGACCTTTTGAGTGTAAAGCAAACATGATAACCACTACACTACGGTAACAAGCCTATGAGGTAGTGATCAACCATTCCTATTACTTATTTGCTGAATATATAATTAGAAAAGGCACTCCATCACAAAAATCAAAGGAATACAGAAAACTTTCTTCAATTTTCTGCTACACATTTGTTCTACCAAATTGTTTAGTAAACAAATATCAATTATTCTTTTACAAATGTGTCTGATATTGTCTGGAACCTTGTAAAATGTGATGTCTGCTTGTGGACTTTTTGTACACTTCTTAATATATACCCTATAGTAAAATCCTACATGTGTTTCTTTACCCAGTTTCAAAGTGGGGACCTTTTGCGTGTAAAGCAAACGTGATAACCACTACACTACGGAAACAAGCCTATGAGGTAGTGATCAACCATTCCTATTACTTATTTGCTGAATATATAATTAGACAAGACACTCCATCACAAAAATCAAAGGAATACAGAAAACGTTTTTTAATTTTCTGCTACACATTTGTTCTACCAAATTGTTTATGTAAACAAATATCAATTATTCTTTTACAAATGTGTCTGATATTGTCTGTAACCCTGTAAATTGTGACGTCTGCTTGTGGACTTTTTGTACACTTCTTAATATATACTCTGAGAGTAAACCATTCCTGATACTTATTTGCTGAATATATATTTAGACAAGACAGTCCATCACAAAAATCAAAGGAATACAGAAAACTTTCTTCAATTTTCTGCTGCACATTTGTTCTACCAAAATGTTTCTGTAAACAAATATCAATTATTCTTTTACAAATGTGTCAGATTTTGTCTGGAATCTTGTAAAATGTGATGTCTGCTTGTGGACTTTTTGTACACTTCTTAATATATACTCTGAGAGTAAACCATTCCTGCTACTTATTTGCTGAATATATATTTAGACAAGACACTCCATCACAAAAATCAAAAGATTACAGAAAACTTTCTTCAATTTTCTGCTACACATTTGTTCTACCAAATTGTTTAGTAAACAAATATCAATTATTCTTTTACAAATGTGTCTGATATTGTCTGGAACCTTGTAAAATGTGATGTCTGCTTGTGGACTTTTTGTACACTTCTTAATATATACTCTGAGAGTAAACCATTCCTGATACTTATTTGCTGAATATATATTTAGAAAAGGCACTCCATCACAAAAATCAAAGGAATACAGAAAACTTTCTTCGATTTTCTGCTACACATTTGTTCTACCAAATTGTTTATTTAAACAAATATCAATTATTCTTTTACAAATGTGTCTGATATTGTCTGTAACCTTGTAAAATGTGATGTCTGTTTGTGGACTTTTTGTACACTTCTTAATATATACCCTATAGTAAAAGCCTACATGTGTTTCCACCCAGTTTCGAACTACGGACCTTTTGAGTGTAAAGCAAACATGATAACCACTACACTACGGTAACAAGCCTATGAGGTAGTGATCAACCATTCCTATTACTTATTTGCTGAATACATAATTAGAAAAGGCACTCCATCACAAAAATCAAGGGAATACAGAAAACTTTCTTCAATTTTCTGCTACACATTTGTTCTACCAAATTGTTTATGTAAACAAATATCAATTATTCTTTTACAAATGTGTCTGATATTGTCTGTAACCCTGTAAATTGTGACGTCTGCTTGTGGACTTTTTGTACACTTCTTAATATATACTCTGAGAGTAAACCATTCCTGATACTTATTTGCTGAATATATATTTAGACAAGACAGTCCATCACAAAAATCAAAGGAATACAGAAAACTTTCTTCAATTTTCTGCTGCACATTTGTTCTACCAAAATGTTTCTGTAAACAAATATCAATTATTCTTTTACAAATGTGTCAGATTTTGTCTGGAATCTTGTAAAATGTGATGTCTGCTTGTGGACTTTTTGTACACTTCGTAATATATACCCTATAGTAAAAGCCTACATGTGTTTCCACCCAGTTTCGATCTGGGGACCTTTTGCGTGTAAAGCAAACGTGATAACCACTACACTACGGAAACGAGCCTATGAGGTAGTGACCAAACATTCCTATTACTTATTTGCTGAATATATAATTAGACAAGACACTCCATCACAAAAATCAAAGGAATACAGAAAACTTTCTTCAATTTTCTGCTACACATTTGTTCTACCAAATTGTTTATGTAAACAAATATCAATTATTCTTTTACAAATGTGTCTGATATTGTCTGTAACCCTGTAAATTGTGACGTCTGCTTGAGGACTTTTTGTACACTTCTTTATATATACTCTGAGAGTAAACCATTCCTGCTACTTATTTGCTGAATATATATTTAGACAAGACACTCCATCACAAAAATCAAAAGATTACAGAAAACTTTCTTCAATTTTCTGCTACACATTTGTTCTACCAAATTGTTTAGTAAACAAATATCAATTATTCTTTTACAAATGTGTCTGATATTGTCTGTAACCTTGTAAAATGTGATGTCTGTTTGTGGACTTTTTGTACACTTCTTAATATATACCCTATAGTAAAAGCCTACATGTGTTTCCACCCAGTTTCGAACTACGGACCTTTTGAGTGTAAAGCAAACATGATAACCACTACACTACGGTAACAAGCCTATGAGGTAGTGATCAACCATTCCTATTACTTATTTGCTGAATATATAATTAGAAAAGGCACTCCATCACAAAAATCAAAGGAATACAGAAAACTTTCTTCAATTTTCTGCTACACATTTGTTCTACCAAATTGTTTAGTAAACAAATATCAATTATTCTTTTACAAATGTGTCTGATATTGTCTGGAACCTTGTAAAATGTGATGTCTGCTTGTGGACTTTTTGTACACTTCTTAATATATACCCTATAGTAAAATCCTACATGTGTTTCTTTACCCAGTTTCAAAGTGGGGACCTTTTGCGTGTAAAGCAAACGTGATAACCACTACACTACGGAAACAAGCCTATGAGGTAGTGATCAACCATTCCTATTACTTATTTGCTGAATATATAATTAGACAAGACACTCCATCACAAAAATCAAAGGAATACAGAAAACGTTTTTTAATTTTCTGCTACACATTTGTTCTACCAAATTGTTTATGTAAACAAATATCAATTATTCTTTTACAAATGTGTCTGATATTGTCTGTAACCCTGTAAATTGTGACGTCTGCTTGTGGACTTTTTGTACACTTCTTAATATATACTCTGAGAGTAAACCATTCCTGATACTTATTTGCTGAATATATATTTAGACAAGACAGTCCATCACAAAAATCAAAGGAATACAGAAAACTTTCTTCAATTTTCTGCTGCACATTTGTTCTACCAAAATGTTTCTGTAAACAAATATCAATTATTCTTTTACAAATGTGTCAGATTTTGTCTGGAATCTTGTAAAATGTGATGTCTGCTTGTGGACTTTTTGTACACTTCTTAATATATACTCTGAGAGTAAACCATTCCTGCTACTTATTTGCTGAATATATATTTAGACAAGACACTCCATCACAAAAATCAAAAGATTACAGAAAACTTTCTTCAATTTTCTGCTACACATTTGTTCTACCAAATTGTTTAGTAAACAAATATCAATTATTCTTTTACAAATGTGTCTGATATTGTCTGGAACCTTGTAAAATGTGATGTCTGCTTGTGGACTTTTTGTACACTTCTTAATATATACTCTGAGAGTAAACCATTCCTGATACTTATTTGCTGAATATATATTTAGAAAAGGCACTCCATCACAAAAATCAAAGGAATACAGAAAACTTTCTTCGATTTTCTGCTACACATTTGTTCTACCAAATTGTTTATTTAAACAAATATCAATTATTCTTTTACAAATGTGTCTGATATTGTCTGTAACCTTGTAAAATGTGATGTCTGTTTGTGGACTTTTTGTACACTTCTTAATATATACCCTATAGTAAAAGCCTACATGTGTTTCCACCCAGTTTCGAACTACGGACCTTTTGAGTGTAAAGCAAACATGATAACCACTACACTACGGTAACAAGCCTATGAGGTAGTGATCAACCATTCCTATTACTTATTTGCTGAATACATAATTAGAAAAGGCACTCCATCACAAAAATCAAGGGAATACAGAAAACTTTCTTCAATTTTCTGCTACACATTTGTTCTACCAAATTGTTTATGTAAACAAATATCAATTATTCTTTTACAAATGTGTCTGATATTGTCTGTAACCCTGTAAATTGTGACGTCTGCTTGTGGACTTTTTGTACACTTCTTAATATATACTCTGAGAGTAAACCATTCCTGATACTTATTTGCTGAATATATATTTAGACAAGACAGTCCATCACAAAAATCAAAGGAATACAGAAAACTTTCTTCAATTTTCTGCTGCACATTTGTTCTACCAAAATGTTTCTGTAAACAAATATCAATTATTCTTTTACAAATGTGTCAGATTTTGTCTGGAATCTTGTAAAATGTGATGTCTGCTTGTGGACTTTTTGTACACTTCGTAATATATACCCTATAGTAAAAGCCTACATGTGTTTCCACCCAGTTTCGATCTGGGGACCTTTTGCGTGTAAAGCAAACGTGATAACCACTACACTACGGAAACGAGCCTATGAGGTAGTGACCAAACATTCCTATTACTTATTTGCTGAATATATAATTAGACAAGACACTCCATCACAAAAATCAAAGGAATACAGAAAACTTTCTTCAATTTTCTGCTACACATTTGTTCTACCAAATTGTTTATGTAAACAAATATCAATTATTCTTTTACAAATGTGTCTGATATTGTCTGTAACCCTGTAAATTGTGACGTCTGCTTGAGGACTTTTTGTACACTTCTTTATATATACTCTGAGAGTAAACCATTCCTGCTACTTATTTGCTGAATATATATTTAGACAAGACACTCCATCACAAAAATCAAAAGATTACAGAAAACTTTCTTCAATTTTCTGCTACACATTTGTTCTACCAAATTGTTTAGTAAACAAATATCAATTATTCTTTTACAAATGTGTCTGATATTGTCTGTAACCTTGTAAAATGTGATGTCTGTTTGTGGACTTTTTGTACACTTCTTAATATATACCCTATAGTAAAAGCCTACATGTGTTTCCACCCAGTTTCGAACTACGGACCTTTTGAGTGTAAAGCAAACATGATAACCACTACACTACGGTAACAAGCCTATGAGGTAGTGATCAACCATTCCTATTACTTATTTGCTGAATATATAATTAGAAAAGGCACTCCATCACAAAAATCAAAGGAATACAGAAAACTTTCTTCAATTTTCTGCTACACATTTGTTCTACCAAATTGTTTAGTAAACAAATATCAATTATTCTTTTACAAATGTGTCTGATATTGTCTGGAACCTTGTAAAATGTGATGTCTGCTTGTGGACTTTTTGTACACTTCTTAATATATACCCTATAGTAAAATCCTACATGTGTTTCTTTACCCAGTTTCAAAGTGGGGACCTTTTGCGTGTAAAGCAAACGTGATAACCACTACACTACGGAAACGAGCCTATGAGGTAGTGATCAACCATTCCTATTACTTATTTGCTGAATATATAATTAGACAAGACACTCCATCACAAAAATCAAAGGAATACAGAAAACGTTTTTTAATTTTCTGCTACACATTTGTTCTACCAAATTGTTTATGTAAACAAATATCAATTATTCTTTTACAAATGTGTCTGATATTGTCTGTAACCCTGTAAATTGTGACGTCTGCTTGTGGACTTTTTGTACACTTCTTAATATATACTCTGAGAGTAAACCATTCCTGATACTTATTTGCTGAATATATATTTAGACAAGACAGTCCATCACAAAAATCAAAGGAATACAGAAAACTTTCTTCAATTTTCTGCTGCACATTTGTTCTACCAAAATGTTTCTGTAAACAAATATCAATTATTCTTTTACAAATGTGTCAGATTTTGTCTGGAATCTTGTAAAATGTGATGTCTGCTTGTGGACTTTTTGTACACTTCTTAATATATACTCTGAGAGTAAACCATTCCTGCTACTTATTTGCTGAATATATATTTAGACAAGACACTCCATCACAAAAATCAAAAGATTACAGAAAACTTTCTTCAATTTTCTGCTACACATTTGTTCTACCAAATTGTTTAGTAAACAAATATCAATTATTCTTTTACAAATGTGTCTGATATTGTCTGGAACCTTGTAAAATGTGATGTCTGCTTGTGGACTTTTTGTACACTTCTTAATATATACTCTGAGAGTAAACCATTCCTGATACTTATTTGCTGAATATATATTTAGAAAAGGCACTCCATCACAAAAATCAAAGGAATACAGAAAACTTTCTTCGATTTTCTGCTACACATTTGTTCTACCAAATTGTTTATTTAAACAAATATCAATTATTCTTTTACAAATGTGTCTGATATTGTCTGTAACCTTGTAAAATGTGATGTCTGTTTGTGGACTTTTTGTACACTTCTTAATATATACCCTATAGTAAAATCCTACATGTGTTTCCACCCAATTTCGAACTACGGACCTTTTGAGTGTAAAGCAAACATGATAACCACTACACTACGGTAACAAGCCTATGAAGTAGTGATCAACCATTCCTATTACTTATTTGCTGAATATATAATTAGAAAAGGCACTCCATCACAAAAATCAAGGGAATACAGAAAACTTTCTTCAATTTTCTGCTACACATTTGTTCTACCAAATTGTTTATGTAAACAAATATCAATTATTCTTTTACAAATGTGTCTGATATTGTCTGTAACCCTGTAAATTGTGACGTCTGCTTGTGGACTTTTTGTACACTTCTTAATATATACTCTGAGAGTAAACCATTCCTGATACTTATTTGCTGAATATATATTTAGACAAGACAGTCCATCACAAAAATCAAAGGAATACAGAAAACTTTCTTCAATTTTCTGCTACACATTTGTTCTACCAAATTGTTTATTTAAACAAATGTCAATTATTCTTTTACAAATGTGTCTGATATTGTCTGTAACCTTGTAAAATGTGATGTCTGTTTGTGGACTTTTTGTACACTTCTTAATATATACCCTATAGTAAAAGCCTACATGTGTTTCCACCCAATTTCGAACTACGGACCTTTTGAGTGTAAAGCAAACATGATAACCACTACACTACGGTAACAAGCCTATGAAGTAGTGATCAACCATTCCTATTACTTATTTGCTGAATATATAATTAGAAAAGGCACTCCATCACAAAAATCAAGGGAATACAGAAAACTTTCTTCAATTTTCTGCTACACATTTGTTCTACCAAATTGTTTATGTAAACAAATATCAATTATTCTTTTACAAATGTGTCTGATATTGTCTGTAACCCTGTAAATTGTGACGTCTGCTTGTGGACTTTTTGTACACTTCTTAATATATACTCTGAGAGTAAACCATTCCTGATACTTATTTGCTGAATATATATTTAGACAAGACAGTCCATCACAAAAATCAAAGGAATACAGAAAACTTTCTTCAATTTTCTGCTGCACATTTGTTCTACCAAAATGTTTCTGTAAACAAATATCAATTATTCTTTTACAAATGTGTCAGATTTTGTCTGGAATCTTGTAAAATGTGATGTCAGCTTGTGGACTTTTTGTACACTTCTTAATATATACTCTGAGAGTAAACCATTCCTGATACTTATTTGCTGAATATATATTTAGACAAGACAGTCCATCACAAAAATCAAAGGAATACAGAAATCTTTCTTCAATTTTCTGCTGCACATTTGTTCTACCAAAATGTTTCTGTAAACAAATATCAATTATTCTTTTACAAATGTGTCTGATTTTGTCTGGAATCTTGTAAAATGTGATGTCTGCTTGTGGACTTTTTGTACACTTCGTAATATATACCCTATAGTAAAAGCCTACATGTGTTTCCACCCAGTTTCGAACTGGTGACCTTTTGCGTGTAAAGCAAACGTGATAACCACTACACTACGGAAACGAGCCTATGAAGTAGTGATCAAACATTCCTATTACTTATTTGCTGAATATATAATTAGACAAGACACTCCATCACAAAAATCAAAGGAATACAGAAAACTTTCTTCAATTTTCTGCTACACATATGTTCTACCAAATTGTTTATGTAAACAAATATCAATTATTCTTTTACAAATGTGTCTGATATTGTCTGGAACCTTGTAAAATGTGATGTCTGCTTGTGGACTTTTTGTACACTTCTTAATATATACTCTGAGAGTAAACCATTCCTGATACTTATTTGCTGAATATATATTTAGAAAAGGCACTCCATCACAAAAATCAAAGGAATACAGAAAACTTTCTTCGATTTTCTGCTACACATTTGTTCTACCAAATTGTTTATTTAAACAAATATCAATTATTCTTTTACAAATGTGTCTGATATTGTCTGTAACCTTGTAAAATGTGATGTCTGTTTGTGGACTTTTTGTACACTTCTTAATATATACCCTATAGTAAAAGCCTACATGTGTTTCCACCCAGTTTCGAACTACGGACCTTTTGAGTGTAAAGCAAACATGATAACCACTACACTACGGTAACAAGCCTATGAGGTAGTGATCAACCATTCCTATTACTTATTTGCTGAATACATAATTAGAAAAGGCACTCCATCACAAAAATCAAGGGAATACAGAAAACTTTCTTCAATTTTCTGCTACACATTTGTTCTACCAAATTGTTTATGTAAACAAATATCAATTATTCTTTTACAAATGTGTCTGATATTGTCTGTAACCCTGTAAATTGTGACGTCTGCTTGTGGACTTTTTGTACACTTCTTAATATATACTCTGAGAGTAAACCATTCCTGATACTTATTTGCTGAATATATATTTAGACAAGACAGTCCATCACAAAAATCAAAGGAATACAGAAAACTTTCTTCAATTTTCTGCTGCACATTTGTTCTACCAAAATGTTTCTGTAAACAAATATCAATTATTCTTTTACAAATGTGTCAGATTTTGTCTGGAATCTTGTAAAATGTGATGTCTGCTTGTGGACTTTTTGTACACTTCGTAATATATACCCTATAGTAAAAGCCTACATGTGTTTCCACCCAGTTTCGATCTGGGGACCTTTTGCGTGTAAAGCAAACGTGATAACCACTACACTACGGAAACGAGCCTATGAGGTAGTGACCAAACATTCCTATTACTTATTTGCTGAATATATAATTAGACAAGACACTCCATCACAAAAATCAAAGGAATACAGAAAACTTTCTTCAATTTTCTGCTACACATTTGTTCTACCAAATTGTTTATGTAAACAAATATCAATTATTCTTTTACAAATGTGTCTGATATTGTCTGTAACCCTGTAAATTGTGACGTCTGCTTGAGGACTTTTTGTACACTTCTTTATATATACTCTGAGAGTAAACCATTCCTGCTACTTATTTGCTGAATATATATTTAGACAAGACACTCCATCACAAAAATCAAAAGATTACAGAAAACTTTCTTCAATTTTCTGCTACACATTTGTTCTACCAAATTGTTTAGTAAACAAATATCAATTATTCTTTTACAAATGTGTCTGATATTGTCTGTAACCTTGTAAAATGTGATGTCTGTTTGTGGACTTTTTGTACACTTCTTAATATATACCCTATAGTAAAAGCCTACATGTGTTTCCACCCAGTTTCGAACTACGGACCTTTTGAGTGTAAAGCAAACATGATAACCACTACACTACGGTAACAAGCCTATGAGGTAGTGATCAACCATTCCTATTACTTATTTGCTGAATATATAATTAGAAAAGGCACTCCATCACAAAAATCAAAGGAATACAGAAAACTTTCTTCAATTTTCTGCTACACATTTGTTCTACCAAATTGTTTAGTAAACAAATATCAATTATTCTTTTACAAATGTGTCTGATATTGTCTGGAACCTTGTAAAATGTGATGTCTGCTTGTGGACTTTTTGTACACTTCTTAATATATACCCTATAGTAAAATCCTACATGTGTTTCTTTACCCAGTTTCAAAGTGGGGACCTTTTGCGTGTAAAGCAAACGTGATAACCACTACACTACGGAAACGAGCCTATGAGGTAGTGATCAACCATTCCTATTACTTATTTGCTGAATATATAATTAGACAAGACACTCCATCACAAAAATCAAAGGAATACAGAAAACGTTTTTTAATTTTCTGCTACAAATTTGTTCTACCAAATTGTTTATGTAAACAAATATCAATTATTCTTTTACAAATGTGTCTGATATTGTCTGTAACCCTGTAAATTGTGACGTCTGCTTGTGGACTTTTTGTACACTTCTTAATATATACTCTGAGAGTAAACCATTCCTGATACTTATTTGCTGAATATATATTTAGACAAGACAGTCCATCACAAAAATCAAAGGAATACAGAAAACTTTCTTCAATTTTCTGCTGCACATTTGTTCTACCAAAATGTTTCTGTAAACAAATATCAATTATTCTTTTACAAATGTGTCAGATTTTGTCTGGAATCTTGTAAAATGTGATGTCTGCTTGTGGACTTTTTGTACACTTCTTAATATATACTCTGAGAGTAAACCATTCCTGCTACTTATTTGCTGAATATATATTTAGACAAGACACTCCATCACAAAAATCAAAAGATTACAGAAAACTTTCTTCAATTTTCTGCTACACATTTGTTCTACCAAATTGTTTAGTAAACAAATATCAATTATTCTTTTACAAATGTGTCTGATATTGTCTGGAACCTTGTAAAATGTGATGTCTGCTTGTGGACTTTTTGTACACTTCTTAATATATACTCTGAGAGTAAACCATTCCTGATACTTATTTGCTGAATATATATTTAGAAAAGGCACTCCATCACAAAAATCAAAGGAATACAGAAAACTTTCTTCGATTTTCTGCTACACATTTGTTCTACCAAATTGTTTATTTAAACAAATATCAATTATTCTTTTACAAATGTGTCTGATATTGTCTGTAACCTTGTAAAATGTGATGTCTGTTTGTGGACTTTTTGTACACTTCTTAATATATACCCTATAGTAAAATCCTACATGTGTTTCCACCCAATTTCGAACTACGGACCTTTTGAGTGTAAAGCAAACATGATAACCACTACACTACGGTAACAAGCCTATGAAGTAGTGATCAACCATTCCTATTACTTATTTGCTGAATATATAATTAGAAAAGGCACTCCATCACAAAAATCAAGGGAATACAGAAAACTTTCTTCAATTTTCTGCTACACATTTGTTCTACCAAATTGTTTATGTAAACAAATATCAATTATTCTTTTACAAATGTGTCAGATTTTGTCTGGAATCTTGTAAAATGTGATGTCAGCTTGTGGACTTTTTGTACACTTCTTAATATATACTCTGAGAGTAAACCATTCCTGATACTTATTTGCTGAATATATATTTAGACAAGACAGTCCATCACAAAAATCAAAGGAATACAGAAATCTTTCTTCAATTTTCTGCTGCACATTTGTTCTACCAAAATGTTTCTGTAAACAAATATCAATTATTCTTTTACAAATGTGTCTGATTTTGTCTGGAATCTTGTAAAATGTGATGTCTGCTTGTGGACTTTTTGTACACTTCGTAATATATACCCTATAGTAAAAGCCTACATGTGTTTCCACCCAGTTTCGAACTGGTGACCTTTTGCGTGTAAAGCAAACGTGATAACCACTACACTACGGAAACGAGCCTATGAAGTAGTGATCAAACATTCCTATTACTTATTTGCTGAATATATAATTAGACAAGACACTCCATCACAAAAATCAAAGGAATACAGAAAACTTTCTTCAATTTTCTGCTACACATATGTTCTACCAAATTGTTTATGTAAACAAATATCAATTATTCTTTTACAAATGTGTCTGATATTGTCTGTAACCCTGTAAATTGTGACGTCTGCTTGAGGACTTTTTGTACACTTCTTTATATATACTCTGAGAGTAAACCATTCCTGCTACTTATTTGCTGAATATATATTTAGACAAGACACTCCATCACAAAAATCAAAAGATTACAGAAAACTTTCTTCAATTTTCTGCTACACATTTGTTCTACCAAATTGTTTAGTAAACAAATATCAATTATTCTTTTACAAATGTGTCTGATATTGTCTGGAACCTTGTAAAATGTGATGTCTGCTTGTGGACTTTTTGTACACTTCTTAATATATACTCTGAGAGTAAACCATTCCTGATACTTATTTGCTGAATATATATTTAGAAAAGGCACTCCATCACAAAAATCAAAGGAATACAGAAAACTTTCTTCGATTTTCTGCTACACATTTGTTCTACCAAATTGTTTATTTAAACAAATATCAATTATTCTTTTACAAATGTGTCTGATATTGTCTGTAACCTTGTAAAATGTGATGTCTGTTTGTGGACTTTTTGTACACTTCTTAATATATACCCTATAGTAAAAGCCTACATGTGTTTCCACCCAGTTTCGAACTACAGACCTTTTGAGTGTAAAGCAAACATGATAACCACTACACTACGGTAACAAGCCTATGAGGTAGTGATCAACCATTCCTATTACTTATTTGCTGAATATATAATTAGAAAAGGCACTCCATCACAAAAATCAAAGGAATACAGAAAACTTTCTTCAATTTTCTGCTACACATTTGTTCTACCAAATTGTTTAGTAAACAAATATCAATTATTCTTTTACAAATGTGTCTGATATTGTCTGGAACCTTGTAAAATGTGATGTCTGCTTGTGGACTTTTTGTACACTTCTTAATATATACCCTATAGTAAAATCCTACATGTGTTTCTTTACCCAGTTTCAAAGTGGGGACCTTTTGCGTGTAAAGCAAACGTGATAACCACTACACTACGGAAACGAGCCTATGAGGTAGTGATCAACCATTCCTATTACTTATTTGCTGAATATATAATTAGACAAGACACTCCATCACAAAAATCAAAGGAATACAGAAAACGTTTTTTAATTTTCTGCTACACATTTGTTCTACCAAATTGTTTATGTAAACAAATATCAATTATTCTTTTACAAATGTGTCTGATATTGTCTGTAACCCTGTAAATTGTGACGTCTGCTTGTGGACTTTTTGTACACTTCTTAATATATACTCTGAGAGTAAACCATTCCTGATACTTATTTGCTGAATATATATTTAGACAAGACAGTCCATCACAAAAATCAAAGGAATACAGAAAACTTTCTTCAATTTTCTGCTGCACATTTGTTCTACCAAAATGTTTCTGTAAACAAATATCAATTATTCTTTTACAAATGTGTCAGATTTTGTCTGGAATCTTGTAAAATGTGATGTCTGCTTGTGGACTTTTTGTACACTTCTTAATATATACTCTGAGAGTAAACCATTCCTGCTACTTATTTGCTGAATATATATTTAGACAAGACACTCCATCACAAAAATCAAAAGATTACAGAAAACTTTCTTCAATTTTCTGCTACACATTTGTTCTACCAAATTGTTTAGTAAACAAATATCAATTATTCTTTTACAAATGTGTCTGATATTGTCTGGAACCTTGTAAAATGTGATGTCTGCTTGTGGACTTTTTGTACACTTCTTAATATATACTCTGAGAGTAAACCATTCCTGATACTTATTTGCTGAATATATATTTAGAAAAGGCACTCCATCACAAAAATCAAAGGAATACAGAAAACTTTCTTCGATTTTCTGCTACACATTTGTTCTACCAAATTGTTTATTTAAACAAATATCAATTATTCTTTTACAAATGTGTCTGATATTGTCTGTAACCTTGTAAAATGTGATGTCTGTTTGTGGACTTTTTGTACACTTCTTAATATATACCCTATAGTAAAATCCTACATGTGTTTCCACCCAATTTCGAACTACGGACCTTTTGAGTGTAAAGCAAACATGATAACCACTACACTACGGTAACAAGCCTATGAAGTAGTGATCAACCATTCCTATTACTTATTTGCTGAATATATAATTAGAAAAGGCACTCCATCACAAAAATCAAGGGAATACAGAAAACTTTCTTCAATTTTCTGCTACACATTTGTTCTACCAAATTGTTTATGTAAACAAATATCAATTATTCTTTTACAAATGTGTCTGATATTGTCTGTAACCCTGTAAATTGTGACGTCTGCTTGTGGACTTTTTGTACACTTCTTAATATATACTCTGAGAGTAAACCATTCCTGATACTTATTTGCTGAATATATATTTAGACAAGACAGTCCATCACAAAAATCAAAGGAATACAGAAAACTTTCTTCAATTTTCTGCTACACATTTGTTCTACCAAATTGTTTATTTAAACAAATGTCAATTATTCTTTTACAAATGTGTCTGATATTGTCTGTAACCTTGTAAAATGTGATGTCTGTTTGTGGACTTTTTGTACACTTCTTAATATATACCCTATAGTAAAAGCCTACATGTGTTTCCACCCAATTTCGAACTACGGACCTTTTGAGTGTAAAGCAAACATGATAACCACTACACTACGGTAACAAGCCTATGAAGTAGTGATCAACCATTCCTATTACTTATTTGCTGAATATATAATTAGAAAAGGCACTCCATCACAAAAATCAAGGGAATACAGAAAACTTTCTTCAATTTTCTGCTACATATTTGTTCTACCAAATTGTTTATGTAAACAAATATCAATTATTCTTTTACAAATGTGTCTGATATTTTCTGTAACCCTGTAAATTGTGACGTCTGCTTGTGGACTTTTTGTACACTTCTTAATATATACTCTGAGAGTAAACCATTCCTGATACTTATTTGCTGAATATATATTTAGACAAGACAGTCCATCACAAAAATCAAAGGAATACAGAAAACTTTCTTCAATTTTCTGCTGCACATTTGTTCTACCAAAATGTTTCTGTAAACAAATATCAATTATTCTTTTACAAATGTGTCTGATTTTGTCTGGAATCTTGTAAAATGTGATGTCTGCTTGTGGACTTTTTGTACACTTCTTAATATATACCCTATAGTAAAAGCCTACATGTGTTTCCACCCAGTTTCGAACTGGGGACCTTTTGCGTGTAAAGCAAACGTGATAACCACTACACTACGGAAACGAGCCTATGAAGTAGTGACCGAACATTCCTATTACTTATTTGCTGAATATATAATTAGACAAGACACTCCATCACAAAAATCAAAGGAATACAGAAAACTTTCTTCAATTTTCTGCTACACATTTGTTCTACCAAATTGTTTATGTAAACAAATATCAATTATTCTTTTACAAATGTGTCTGATATTGTCTGTAACCCTGTAAATTGTGACGTCTGCTTGAGGACTTTTTGTACACTTCTTTATATATACTCTGAGAGTAAACCATTCCTGCTACTTATTTGCTGAATATATATTTAGACAAGACACTCCATCACAAAAATCAAAAGATTACAGAAAACTTTCTTCAATTTTCTGCTACACATTTGTTCTACCAAATTGTTTAGTAAACAAATATCAATTATTCTTTTACAAATGTGTCTGATATTGTCTGGAACCTTGTAAAATGTGATGTCTGCTTGTGGACTTTTTGTACACTTCTTAATATATACTCTGAGAGTAAACCATTCCTGATACTTATTTGCTGAATATATATTTAGAAAAGGCACTCCATCACAAAAATCAAAGGAATACAGAAAACTTTCTTCGATTTTCTGCTACACATTTGTTCTACCAAATTGTTTATTTAAACAAATATCAATTATTCTTTTACAAATGTGTCTGATATTGTCTGTAACCTTGTAAAATGTGATGTCTCTTTGTGGACTTTTTGTACACTTCTTAATATATACCCTATAGTAAAAGCCTACATGTGTTTCCACCCAGTTTCGAACTACGGACCTTTTGAGTGTAAAGCAAACATGATAACCACTACACTACGGTAACAAGCCTATGAGGTAGTGATCAACCATTCCTATTACTTATTTGCTGAATATATATTTAGACAAGACACTCCATCACAAAAATCAAAGGAATACAGAAAACTTTCTTCAATTTTCTGCTACACATTTGTTCTACCAAATTGTTTATGTAAACAAATATCAATTATTCTTTTACAAATGTGTCTGATATTGTCTGTAACCCTGTAAATTGTGACGTCTGCTTGTGGACTTTTTGTACACTTCTTAATATATACTCTGAGAGTAAACCATTCCTGATACTTATTTGCTGAATATATATTTAGACAAGACAGTCCATCACAAAAATCAAAGGAATACAGAAAACTTTCTTCAATTTTCTGCTGCACATTTGTTCTACCAAAATGTTTCTGTAAACAAATATCAATTATTCTTTTACAAATGTGTCAGATTTTGTCTGGAATCTTGTAAAATGTGATGTCTGCTTGTGGACTTTTTGTACACTTCTTAATATATACTCTGAGAGTAAACCATTCCTGATACTTATTTGCTGAATATATATTTAGACAAGACAGTCCATCACAAAAATCAAAGGAATACAGAAAACTTTCTTCAATTTTCTGCTGCACATTTGTTCTACCAAAATGTTTCTGTAAACAAATATCAATTATTCTTTTACAAATGTGTCTGATTTTGTCTGGAATCTTGTAAAATGTGATGTCTGCTTGTGGACTTTTTGTACACTTCGTAATATATACCCTATAGTAAAAGCCTACATGTGTTTCCACCCAGTTTCGAACTGGGGACCTTTTGCGTGTAAAGCAAACGTGATAACCACTACACTACGGAAACGAGCCGATGAGGTAGTGATCAAACATTCCTATTACTTATTTGCTGAATATATAATTAGACAAGACACTCCATCACAAAAATCAAAGGAATACAGAAAACTTTCTTCAATTTTCTGCTACACATTTGTTCTACCAAATTGTTTATGTAAACAAATATCAATTATTCTTTTACAAATGTGTCTGATATTGTCTGTAACCCTGTAAATTGTGACTTCTGCTTGAGGACTTTTTGTACACTTCTTTATATATACTCTGAGAGTAAACCATTCCTGCTACTTATTTGCTGAATATATATTTAGACAAGACACTCCATCACAAAAATCAAAAGATTACAGAAAACTTTCTTCAATTTTCTGCTACACATTTGTTCTACCAAATTGTTTAGTAAACAAATATCAATTATTCTTTTACAAATGTGTCTGATATTGTCTGGAACCTTGTAAAATGTGATGTCTGCTTGTGGACTTTTTGTACACTTCTTAATATATACTCTGAGAGTAAACCATTCCTGATACTTATTTGCTGAATATATATTTAGAAAAGGCACTCCATCACAAAAATCAAAGGAATACAGAAAACTTTCTTCGATTTTCTGCTACACATTTGTTCTACCAAATTGTTTATTTAAACAAATATCAATTATTCTTTTACAAATGTGTCTGATATTGTCTGTAACCTTGTAAAATGTGATGTCTGTTTGTGGACTTTTTGTACACTTCTTAATATATACCCTATAGTAAAATCCTACATGTGTTTCCACACAGTTTCGAACTGGGGACCTTTTGCGTGTAAAGCAAACGTGATAACCACTACACTACGGAAACGAGCCTATGAGGTAGTGATCAAACATTCCTATTACTTATTTGCTGAATATATAATTAGACAAGACACTCCATCACAAAAATCAAAGGAATACAGAAAACTTTCTTCAATTTTCTGCTACACATTTGTTCTACCAAATTGTTTATGTAAACAAATATCAATTATTCTTTTACAAATGTGTCTGATATTGTCTGTAACCCTGTAAATTGTGACGTCTGCTTGTGGACTTTTTGTACACTTCTTAATATATACTCTGAGAGTAAACCATTCCTGATACTTATTTGCTGAATATATATTTAGACAAGACAGTCCATCACAAAAATCAAAGGAATACAGAAAACTTTCTTCAATTTTCTGCTGCACATTTGTTCTACCAAAATGTTTCTGTAAACAAATATCAATTATTCTTTTACAAATGTGTCAGATTTTGTCTGGAATCTTGTAAAATGTGATGTCTGCTTGTGGACTTTTTGTACACTTCTTAATATATACTCTGAGAGTAAACCATTCCTGATACTTATTTGCTGAATATATATTTAGACAAGACAGTCCATCACAAAAATCAAAGGAATACAGAAAACTTTCTTCAATTTTCTGCTGCACATTTGTTCTACCAAAATGTTTCTGTAAACAAATATCAATTATTCTTTTACAAATGTGTCTGATTTTGTCTGGAATCTTGTAAAATGTGATGTCTCTTTGTGGACTTTTTGTACACTTCTTAATATATACCCTATAGTAAAAGCCTACATGTGTTTCCACCCAGTTTCGAACTACGGACCTTTTGAGTGTAAAGCAAACATGATAACCACTACACTACGGTAACAAGCCTATGAGGTAGTGATCAACCATTCCTATTACTTATTTGCTGAATATATATTTAGACAAGACACTCCATCACAAAAATCAAAGGAATACAGAAAACTTTCTTCAATTTTCTGCTACACATTTGTTCTACCAAATTGTTTATGTAAACAAATATCAATTATTCTTTTACAAATGTGTCTGATATTGTCTGTAACCCTGTAAATTGTGACGTCTGCTTGTGGACTTTTTGTACACTTCTTAATATATACTCTGAGAGTAAACCATTCCTGATACTTATTTGCTGAATATATATTTAGACAAGACAGTCCATCACAAAAATCAAAGGAATACAGAAAACTTTCTTCAATTTTCTGCTGCACATTTGTTCTACCAAAATGTTTCTGTAAACAAATATCAATTATTCTTTTACAAATGTGTCAGATTTTGTCTGGAATCTTGTAAAATGTGATGTCTGCTTGTGGACTTTTTGTACACTTCTTAATATATACTCTGAGAGTAAACCATTCCTGATACTTATTTGCTGAATATATATTTAGACAAGACAGTCCATCACAAAAATCAAAGGAATACAGAAAACTTTCTTCAATTTTCTGCTGCACATTTGTTCTACCAAAATGTTTCTGTAAACAAATATCAATTATTCTTTTACAAATGTGTCTGATTTTGTCTGGAATCTTGTAAAATGTGATGTCTGCTTGTGGACTTTTTGTACACTTCGTAATATATACCCTATAGTAAAAGCCTACATGTGTTTCCACCCAGTTTCGAACTGGGGACCTTTTGCGTGTAAAGCAAACGTGATAACCACTACACTACGGAAACGAGCCGATGAGGTAGTGATCAAACATTCCTATTACTTATTTGCTGAATATATAATTAGACAAGACACTCCATCACAAAAATCAAAGGAATACAGAAAACTTTCTTCAATTTTCTGCTACACATTTGTTCTACCAAATTGTTTATGTAAACAAATATCAATTATTCTTTTACAAATGTGTCTGATATTGTCTGTAACCCTGTAAATTGTGACTTCTGCTTGAGGACTTTTTGTACACTTCTTTATATATACTCTGAGAGTAAACCATTCCTGCTACTTATTTGCTGAATATATATTTAGACAAGACACTCCATCACAAAAATCAAAGGAATACAGAAAACTTTCTTCAATTTTCTGCTACACATTTGTTCTACCAAATTGTTTATGTAAACAAATATCAATTATTCTTTTACAAATGTGTCTGATATTGTCTGTAACCCTGTAAATTGTGACTTCTGCTTGAGGACTTTTTGTACACTTCTTTATATATACTCTGAGAGTAAACCATTCCTGCTACTTATTTGCTGAATATATATTTAGACAAGACACTCCATCACAAAAATCAAAAGATTACAGAAAACTTTCTTCAATTTTCTGCTACACATTTGTTCTACCAAATTGTTTAGTAAACAAATATCAATTATTCTTTTACAAATGTGTCTGATATTGTCTGGAACCTTGTAAAATGTGATGTCTGCTTGTGGACTTTTTGTACACTTCTTAATATATACTCTGAGAGTAAACCATTCCTGATACTTATTTGCTGAATATATATTTAGAAAAGGCACTCCATCACAAAAATCAAAGGAATACAGAAAACTTTCTTCGATTTTCTGCTACACATTTGTTCTACCAAATTGTTTATTTAAACAAATATCAATTATTCTTTTACAAATGTGTCTGATATTGTCTGTAACCTTGTAAAATGTGATGTCTGTTTGTGGACTTTTTGTACACTTCTTAATATATACCCTATAGTAAAATCCTACATGTGTTTCCACACAGTTTCGAACTGGGGACCTTTTGCGTGTAAAGCAAACGTGATAACCACTACACTACGGAAACGAGCCTATGAGGTAGTGATCAAACATTCCTATTACTTATTTGCTGAATATATAATTAGACAAGACACTCCATCACAAAAATCAAAGGAATACAGAAAACTTTCTTCAATTTTCTGCTACACATTTGTTCTACCAAATTGTTTATGTAAACAAATATCAATTATTCTTTTACAAATGTGTCTGATATTGTCTGTAACCCTGTAAATTGTGACGTCTGCTTGTGGACTTTTTGTACACTTCTTAATATATACTCTGAGAGTAAACCATTCCTGATACTTATTTGCTGAATATATATTTAGACAAGACAGTCCATCACAAAAATCAAAGGAATACAGAAAACTTTCTTCAATTTTCTGCTGCACATTTGTTCTACCAAAATGTTTCTGTAAACAAATATCAATTATTCTTTTACAAATGTGTCAGATTTTGTCTGGAATCTTGTAAAATGTGATGTCTGCTTGTGGACTTTTTGTACACTTCTTAATATATACTCTGAGAGTAAACCATTCCTGATACTTATTTGCTGAATATATATTTAGACAAGACAGTCCATCACAAAAATCAAAGGAATACAGAAAACTTTCTTCAATTTTCTGCTGCACATTTGTTCTACCAAAATGTTTCTGTAAACAAATATCAATTATTCTTTTACAAATGTGTCTGATTTTGTCTGGAATCTTGTAAAATGTGATGTCTCTTTGTGGACTTTTTGTACACTTCTTAATATATACCCTATAGTAAAAGCCTACATGTGTTTCCACCCAGTTTCGAACTACGGACCTTTTGAGTGTAAAGCAAACATGATAACCACTACACTACGGTAACAAGCCTATGAGGTAGTGATCAACCATTCCTATTACTTATTTGCTGAATATATATTTAGACAAGACACTCCATCACAAAAATCAAAGGAATACAGAAAACTTTCTTCAATTTTCTGCTACACATTTGTTCTACCAAATTGTTTATGTAAACAAATATCAATTATTCTTTTACAAATGTGTCTGATATTGTCTGTAACCCTGTAAATTGTGACGTCTGCTTGTGGACTTTTTGTACACTTCTTAATATATACTCTGAGAGTAAACCATTCCTGATACTTATTTGCTGAATATATATTTAGACAAGACAGTCCATCACAAAAATCAAAGGAATACAGAAAACTTTCTTCAATTTTCTGCTGCACATTTGTTCTACCAAAATGTTTCTGTAAACAAATATCAATTATTCTTTTACAAATGTGTCAGATTTTGTCTGGAATCTTGTAAAATGTGATGTCTGCTTGTGGACTTTTTGTACACTTCTTAATATATACTCTGAGAGTAAACCATTCCTGATACTTATTTGCTGAATATATATTTAGACAAGACAGTCCATCACAAAAATCAAAGGAATACAGAAAACTTTCTTCAATTTTCTGCTGCACATTTGTTCTACCAAAATGTTTCTGTAAACAAATATCAATTATTCTTTTACAAATGTGTCTGATTTTGTCTGGAATCTTGTAAAATGTGATGTCTGCTTGTGGACTTTTTGTACACTTCGTAATATATACCCTATAGTAAAAGCCTACATGTGTTTCCACCCAGTTTCGAACTGGGGACCTTTTGCGTGTAAAGCAAACGTGATAACCACTACACTACGGAAACGAGCCGATGAGGTAGTGATCAAACATTCCTATTACTTATTTGCTGAATATATAATTAGACAAGACACTCCATCACAAAAATCAAAGGAATACAGAAAACTTTCTTCAATTTTCTGCTACACATTTGTTCTACCAAATTGTTTATGTAAACAAATATCAATTATTCTTTTACAAATGTGTCTGATATTGTCTGTAACCCTGTAAATTGTGACTTCTGCTTGAGGACTTTTTGTACACTTCTTTATATATACTCTGAGAGTAAACCATTCCTGCTACTTATTTGCTGAATATATATTTAGACAAGACACTCCATCACAAAAATCAAAAGATTACAGAAAACTTTCTTCAATTTTCTGCTACACATTTGTTCTACCAAATTGTTTATGTAAACAAATATCAATTATTCTTTTACAAATGTGTCTGATATTGTCTGGAACCCTGTAAATTGTGACGTCTGCTTGTGGACTTTTTGTACACTTCTTAATATATACTCTGAGAGTAAACCATTCCTGATACTTATTTGCTGAATATATATTTAGACAAGACAGTCCATCACAAAAATCAAAGGAATACAGAAAACTTTCTTCAATTTTCTGCTGCACATTTGTTCTACCAAAATGTTTCTGTAAACAAATATCAATTATTCTTTTACAAATGTGTCAGATTTTGTCTGGAATCTTGTAAAATGTGATGTCTGCTTGTGGACTTTTTGTACACTTTTAATATATACTCTGAGAGTAAACCATTCCTGATACTTATTTGCTGAATATATATTTAGAAAAGGCACTCCATCACAAAAATCAAAGGAATACAGAAAACTTTCTTCGATTTTCTGCTACACATTTGTTCTACAAAATTGTTTATGTAAACAAATATAAATTATTCTAAAGGAATACAGAAAACTTTCTTCAATTTTCTGCTACACATTTGTTCTACCAAATTGTTTATGTAAACAAATATCAATTATTCTTTTACAAATGTGTCTGATATTGTCTGGAACCCTGTAAATTGTGATGTCTGCTTGTGGACTTTTTGTACACTTCTTAATATATACTCTGAGAGTAAACCATTCCTGATACTTATTTGCTGAATATATATTTAGACAAGACAGTCCATCACAAAAATCAAAGGAATACAGAAAACTTTCTTCAATTTTCTGCTACACATTTGTTCTACCAAAATGTTTCTGTAAACAAATATCAATTATTCTTTTACAAATGTGTCTGATTTTGTCTGGAACCTTGTAAAATGTGATGTCTGTTTGTGGACTTTTTGTACACTTCTTAATATATACCCTATAGTAAAATCCTACATGTGTTTCTTTACCCAGTTTCAAAGTGGGGACCTTTTGCGTGTAAAGCAAACGTGATAACCACTACACTACGGAAACGAGCCTATGAGGTAGTGATCAACCATTCCTATTACTTATTTGCTGAATATATAATTAGACAAGACACTCCATCACAAAAATCAAAGGAATACAGAAAACGTTTTTTAATTTTCTGCTACACATTTGTTCTACCAAATTGTTTATGTAAACAAATATCAATTATTCTTTTACAAATGTTTCTGATATTGTCTGGAACCTTGTAAAATGTGATGTCTGCTTGAGGACTTTTTGTACACTTCTTTATATATACTCTGAGAGTAAACCATTCCTGCTACTTATTTGCTGAATATATATTTAGACAAGACACTCTATCACAAAAATCAAAAGATTACAGAAAACTTTCTTCAATTTTCTGCTACACATTTGTTCTACCAAACTGTTTAGTAAACAAATATCAATTATTCTTTTACAAATGTGTCTGATATTGTCTGGAACCTTGTAAAATGTGATGTCTGCTTGTGGACTTTTTGTACACTTCTTAATATATACTCTGAGAGTAAACCATTCCTGATACTTATTTGCTGAATATATATTTAGAAAAGGCACTCCATCACAAAAATCAAAGGAATACAGAAAACTTTCTTCGATTTTCTGCTACACATTTGTTCTACCAAATTGTTTATTTAAACAAATATCAATTATTCTTTTACAAATGTGTCTGATATTGTCTGTAACCTTGTAAAATGTGATGTCTGTTTGTGGACTTTTTGTACACTTCTTAATATATACTCTGAGAGTAAACAATTCCTGATACTTATTTGCTGAATATATATTTAGAAAAGGCACTCCATCACAAAAATCAAAGGAATACAGAAAACTTTCTTCGATTTTCTGCTACACATTTGTTCTACAAAATTGTTTATGTAAACAAATATAAATTATTCTAAAGGAATACAGAAAACTTTCTTCAATTTTCTGCTACACATTTGTTCTACCAAATTGTTTATGTAAACAAATATCAATTATTCTTTTACAAATGTGTCTGATATTGTCTGGAACCCTGTAAATTGTGATGTCTGCTTGTGGACTTTTTGTACACTTCTTAATATATACTCTGAGAGTAAACCATTCCTGATACTTATTTGCTGAATATATATTTAGACAAGACAGTCCATCACAAAAATCAAAGGAATACAGAAAACTTTCTTCAATTTTCTGCTACACATTTGTTCTACCAAAATGTTTCTGCAAACAAATATCAATTATTCTTTTACAAATGTGTCTGATTTTGTCTGGAACCTTGTAAAATGTGATGTCTGTTTGTGGACTTTTTGTACACTTCTTAATATATACCCTATAGTAAAAGCCTACATGTGTTTCCACTCAGTTTCGAACTGCGGACCTTTTGTGTGTAAAGCAAACATGATAACCACTACACTACGGTAACAAGCCTATGAGGTAGTGATCAACCATTCCTATTACTTATTTGCTGAATATATAATTAGACAAGACACTCCATCACAAAAATCAAAGGAATACAGAAAACTTTCTTCAATTTTCTGCTACACATTTGTTCTACTAAATTGTTTATGTAAACAAATATCAATTATTCTTTTACAAATGTGTCTGATATTGTCTGGAACCCTGTAAATTGTGATGTCTGCTTGTGGACTTTTTGTACACTTCTTAATATATACCCTATAGTAAAAGGCTAAACAAGTTTCCACCTGGGGACCTTTTGCATATAAAGCAAACGTGATAACCACTTCGCTACGGAAACGTGCCTATGAGGGAATGATCAACCATTCCTGCAACTTATTTGCTGAATATATATTTAGAAAAGGCACTCCATCACAAAAATCAAAGGAATACAGAAAACTTTCTTCGATTTTCTGCTACACATTTGTTCTACCAAATTGTTTATGTAAACCAATATCAATTATTCTTTTACAAATGTTTCTGATATTGTCTGGAACCTTGTAAAATGTGATGTCTGCTTGAGGACTTTTTGTACACTTCTTTATATATACTCTGAGAGTAAACCATTCCTGCTACTTATTTGCTGAATATATATTTAGACAAGACACTCCATCACAAAAATCAAAGGATTACAGAAAACTTTCTTCAATTTTCTGCTAAACATTTGTTCTACCAAATTGTTTAGTAAACAAATATCAATTATTCTTTTACAAATGTGTCTGATATTGTCTGGAACCTTGTAAAATGTGATGTCTGCTTGTGGACTTTTTGTACACTTCTTTATATATACTCTGAGAGTAAACAATTCCTGCTACTTATTTGCTGAATATATATTTAGACAAGACACTCCATCACAAAAATCAAAGGATTACAGAAAACTTTCTTCAATTTTCTGCTACACATTTGTTCTACCAAATTGTTTATTTAAACAAATATCAATTATTCTTTTACAAATGTGTCTGATATTGTCTGGAACCTTGTAAAATTATATGTCTGCTTGTGGACTTTTTGTACACTTCTTAATATATACCCTATAGTAAAACGCTACACAAGTTCCCACCTGGGGACCTTTTGCATATAAAGCAAACTTGATAACCACTTCGCTATGGAAACGTGCCTATGAGGGAATGATCAACCATTCCTGCTACTTATTTGCTGAATATATATTTAGAAAAGGCACTCCATCACAAAAATCAAAGGAATACAGAAAACTTTCTTCGATTTTCTGCTACACATTTGTTCTACCAAATTGTTTATGTAAACAAATATCAATTATTCTTTTACAAATGTTTCTGATATTGTCTGGAACCTTGTAAAATGTGATGTCTGCTTGAGGACTTTTTGTACACTTCTTTATAAATACTCTGAGAGTAAACCATTCCTGCTACTTATTTGCTGAATATATATTTAGACAAGACACTCCATCACAAAAATCAAAGGATTACAGAAAACTTTCTTCAATTTTCTGCTACACATTTGTTCTACCAAATTGTTTAGTAAACAAATATCAATTATTCTTTTACAAATGTGTCTGATATTGTCTGGAACCTTGTAAAATGTGATGTCTGCTTGTGGACTTTTTGTACACTTCTTTATATATACTCTGAGAGTAAACAATTCCTGCTACTTATTTGCTGAATATATATTTAGACAAGACACTCCGTCACAAAAATCAAAGGATTACAGAAAACTTTCTTCAATTTTCTGCTACACATTTGTTCTACCAAATTGTTTATTTAAACAAATATCAATTATTCTTTTACAAATGTGTCTGATATTGTCTGTAACCTTGTAAAATGTGATGTCTGTTTGTGGACTTTTTGTACACTTCTTAATATATACCCTATAGTAAAAGCCTACATGTGTTTCCACCCAGTTTCGAACTACGGACCTTTTGAGTGTAAAGCAAACATGATAACCACTACACTACGGTAACAAGCCTATGAGGTAGTGATCAACCATTCCTATTACTTATTTGCTGAATATATAATTAGAAAAGGCACTCCATCACAAAAATCAAGGGAATACAGAAAACTTTCTTCAATTTTCTGCTACACATTTGTTCTACCAAATTGTTTATGTAAACAAATATCAATTATTCTTTTACAAATGTGTCTGATATTGTCTGTAACCCTGTAAATTGTGACGTCTGCTTGTGGACTTTTTGTACACTTCTTAATATATACTCTGAGAGTAAACCATTCCTGATACTTATTTGCTGAATATATATTTAGACAAGACAGTCCATCACAAAAATCAAAGGAATACAGAAAACTTTCTTCAATTTTCTGCTGCACATTTGTTCTACCAAAATGTTTCTGTAAACAAATATCAATTATTCTTTTACAAATGTGTCAGATTTTGTCTGGAATCTTGTAAAATGTGATGTCTGCTTGTGGACTTTTTGTACACTTCTTAATATATACTCTGAGAGTAAACCATTCCTGATACTTATTTGCTGAATATATATTTAGACAAGACAGTCCATCACAAAAATCAAAGGAATACAGAAAACTTTCTTCAATTTTCTGCTGCACATTTGTTCTACCAAAATGTTTCTGTAAACAAATATCAATTATTCTTTTACAAATGTGTCTGATTTTGTCTGGAATCTTGTAAAATGTGATGTCTGCTTGTGGACTTTTTGTACACTTCTTAATATATACCCTATAGTAAAAGCCTACATGTGTTTCCACCCAGTTTCGAACTGGGGACCTTTTGCGTGTAAAGCAAACGTGATAACCACTACACTACGGAAACGAGCCTATGAAGTAGTGACCGAACATTCCTATTACTTATTTGCTGAATATATAATTAGACAAGACACTCCATCACAAAAATCAAAGGAATACAGAAAACTTTCTTCAATTTTCTGCTACACATTTGTTCTACCAAATTGTTTATGTAAACAAATATCAATTATTCTTTTACAAATGTGTCTGATATTGTCTGTAACCCTGTAAATTGTGACGTCTGCTTGAGGACTTTTTGTACACTTCTTTATATATACTCTGAGAGTAAACCATTCCTGCTACTTATTTGCTGAATATATATTTAGACAAGACACTCCATCACAAAAATCAAAAGATTACAGAAAACTTTCTTCAATTTTCTGCTACACATTTGTTCTACCAAATTGTTTAGTAAACAAATATCAATTATTCTTTTACAAATGTGTCTGATATTGTCTGGAACCTTGTAAAATGTGATGTCTGCTTGTGGACTTTTTGTACACTTCTTAATATATACTCTGAGAGTAAACCATTCCTGATACTTATTTGCTGAATATATATTTAGAAAAGGCACTCCATCACAAAAATCAAAGGAATACAGAAAACTTTCTTCGATTTTCTGCTACACATTTGTTCTACCAAATTGTTTATTTAAACAAATATCAATTATTCTTTTACAAATGTGTCTGATATTGTCTGTAACCTTGTAAAATGTGATGTCTCTTTGTGGACTTTTTGTACACTTCTTAATATATACCCTATAGTAAAAGCCTACATGTGTTTCCACCCAGTTTCGAACTACGGACCTTTTGAGTGTAAAGCAAACATGATAACCACTACACTACGGTAACAAGCCTATGAGGTAGTGATCAACCATTCCTATTACTTATTTGCTGAATATATATTTAGACAAGACACTCCATCACAAAAATCAAAGGAATACAGAAAACTTTCTTCAATTTTCTGCTACACATTTGTTCTACCAAATTGTTTATGTAAACAAATATCAATTATTCTTTTACAAATGTGTCTGATATTGTCTGTAACCCTGTAAATTGTGACTTCTGCTTGAGGACTTTTTGTACACTTCTTTATATATACTCTGAGAGTAAACCATTCCTGCTACTTATTTGCTGAATATATATTTAGACAAGACACTCCATCACAAAAATCAAAAGATTACAGAAAACTTTCTTCAATTTTCTGCTACACATTTGTTCTACCAAATTGTTTAGTAAACAAATATCAATTATTCTTTTACAAATGTGTCTGATATTGTCTGGAACCTTGTAAAATGTGATGTCTGCTTGTGGACTTTTTGTACACTTCTTAATATATACTCTGAGAGTAAACCATTCCTGATACTTATTTGCTGAATATATATTTAGAAAAGGCACTCCATCACAAAAATCAAAGGAATACAGAAAACTTTCTTCGATTTTCTGCTACACATTTGTTCTACCAAATTGTTTATTTAAACAAATATCAATTATTCTTTTACAAATGTGTCTGATATTGTCTGTAACCTTGTAAAATGTGATGTCTGTTTGTGGACTTTTTGTACACTTCTTAATATATACCCTATAGTAAAATCCTACATGTGTTTCCACACAGTTTCGAACTGGGGACCTTTTGCGTGTAAAGCAAACGTGATAACCACTACACTACGGAAACGAGCCTATGAGGTAGTGATCAAACATTCCTATTACTTATTTGCTGAATATATAATTAGACAAGACACTCCATCACAAAAATCAAAGGAATACAGAAAACTTTCTTCAATTTTCTGCTACACATTTGTTCTACCAAATTGTTTATGTAAACAAATATCAATTATTCTTTTACAAATGTGTCTGATATTGTCTGGAACCCTGTAAATTGTGACGTCTGCTTGTGGACTTTTTGTACACTTCTTAATATATACTCTGAGAGTAAACCATTCCTGATACTTATTTGCTGAATATATATTTAGACAAGACAGTCCATCACAAAAATCAAAGGAATACAGAAAACTTTCTTCAATTTTCTGCTGCACATTTGTTCTACCAAAATGTTTCTGTAAACAAATATCAATTATTCTTTTACAAATGTGTCAGATTTTGTCTGGAATCTTGTAAAATGTGATGTCTGCTTGTGGACTTTTTGTACACTTTTAATATATACTCTGAGAGTAAACCATTCCTGATACTTATTTGCTGAATATATATTTAGAAAAGGCACTCCATCACAAAAATCAAAGGAATACAGAAAACTTTCTTCGATTTTCTGCTACACATTTGTTCTACAAAATTGTTTATGTAAACAAATATAAATTATTCTAAAGGAATACAGAAAACTTTCTTCAATTTTCTGCTACACATTTGTTCTACCAAATTGTTTATGTAAACAAATATCAATTATTCTTTTACAAATGTGTCTGATATTGTCTGGAACCCTGTAAATTGTGATGTCTGCTTGTGGACTTTTTGTACACTTCTTAATATATACTCTGAGAGTAAACCATTCCTGATACTTATTTGCTGAATATATATTTAGACAAGACAGTCCATCACAAAAATCAAAGGAATACAGAAAACTTTCTTCAATTTTCTGCTACACATTTGTTCTACCAAAATGTTTCTGTAAACAAATATCAATTATTCTTTTACAAATGTGTCTGATTTTGTCTGGAACCTTGTAAAATGTGATGTCTGTTTGTGGACTTTTTGTACACTTCTTAATATATACCCTATAGTAAAATCCTACATGTGTTTCTTTACCCAGTTTCAAAGTGGGGACCTTTTGCGTGTAAAGCAAACGTGATAACCACTACACTACGGAAACGAGCCTATGAGGTAGTGATCAACCATTCCTATTACTTATTTGCTGAATATATAATTAGACAAGACACTCCATCACAAAAATCAAAGGAATACAGAAAACGTTTTTTAATTTTCTGCTACACATTTGTTCTACCAAATTGTTTATGTAAACAAATATCAATTATTCTTTTACAAATGTTTCTGATATTGTCTGGAACCTTGTAAAATGTGATGTCTGCTTGAGGACTTTTTGTACACTTCTTTATATATACTCTGAGAGTAAACCATTCCTGCTACTTATTTGCTGAATATATATTTAGACAAGACACTCTATCACAAAAATCAAAAGATTACAGAAAAGTTTCTTCAATTTTCTGCTACACATTTGTTCTACCAAATTGTTTAGTAAACAAATATCAATTATTCTTTTACAAATGTGTCTGATATTGTCTGGAACCTTGTAAAATGTGATGTCTGCTTGTGGACTTTTTGTACACTTCTTAATATATACTCTGAGAGTAAACCATTCCTGATACTTATTTGCTGAATATATATTTAGAAAAGGCACTCCATCACAAAAATCAAAGGAATACAGAAAACTTTCTTCGATTTTCTGCTACACATTTGTTCTACCAAATTGTTTATTTAAACAAATATCAATTATTCTTTTACAAATGTGTCTGATATTGTCTGTAACCTTGTAAAATGTGATGTCTGTTTGTGGACTTTTTGTACACTTCTTAATATATACTCTGAGAGTAAACCATTCCTGATACTTATTTGCTGAATATATATTTAGAAAAGGCACTCCATCACAAAAATCAAAGGAATACAGAAAACTTTCTTCGATTTTCTGCTACACATTTGTTCTACAAAATTGTTTATGTAAACAAATATAAATTATTCTAAAGGAATACAGAAAACTTTCTTCAATTTTCTGCTACACATTTGTTCTACCAAATTGTTTATGTAAACAAATATCAATTATTCTTTTACAAATGTGTCTGATATTGTCTGGAACCCTGTAAATTGTGATGTCTGCTTGTGGACTTTTTGTACACTTCTTAATATATACTCTGAGAGTAAACCATTCCTGATACTTATTTGCTGAATATATATTTAGACAAGACAGTCCATCACAAAAATCAAAGGAATACAGAAAACTTTCTTCAATTTTCTGCTACACATTTGTTCTACCAAAATGTTTCTGCAAACAAATATCAATTATTCTTTTACAAATGTGTCTGATTTTGTCTGGAACCTTGTAAAATGTGATGTCTGTTTGTGGACTTTTTGTACACTTCTTAATATATACCCTATAGTAAAAGCCTACATGTGTTTCCAACCAGTTTCGAACTGCGGACCTTTTGTGTGTAAAGCAAACATGATAACCACTACACTACGGTAACAAGCCTATGAGGTAGTGATCAACCATTCCTATTACTTATTTGCTGAATATATAATTAGACAAGACACTCCATCACAAAAATCAAAGGAATACAGAAAACTTTCTTCAATTTTCTGCTACACATTTGTTCTACTAAATTGTTTATGTAAACAAATATCAATTATTCTTTTACAAATGTGTCTGATATTGTCTGGAACCCTGTAAATTGTGATGTCTGCTTGTGGACTTTTTGTACACTTCTTAATATATACCCTATAGTAAAAGGCTAAACAAGTTTCCACCTGGGGACCTTTTGCATATAAAGCAAACGTGATAACCACTTCGCTACGGAAACGTGCCTATGAGGGAATGATCAACCATTCCTGCAACTTATTTGCTGAATATATATTTAGAAAAGGCACTCCATCACAAAAATCAAAGGAATACAGAAAACTTTCTTCGATTTTCTGCTACACATTTGTTCTACCAAATTGTTTATGTAAACCAATATCAATTATTCTTTTACAAATGTTTCTGATATTGTCTGGAACCTTGTAAAATGTGATGTCTGCTTGAGGACTTTTTGTACACTTCTTTATATATACTCTGAGAGTAAACCATTCCTGCTACTTATTTGCTGAATATATATTTAGACAAGACACTCCATCACAAAAATCAAAGGATTACAGAAAACTTTCTTCAATTTTCTGCTAAACATTTGTTCTACCAAATTGTTTAGTAAACAAATATCAATTATTCTTTTACAAATGTGTCTGATATTGTCTGGAACCTTGTAAAATGTGATGTCTGCTTGTGGACTTTTTGTACACTTCTTTATATATACTCTGAGAGTAAACAATTCCTGCTACTTATTTGCTGAATATATATTTAGACAAGACACTCCATCACAAAAATCAAAGGATTACAGAAAACTTTCTTCAATTTTCTGCTACACATTTGTTCTACCAAATTGTTTATTTAAACAAATATCAATTATTCTTTTACAAATGTGTCTGATATTGTCTGGAACCTTGTAAAATTATATGTCTGCTTGTGGACTTTTTGTACACTTCTTAATATATACCCTATAGTAAAACGCTACACAAGTTCCCACCTGGGGACCTTTTGCATATAAAGCAAACTTGATAACCACTTCGCTATGGAAACGTGCCTATGAGGGAATGATCAACCATTCCTGCTACTTATTTGCTGAATATATATTTAGAAAAGGCACTCCATCACAAAAATCAAAGGAATACAGAAAACTTTCTTCGATTTTCTGCTACACATTTGTTCTACCAAATTGTTTATGTAAACAAATATCAATTATTCTTTTACAAATGTTTCTGATATTGTCTGGAACCTTGTAAAATGTGATGTCTGCTTGAGGACTTTTTGTACACTTCTTTATAAATACTCTGAGAGTAAACCATTCCTGCTACTTATTTGCTGAATATATATTTAGACAAGACACTCCATCACAAAAATCAAAGGATTACAGAAAACTTTCTTCAATTTTCTGCTACACATTTGTTCTACCAAATTGTTTAGTAAACAAATATCAATTATTCTTTTACAAATGTGTCTGATATTGTCTGGAACCTTGTAAAATGTGATGTCTGCTTGTGGACTTTTTGTACACTTCTTTATATATACTCTGAGAGTAAACAATTCCTGCTACTTATTTGCTGAATATATATTTAGACAAGACACTCCGTCACAAAAATCAAAGGATTACAGAAAACTTTCTTCAATTTTCTGCTACACATTTGTTCTACCAAATTGTTTATTTAAACAAATATCAATTATTCTTTTACAAATGTGTCTGATATTGTCTGTAACCTTGTAAAATGTGATGTCTGTTTGTGGACTTTTTGTACACTTCTTAATATATACCCTATAGTAAAATCTTACATGTGTTTCCACCCAGTTTTAAACTGGGTACCTTTTGCATGTAAAGCAAACGTGATAACCACTACACTACGGAAACAAGCCTATGAGATAGTAATCAACCATTCCTATTACTTATTTACTAAATATATAATTAGACAAGACACTCCATCACAAAAATCAAAGGAATACAGAAAACTTTCTTCGATTTTCTGCTATACATTTGTTCTACCAAATTGTTTATTTAAACAAATATCAATTATTCTTTTACAAATGTGTCTGATATTGTCTGGAACCTTGTAAAATGTGATGTCTGCTTGTGGACTTTTTGTACACTTCTTAATATATACTCTGAGAGTAAACAATTCCTGCTACTTATTTGCTGAATATATATTTAGACAAGACACTCCGTCATAAAAATCAAAGGATTACAGAAAACTTTCTTCAATTTTCTGCTACACATTTGTTCTACCAAATTGTTTATTTAAACAAATATCAATTATTCTTTTACAAATGTGTCTGATATTGTCTGTAACCTTGTAAAATGTGATGTCTGTTTGTACACTTCTTAATATATACCCTATAGTAAAATCCTACATGTGTTTCCACCCAGTTTCGAACTGGGGACCTTTTGCGTGTAAAGCAAACGTGATAACCAATACACTACGGAAACGAGCCTATGAGGTAGAGATCAAACATTCCTGATACTTATTTGCTGAATATATATTTAGACAAGACAGTCCATCACAAAAATCAAAGGAATACAGAAAACTTTCTTCAATTTTCTGCTACACATTTGTTCTACCAAATTGTTTAAGTAAACAAATATCAATTATTCTTTTACAAATGTGTCTGATATTGTCTGGAACCTTGTAAAATGTGATGTCTGTTTGTGGACTTTTTGTACACTTCTTAATATATACCCTACAGTAAAATCCTACATGTGTTTTTTTACCCAGTTTCGAACTGGGGACCTTTTGCGTGTAAAGCAAACGTGATAACCACTACACTACGGAAACGAGCCTATGAGGTAGTGATCAACCATTCCTATTACTTATTTGCTGAATATGTAATTAGACAAGACACTCCATCACAAAAATCAAAGGAATACAGAAAACTTTCTTCAATTTTCTGCTACACATTTGTTCTACCAAATTGTTTATGTAAACAAATATCAATTATTCTTTTACAAATGTGTCTGATATTGTCTGTAACCCTGTAAATTGTGACGTCTGCTTGAGGACTTTTTGTACACTTCTTTATATATACTCTGAGAGTAAACCATTCCTGCTACTTATTTGCTGAATATATATTTAGACAAGACACTCCATCACAAAAATCAAAAGATTACAGAAAACTTTCTTCAATTTTCTGCTGCACATTTGTTCTACCAAAATGTTTCTGTAAACAAATATCAATTATTCTTTTACAAATGTGTCAGATTTTGTCTGGAATCTTGTAAAATGTGATGTCTGCTTGTGGACTTTTTGTACACTTCTTAATATATACTCTGAGAGTAAACCATTCCTGATACTTATTTGCTGAATATATATTTAGACAAGACAGTCCATCACAAAAATCAAAGGAATACAGAAAACTTTCTTCAATTTTCTGCTGCACATTTGTTCTACCAAAATGTTTCTGTAAACAAATATCAATTATTCTTTTACAAATGTGTCTGATATTGTCTGTAACCTTGTAAAATGTGATGTCTGTTTGTGGACTTTTTGTACACTTCTTAATATATACCCTATAGTAAAATCCTACATGTGTTTCCACCCAGTTTCGAACTGGGGACCTTTTGCGTGTAAAGCAAACGTGATAACCACTACACTACGGAAACAAGCCTATGAGGTAGTGATCAAACATTCCTATTACTTATTTGCTGAATATATAATTAGACAAGACACTCCATCACAAAAATCAAAGGAATACAGAAAACTTTCTTCAATTTTCTGCTACACATTTGTTCTACCAAATTGTTTATGTAAACAAATATCAATTATTCTTTTACAAATGTGTCTGATATTGTCTGGAACCCTGTAAATTGTGACGTCTGCTTGTGGACTTTTTGTACACTTCTTAATATATACTCTGAGAGTAAACCATTCCTGATACTTATTTGCTGAATATATATTTAGACAAGACAGTCCATCACAAAAATCAAAGGAATACAGAAAACTTTCTTCAATTTTCTGCTGCACATTTGTTCTACCAAAATGTTTCTGTAAACAAATATCAATTATTCTTTTACAAATGTGTCAGATTTTGTCTGGAATCTTGTAAAATGTGATGTCTGCTTGTGGACTTTTTGTACACTTTTAATATATACTCTGAGAGTAAACCATTCCTGATACTTATTTGCTGAATATATATTTAGAAAAGGCACTCCATCACAAAAATCAAAGGAATACAGAAAACTTTCTTCGATTTTCTGCTACACATTTGTTCTACAAAATTGTTTATGTAAACAAATATAAATTATTCTAAAGGAATACAGAAAACTTTCTTCAATTTTCTGCTACACATTTGTTCTACCAAATTGTTTATGTAAACAAATATCAATTATTCTTTTACAAATGTGTCTGATATTGTCTGGAACCCTGTAAATTGTGATGTCTGCTTGTGGACTTTTTGTACACTTCTTAATATATACTCTGAGAGTAAACCATTCCTGATACTTATTTGCTGAATATATATTTAGACAAGACAGTCCTTCACAAAAATCAAAGGAATACAGAAAACTTTCTTCAATTTTCTGCTACACATTTGTTCTACCAAAATGTTTCTGTAAACAAATATCAATTATTCTTTTACAAATGTGTCTGATTTTGTCTGGAACCTTGTAAAATGTGATGTCTGTTTGTGGACTTTTTGTACACTTCTTAATATATACCCTATAGTAAAATCCTACATGTGTTTCTTTACCCAGTTTCAAAGTGGGGACCTTTTGCGTGTAAAGCAAACGTGATAACCACTACACTACGGAAACGAGCCTATGAGGTAGTGATCAACCATTCCTATTACTTATTTGCTGAATATATAATTAGACAAGACACTCCATCACAAAAATCAAAGGAATACAGAAAACGTTTTTTAATTTTCTGCTACACATTTGTTCTACCAAATTGTTTATGTAAACAAATATCAATTATTCTTTTACAAATGTTTCTGATATTGTCTGGAACCTTGTAAAATGTGATGTCTGCTTGAGGACTTTTTGTACACTTCTTTATATATACTCTGAGAGTAAACCATTCCTGCTACTTATTTGCTGAATATATATTTAGACAAGACACTCTATCACAAAAATCAAAAGATTACAGAAAACTTTCTTCAATTTTCTGCTACACATTTGTTCTACCAAGTTGTTTAGTAAACAAATATCAATTATTCTTTTACAAATGTGTCTGATATTGTCTGGAACCTTGTAAAATGTGATGTCTGCTTGTGGACTTTTTGTACACTTCTTAATATATACTCTGAGAGTAAACCATTCCTGATACTTATTTGCTGAATATATATTTAGAAAAGGCACTCCATCACAAAAATCAAAGGAATACAGAAAACTTTCTTCGATTTTCTGCTACACATTTGTTCTACCAAATTGTTTATTTAAACAAATATCAATTATTCTTTTACAAATGTGTCTGATATGTCTGTAACCTTGTAAAATGTGATGTCTGTTTGTGGACTTTTTGTACACTTCTTAATATATACTCTGAGAGTAAACCATTCCTGATACTTATTTGCTGAATATATATTTAGAAAAGGCACTCCATCACAAAAATCAAAGGAATACAGAAAACTTTCTTCGATTTTCTGCTACACATTTGTTCTACAAAATTGTTTATGTAAACAAATATAAATTATTCTAAAGGAATACAGAAAACTTTCTTCAATTTTCTGCTACACATTTGTTCTACCAAATTGTTTATGTAAACAAATATCAATTATTCTTTTACAAATGTGTCTGATATTGTCTGGAACCCTGTAAATTGTGATGTCTGCTTGTGGACTTTTTGTACACTTCTTAATATATACTCTGAGAGTAAACCATTCCTGATACTTATTTGCTGAATATATATTTAGACAAGACAGTCCATCACAAAAATCAAAGGAATACAGAAAACTTTCTTCAATTTTCTGCTACACATTTGTTCTACCAAAATGTTTCTGCAAACAAATATCAATTATTCTTTTACAAATGTGTCTGATTTTGTCTGGAACCTTGTAAAATGTGATGTCTGTTTGTGGACTTTTTGTACACTTCTTAATATATACCCTATAGTAAAAGCCTACATGTGTTTCCACCCAGTTTCGAACTGCGGACCTTTTGTGTGTAAAGCAAACATGATAACCACTACACTACGGTAACAAGCCTATGAGGTAGTGATCAACCATTCCTATTACTTATTTGCTGAATATATAATTAGACAAGACACTCCATCACAAAAATCAAAGGAATACAGAAAACTTTCTTCAATTTTCTGCTACACATTTGTTCTACTAAATTGTTTATGTAAACAAATATCAATTATTCTTTTACAAATGTGTCTGATATTGTCTGGAACCCTGTAAATTGTGATGTCTGCTTGTGGACTTTTTGTACACTTCTTAATATATACCCTATAGTAAAAGGCTAAACAAGTTTCCACCTGGGGACCTTTTGCATATAAAGCAAACGTGATAACCACTTCGCTACGGAAACGTGCCTATGAGGGAATGATCAACCATTCCTGCAACTTATTTGCTGAATATATATTTAGAAAAGGCACTCCATCACAAAAATCAAAGGAATACAGAAAACTTTCTTCGATTTTCTGCTACACATTTGTTCTACCAAATTGTTTATGTAAACCAATATCAATTATTCTTTTACAAATGTTTCTGATATTGTCTGGAACCTTGTAAAATGTGATGTCTGCTTGAGGACTTTTTGTACACTTCTTTATATATACTCTGAGAGTAAACCATTCCTGCTACTTATTTGCTGAATATATATTTAGACAAGACACTCCATCACAAAAATCAAAGGATTACAGAAAACTTTCTTCAATTTTCTGCTAAACATTTGTTCTACCAAATTGTTTAGTAAACAAATATCAATTATTCTTTTACAAATGTGTCTGATATTGTCTGGAACCTTGTAAAATGTGATGTCTGCTTGTGGACTTTTTGTACACTTCTTTATATATACTCTGAGAGTAAACAATTCCTGCTACTTATTTGCTGAATATATATTTAGACAAGACACTCCATCACAAAAATCAAAGGATTACAGAAAACTTTCTTCAATTTTCTGCTACACATTTGTTCTACCAAATTGTTTATTTAAACAAATATCAATTATTCTTTTACAAATGTGTCTGATATTGTCTGGAACCTTGTAAAATTATATGTCTGCTTGTGGACTTTTTGTACACTTCTTAATATATACCCTATAGTAAAACGCTACACAAGTTCCCACCTGGGGACCTTTTGCATATAAAGCAAACTTGATAACCACTTCGCTATGGAAACGTGCCTATGAGGGAATGATCAACCATTCCTGCTACTTATTTGCTGAATATATATTTAGAAAAGGCACTCCATCACAAAAATCAAAGGAATACAGAAAACTTTCTTCGATTTTCTGCTACACATTTGTTCTACCAAATTGTTTATGTAAACAAATATCAATTATTCTTTTACAAATGTTTCTGATATTGTCTGGAACCTTGTAAAATGTGATGTCTGCTTGAGGACTTTTTGTACACTTCTTTATATATACTCTGAGAGTAAACCATTCCTGCTACTTATTTGCTGAATATATATTTAGACAAGACACTCCATCACAAAAATCAAAGGATTACAGAAAACTTTCTTCAATTTTCTGCTACACATTTGTTCTACCAAATTGTTTAGTAAACAAATATCAATTATTCTTTTACAAATGTGTCTGATATTGTCTGGAACCTTGTAAAATGTGATGTCTGCTTGTGGACTTTTTGTACACTTCTTTATATATACTCTGAGAGTAAACAATTCCTGCTACTTATTTGCTGAATATATATTTAGACAAGACACTCCGTCACAAAAATCAAAGGATTACAGAAAACTTTCTTCAATTTTCTGCTACACATTTGTTCTACCAAATTGTTTATTTAAACAAATATCAATTATTCTTTTACAAATGTGTCTGATATTGTCTGTAACCTTGTAAAATGTGATGTCTGTTTGTGGACTTTTTGTACACTTCTTAATATATACCCTATAGTAAAATCTTACATGTGTTTCCACCCAGTTTTAAACTGGGTACCTTTTGCATGTAAAGCAAACGTGATAACCACTACACTACGGAAACAAGCCTATGAGATAGTAATCAACCATTCCTATTACTTATTTACTGAATATATAATTAGACAAGACACTCCATCACAAAAATCAAAGGAATACAGAAAACTTTCTTCGATTTTCTGCTATACATTTGTTCTACCAAATTGTTTAGTAAACAAATATCAATTATTCTTTTACAAATGTGTCTGATATTGTCTGGAACCTTGTAAAATGTGATGTCTGCTTGTGGACTTTTTGTACACTTCTTTATATATACTCTGAGAGTAAACAATTCCTGCTACTTATTTGCTGAATATATATTTAGACAAGACAGTCCATCACAAAAATCAAAGGAATACAGAAAACTTTCTTCAATTTTCTGCTACACATTTGTTCTACCAAATTGTTTAAGTAAACAAATATCAATTATTCTTTTACAAATGTGTCTGATATTGTCTGGAACCTTGTAAAATGTGATGTCTGTTTGTGGACTTTTTGTACACTTCTTAATATATACCCTATAGTAAAATCTTACATGTGTTTCCACCCAGTTTTAAACTGGGTACCTTTTGCATGTAAAGCAAACGTGATAACCACTACACTACGGAAACAAGCCTATGAGATAGTAATCAACCATTCCTATTACTTATTTACTGAATATATAATTAGACAAGACACTCCATCACAAAAATCAAAGGAATACAGAAAACTTTCTTCGATTTTCTGCTATACATTTGTTCTACCAAATTGTTTATTTAAACAAATATCAATTATTCTTTTACAAATGTGTCTGATATTGTCTGGAACCTTGTAAAATGTGATGTCTGCTTGTGGACTTTTTGTACACTTCTTAATATATACTCTGAGAGTAAACAATTCCTGCTACTTATTTGCTGAATATATATTTAGACAAGACACTCCATCACAAAAATCAAAGGATTACAGAAAACTTTCTTCAATTTTCTGCTACACATTTGTTCTACCAAATTGTTTATTTAAACAAATATCAATTATTCTTTTACAAATGTGTCTGATATTGTCTGTAACCTTGTAAAATGTGATGTCTGTTTGTACACTTCTAAATATATACCCTATAGTAAAAAACTACATGTGTTTCCACCCAGTTTCGAACTGGGGATCTTTTGCGTGTAAAGTAAACGTGATAACCAATACACTACGGAAACGAGCCTATGAGGTAGAGATCAAACATTCCTGATACTTATTTGCTGAATATATATTTAGACAAGACAGTCCATCACAAAAATCAAAGGAATACAGAAAACTTTCTTCAATTTTCTGCTACACATTTGTTCTACCAAATTGTTTAAGTAAACAAATATCAATTATTCTTTTACAAATGTGTCTGATATTGTCTGGAACCTTGTAAAATGTGATGTCTGTTTGTGGACTTTTTGTACACTTCTTAATATATACCCTACAGTAAAATCCTACATGTGTTTTTTTACCCAGTTTCGAACTGGGGACCTTTTGCGTGTAAAGCAAACGTGATAACCACTACACTACGGAAACGAGCCTATGAGGTAGTGATCAACCATTCCTATTACTTATTTGCTGAATATGTAATTAGACAAGACACTCCATCACAAAAATCAAAGGAATACAGAAAACTTTTTTCAATTTTCTGCTACACATTTGTTCTACCAAATTTTTTAGTAAACAAATATCAATTATTCTTTTACAAATGTGTCTGATATTGTCTGGAACCTTGTAAAATGTGATGTCTGCTTGTGGACTTTTTGTACACTTCTTAATATATACTCTGAGAGTAAACCATTCCTGATACTTATTTGCTGAATATATATTTAGAAAAGGCACTCCATCACAAAAATCAAAGGAATACAGAAAACTTTCTTCGATATTCTGCTATACATTTGTTCTACCAAATTGTTTATTTACACAAATATCAATTATTCTTTTACAAATGTGTCTGATATTGTCTGGAACCTTGTAAAATGTGATGTCTGCTTGTGGACTTTTTGTACACTTCTTTATATATACTCTGAGAGTAAACAATTCCTGCTACTTATTTGCTGAATATATATTTAGACAAGACACTCCATCACAAAAATCAAAGGATTACAGAAAACTTTCTTCAATTTTCTGCTACACATTTGTTCTACCAAATTCTTTATTTAAACAAATATCAATTATTCTTTTACAAATGTGTCTGATATTGTCTGTAACCTTATAAAATGTGATGTCTGTTTGTAGACTTTTTGTACACTTCTTAATATATACCCTATAGTAAAATCCAACATGTGTTTCCACCCAGTTTCGAACTGGGGACCTTTTGCGTGTAAAGCAAACGTGATAACCACTACACTACGGAAACAAGCCTACGAGACAGTAATCAACCATTCCTATTACTTATTTGCTGAATATATAATTAGACAAGACACTCCATCACAAAAATCAAAGGAATACAGAAAACTTTCTTCGATTTTCTGCTATACATTTGTTCTACCAAATTGTTTATTTAAACAAATATCAATTATTCTTTTACAAATGTGTCTGATATTGTCTGGAACCTTGTAAAATGTGATGTCTGCTTGTGGACTTTTTGTACACTTCTTAATATATACTCTGAGAGTAAACAATTCCTGCTACTTATTTGCTGAATATATATTTAGACAAGACACTCCATCACAAAAATCAAAGGATTACAGAAAACTTTCTTCAATTTTCTGCTACACATTTGTTCTACCAAATTGTTTATTTAAACAAATATCAATTATTCTTTTACAAATGTGTCTGATATTGTCTGTAACCTTGTAAAATGTGATGTCTGTTTGTACACTTCTAAATATATACCCTATAGTAAAAAACTACATGTTTTTCCACCCAGTTTCGAACTGGGGATCTTTTGCGTGTAAAGTAAACGTGATAACCAATACACTACGGAAACGAGCCTATGAGGTAGAGATCAAACATTCCTGATACTTATTTGCTGAATATATATTTAGACAAGACAGTCCATCACAAAAATCAAAGGAATACAGAAAACTTTCTTCAATTTTCTGCTACACATTTGTTCTACCAAATTGTTTAAGTAAACAAATATCAATTATTCTTTTACAAATGTATCTGATATTGTCTGGAACCTTGTAAAATGTGATGTCTGTTTGTGGACTTTTTGTACACTTCTTAATATATACCCTATAGTAAAATCTTACATGTGTTTCCACCCAGTTTTAAACTGGGTACCTTTTGCATGTAAAGCAAACGTGATAACCACTACACTACGGAAACAAGCCTATGAGATAGTAATCAACCATTCCTATTACTTATTTACTGAATATATAATTAGACAAGACACTCCATCACAAAAATCAAAGGAATACAGAAAACTTTCTTCGATTTTCTGCTATACATTTGTTCTACCAAATTGTTTATTTAAACAAATATCAATTATTCTTTTACAAATGTGTCTGATATTGTCTGGAACCTTGTAAAATGTGATGTCTGCTTGTGGACTTTTTGTACACTTCTTAATATATACTCTGAGAGTAAACAATTCCTGCTACTTATTTGCTGAATATATATTTAGACAAGACACTCCATCACAAAAATCAAAGGATTACAGAAAACTTTCTTCAATTTTCTGCTACACATTTGTTCTACCAAATTGTTTATTTAAACAAATATCAATTATTCTTTTACAAATGTGTCTGATATTGTCTGTAACCTTGTAAAATGTGATGTCTGTTTGTACACTTCTAAATATATACCCTATAGTAAAAAACTACATGTGTTTCCACCCAGTTTCGAACTGGGGATCTTTTGCGTGTAAAGTAAACGTGATAACCAATACACTACGGAAACGAGCCTATGAGGTAGAGATCAAACATTCCTGATACTTATTTGCTGAATATATATTTAGACAAGACAGTCCATCACAAAAATCAAAGGAATACAGAAAACTTTCTTCAATTTTCTGCTACACATTTGTTCTACCAAATTGTTTAAGTAAACAAATATCAATTATTCTTTTACAAATGTGTCTGATATTGTCTGGAACCTTGTAAAATGTGATGTCTGTTTGTGGACTTTTTGTACACTTCTTAATATATACCCTACAGTAAAATCCTACATGTGTTTTTTTACCCAGTTTCGAACTGGGGACCTTTTGCGTGTAAAGCAAACGTGATAACCACTACACTACGGAAACGAGCCTATGAGGTAGTGATCAACCATTCCTATTACTTATTTGCTGAATATGTAATTAGACAAGACACTCCATCACAAAAATCAAAGGAATACAGAAAACTTTTTTCAATTTTCTGCTACACATTTGTTCTACCAAATTTTTTAGTAAACAAATATCAATTATTCTTTTACAAATGTGTCTGATATTGTCTGGAACCTTGTAAAATGTGATGTCTGCTTGTGGACTTTTTGTACACTTCTTAATATATACTCTGAGAGTAAACCATTCCTGATACTTATTTGCTGAATATATATTTAGAAAAGGCACTCCATCACAAAAATCAAAGGAATACAGAAAACTTTCTTCGATATTCTGCTATACATTTGTTCTACCAAATTGTTTATTTACACAAATATCAATTATTCTTTTACAAATGTGTCAGATATTGTCTGGAACCTTGTAAAATGTGATGTCTGCTTGTGGACTTTTTGTACACTTCTTTATATATACTCTGAGAGTAAACAATTCCTGCTACTTATTTGCTGAATATATATTTAGACAAGACACTCCATCACAAAAATCAAAGGATTACAGAAAACTTTCTTCAATTTTCTGCTACACATTTGTTCTACCAAATTCTTTATTTAAACAAATATCAATTATTCTTTTACAAATGTGTCTGATATTGTCTGTAACCTTATAAAATGTGATGTCTGTTTGTAGACTTTTTGTACACTTCTTAATATATACCCTATAGTAAAATCCAACATGTGTTTCCACCCAGTTTCGAACTGGGGACCTTTTGCGTGTAAAGCAAACGTGATAACCACTACACTACGGAAACAAGCCTACGAGACAGTAATCAACCATTCCTATTACTTATTTGCTGAATATATAATTAGACAAGACACTCCATCACAAAAATCAAAGGAATACAGAAAACTTTCTTCAATTTTCTGCTACACATTTGTTCTACCAAATTGTTTAGTAAACAAATATCAATTATTCTTTTACAAATGTGTCTGATATTGTCTGGAACCTTGTAAAATGTGATGTCTGCTTGTGGACTTTTTGTACACTTCTTAATATATACTCTGAGAGTAAACCATTCCTGATACTTATTTGCTGAATATATATTTAGAAAAGGCACTCCATCACAAAAATCAAAGGAATACAGAAAATTTTCTTCAATTTTCTGCTACACATTTGTTCTACCAAATTGTTTATTTAAACAAATATCAATTATTCTTTTACAAATGTGTCTGATATTGTCTGGAACTTTGTAAAATGTGATGTCTGTTTGTACACTTCTTAATATATACCCTATAGTAAAATACTACATGTGTTTCCACCCAGTTTTGAACTGGGGACCTTTTGCGTGTAAAGCAAACGTGATAACCACTACACTACGGAAACGAGCCTATGAGATAGTGATCAACCATTCCTATTACTTATTTGCTGAATATATAATTAGACAAGGCACTCCATCACAAAAATCAAAGGAATACAGAAAACTTTCTTCAATTTTCTGCTACACATTTGTTCTATTAAATTGTTTATGTAAAGAAATATAAATTATTATTTTACAAATGTGTCTTATTTTGTCTGGAACCTTGTAAAATTATATGTCTGCTTGAGGACTTTTTGTACACTTCTTAATATATACCCTATAGTAAAAGGCTAAACAAGTTTCCACCTGGGGACCTTTTGCATATAAAGCAAACGTGATAACCACTTCGCTACGGAAACGTGCCTATGAGGGAATGATCAACCATTCCTGCTACTTATTTGCTGAATATATATTTAGACAAGGCACTCCATCACAAAAATCAAAGGAATACAGAAAACTTTCTTCGATTTTCTGCTACACATTTGTTCTACCAAATTGTTTATGTAAACAAATATCAATTATTCTTTTACAAATGTGTCTGATATTGTCTGGAACCTTGTAAAATGTGATGTCTGTTTGTGGACTTTTTGTACACTTCTTAATATATACCCTATAGTAAAATCCTACATGTGTTTCCACCCAGTTTTGAACTTGGGACCTTTTGCATGTAAAGCAAACGTGATAACCACTACACTACGGAAACAAGCCTATGAGATAGTAATCAACCATTCCTATTACTTATTTGCTGAATATATAATTAGACAAGACACTCCATCACAAAAATCAAAGGATTACAGAAAACTTTCTTCAATTTTCTGCTACACATTTGTTCTACTAAATTGTTTCTATAAACAAATATCAATTATTCTTTTACAAATGTGTCTGATATTGTCTGGAACCCTGTAAATTGTGATGTCTGCTGGTGGACTTTTTGTACACTTCTTAATATATACCCTATAGTAAAAGGCTAAACAAGTTTCCACCTGGGGACCTTTTGCATATAAAGCAAACGTGATAACCACTTCGCTACGGAAACGTGCCTATGAGGGAATGATCAACCATTCCTGCAACTTATTTGCTGAATATATATTTAGAAAAGGCACTCCATCACAAAAATCAAAGGAATACAGAAAACTTTCTTCGATTTTCTGCTACACATTTGTTCTACCAAATTGTTTATGTAAACAAATATCAATTATTCTTTTACAGATGTTTCTGATATTGTCTGGAACCTTGTAAAATGTGATGTCTGCTTGAGGACTTTTTGTACACTTCTTTATATATACTCTGAGAGTAAACCATTCCTGCTACTTATTTGCTGAATATATATTTAGACAAGACACTCCATCACAAAAATCAAAGGATTACAGAAAACTTTCTTCAATTTTCTGCTAAACATTTGTTCTACCAAATTGTTTAGTAAACAAATATCAATTATTCTTTTACAAATGTGTCTGATATTGTCTGGAACCTTGTAAAATGTGATGTCTGCTTGTGGACTTTTTGTACACTTCTTTATATATACTCTGAGAGTAAACAATTCCTGCTACTTATTTGCTGAATATATATTTAGACAAGACACTCCATCACAAAAATCAAAGGATTACAGAAAACTTTCTTCAATTTTCTGCTACACATTTGTTCTACCAAATTGTTTATTTAAACAAATATCAATTATTCTTTTACAAATGTGTCTGATATTGTCTGTAACCTTGTAAAATGTGATGTCTGTTTGTGGACTTTTTGTACACTTCTTAATATATACCCTATAGTAAAATCCTACATGTGTTTCCACCCAGTTTTGAACTGGGGACCTTTTGCATGTAAAGCAAACGTGATAACCACTACACTACGGAAACAAGCCTATGAGATAGTAATCAACCATTCCTATTACTTATTTGCTGAATATATAATTAGACAAGACACTCCATCACAAAAATCAAAGGAATACAGAAAACTTTCTTCAATTTTCTGCTACACATTTGTTCTACAAAATTTTTATGTAAACAAATATCAATTATTCTTTTACAAATGTGTCTGATATTGTCTGGAACCCTGTAAATTGTGATATCTGCTTGTGGACTTTTTGTACACTTCTTAATATATACTCTGAGAGTAAACCATTCCTGATACTTATTTGCTGAATATATATTTAGACAAGACAGTCCATCACAAAAATCAAAGGAATACAGAAAACTTTCTTCAATTTTCTGCTACACATTTCTTCTACCAAAATGTTTCTATAAACAAATATCAATTATTCTTTTACAAATGTGTCTGATATTGTCTGTAACCTTGTAAAATGTGATGTCTGTTTGTACACTTCTAAATATATACCCTATAGTAAAAAACTACATGTGTTTCCACCCAGTTTCGAACTGGGGATCTTTTGCGTGTAAAGTAAACGTGATAACCAATACACTACGGAAACGAGCCTATGAGGTAGAGATCAAACATTCCTGATACTTATTTGCTGAATATATATTTAGACAAGACAGTCCATCACAAAAATCAAAGGAATACAGAAAACTTTCTTCAATTTTCTGCTACACATTTGTTCTACCAAATTGTTTAAGTAAACAAATATCAATTATTCTTTTACAAATGTGTCTGATATTGTCTGGAACCTTGTAAAATGTGATGTCTGTTTGTGGACTTTTTGTACACTTCTTAATATATACCCTATAGTAAAATCTTACATGTGTTTCCACCCAGTTTTAAACTGGGTACCTTTTGCATGTAAAGCAAACGTGATAACCACTACACTACGGAAACAAGCCTATGAGATAGTAATCAAACATTGCTATTACTTATTTACTGAATATATAATTAGACAAGACACTCCATCACAAAAATCAAAGGAATACAGAAAACTTTCTTCGATTTTCTGCTATACATTTGTTCTACCAAATTGTTTAGTAAACAAATATCAATTATTCTTTTACAAATGTGTCTGATATTGTCTGGAACCTTGTAAAATGTGATGTCTGCTTGTGGACTTTTTGTACACTTCTTTATATATACTCTGAGAGTAAACAATTCCTGCAACTTATTTGCTGAATATATATTTAGAAAAGGCACTCCATCACAAAAATCAAAGGAATACAGAAAATTTTCTTCAATTTTCTGCTACACATTTGTTCTACCAAATTGTTTATTTAAACAAATATCAATTATTCTTTTACAAATGTGTCTGATATTGTCTGGAACTTTGTAAAATGTGATGTCTGTTTGTACACTTCTTAATATATACCCTATAGTAAAATACTACATGTGTTTCCACCCAGTTTTGAACTGGGGACCTTTTGCGTGTAAAGCAAACGTGATAACCACTACACTACGGAAACGAGCCTATGAGATAGTGATCAACCATTCCTATTACTTATTTGCTGAATATATAATTAGACAAGGCACTCCATCACAAAAATCAAAGGAATACAGAAAACTTTCTTCAATTTTCTGCTACACATTTGTTCTATTAAATTGTTTATGTAAAGAAATATAAATTATTATTTTACAAATGTGTCTTATTTTGTCTGGAACCTTGTAAAATTATATGTCTGCTTGAGGACTTTTTGTACACTTCTTAATATATACCCTATAGTAAAAGGCTAAACAAGTTTCCACCTGGGGACCTTTTGCATATAAAGCAAACGTGATAACCACTTCGCTACGGAAACGTGCCTATGAGGGAATGATCAACCATTCCTGCTACTTATTTGCTGAATATATATTTAGACAAGGCACTCCATCACAAAAATCAAAGGAATACAGAAAACTTTCTTCGATTTTCTGCTACACATTTGTTCTACCAAATTGTTTATGTAAACAAATATCAATTATTCTTTTACAAATGTGTCTGATATTGTCTGGAACCTTGTAAAATGTGATGTCTGTTTGTGGACTTTTTGTACACTTCTTAATATATACCCTATAGTAAAATCCTACATGTGTTTCCACCCAGTTTTGAACTTGGGACCTTTTGCATGTAAAGCAAACGTGATAACCACTACACTACGGAAACAAGCCTATGAGATAGTAATCAACCATTCCTATTACTTATTTGCTGAATATATAATTAGACAAGACACTCCATCACAAAAATCAAAGGATTACAGAAAACTTTCTTCAATTTTCTGCTACACATTTGTTCTACTAAATTGTTTCTATAAACAAATATCAATTATTCTTTTACAAATGTGTCTGATATTGTCTGGAACCCTGTAAATTGTGATGTCTGCTGGTGGACTTTTTGTACACTTCTTAATATATACCCTATAGTAAAAGGCTAAACAAGTTTCCACCTGGGGACCTTTTGCATATAAAGCAAACGTGATAACCACTTCGCTACGGAAACGTGCCTATGAGGGAATGATCAACCATTCCTGCAACTTATTTGCTGAATATATATTTAGAAAAGGCACTCCATCACAAAAATCAAAGGAATACAGAAAACTTTCTTCGATTTTCTGCTACACATTTGTTCTACCAAATTGTTTATGTAAACAAATATCAATTATTCTTTTACAGATGTTTCTGATATTGTCTGGAACCTTGTAAAATGTGATGTCTGCTTGAGGACTTTTTGTACACTTCTTTATATATACTCTGAGAGTAAACCATTCCTGCTACTTATTTGCTGAATATATATTTAGACAAGACACTCCATCACAAAAATCAAAGGATTACAGAAAACTTTCTTCAATTTTCTGCTAAACATTTGTTCTACCAAATTGTTTAGTAAACAAATATCAATTATTCTTTTACAAATGTGTCTGATATTGTCTGGAACCTTGTAAAATGTGATGTCTGCTTGTGGACTTTTTGTACACTTCTTTATATATACTCTGAGAGTAAACAATTCCTGCTACTTATTTGCTGAATATATATTTAGACAAGACACTCCATCACAAAAATCAAAGGATTACAGAAAACTTTCTTCAATTTTCTGCTACACATTTGTTCTACCAAATTGTTTATTTAAACAAATATCAATTATTCTTTTACAAATGTGTCTGATATTGTCTGTAACCTTGTAAAATGTGATGTCTGTTTGTGGACTTTTTGTACACTTCTTAATATATACCCTATAGTAAAATCCTACATGTGTTTCCACCCAGTTTTGAACTGGGGACCTTTTGCATGTAAAGCAAACGTGATAACCACTACACTACGGAAACAAGCCTATGAGATAGTAATCAACCATTCCTATTACTTATTTGCTGAATATATAATTAGACAAGACACTCCATCACAAAAATCAAAGGAATACAGAAAACTTTCTTCAATTTTCTGCTACACATTTGTTCTACAAAATTTTTATGTAAACAAATATCAATTATTCTTTTACAAATGTGTCTGATATTGTCTGGAACCCTGTAAATTGTGATGTCTGCTTGTGGACTTTTTGTACACTTCTTAATATATACTCTGAGAGTAAACCATTCCTGATACTTATTTGCTGAATATATATTTAGACAAGACAGTCCATCACAAAAATCAAAGGAATACAGAAAACTTTCTTCAATTTTCTGCTACACATTTCTTCTACCAAAATGTTTCTATAAACAAATATCAATTATTCTTTTACAAATGTGTCTGATATTGTCTGTAACCTTGTAAAATGTGATGTCTGTTTGTACACTTCTAAATATATACCCTATAGTAAAAAACTACATGTGTTTCCACCCAGTTTCGAACTGGGGATCTTTTGCGTGTAAAGTAAACGTGATAACCAATACACTACGGAAACGAGCCTATGAGGTAGAGATCAAACATTCCTGATACTTATTTGCTGAATATATATTTAGACAAGACAGTCCATCACAAAAATCAAAGGAATACAGAAAACTTTCTTCAATTTTCTGCTACACATTTGTTCTACCAAATTGTTTAAGTAAACAAATATCAATTATTCTTTTACAAATGTGTCTGATATTGTCTGGAACCTTGTAAAATGTGATGTCTGTTTGTGGACTTTTTGTACACTTCTTAATATATACCCTATAGTAAAATCTTACATGTGTTTCCACCCAGTTTTAAACTGGGTACCTTTTGCATGTAAAGCAAACGTGATAACCACTACACTACGGAAACAAGCCTATGAGATAGTAATCAAACATTGCTATTACTTATTTACTGAATATATAATTAGACAAGACACTCCATCACAAAAATCAAAGGAATACAGAAAACTTTCTTCAATTTTCTGCTACACATTTGTTCTACCAAATTGTTTAAGTAAACAAATATCAATTATTCTTTTACAAATGTGTCTGATATTGTCTGGAACCTTGTAAAATGTGATGTCTGTTTGTGGACTTTTTGTACACTTCTTAATATATACCCTATAGTAAAATCTTACATGTGTTTCCACCCAGTTTTAAACTGGGTACCTTTTGCATGTAAAGCAAACGTGATAACCACTACACTACGGAAACAAGCCTATGAGATAGTAATCAAACATTGCTATTACTTATTTACTGAATATATAATTAGACAAGACACTCCATCACAAAAATCAAAGGAATACAGAAAACTTTCTTCGATTTTCTGCTATACATTTGTTCTACCAAATTGTTTAGTAAACAAATATCAATTATTCTTTTACAAATGTGTCTGATATTGTCTGGAACCTTGTAAAATGTGATGTCTGCTTGTGGACTTTTTGTACACTTCTTTATATATACTCTGAGAGTAAACAATTCCTGCTACTTATTTGCTGAATATATATTTAGAAAAGGCACTCCATCACAAAAATCAAAGGAATACAGAAAATTTTCTTCAATTTTCTGCTACACATTTGTTCTACCAAATTGTTTATTTAAACAAATATCAATTATTCTTTTACAAATGTGTCTGATATTGTCTGGAACTTTGTAAAATGTGATGTCTGTTTGTACACTTCTTAATATATACCCTATAGTAAAATACTACATGTGTTTCCACCCAGTTTTGAACTGGGGACCTTTTGCGTGTAAAGCAAACGTGATAACCACTACACTACGGAAACGAGCCTATGAGATAGTGATCAACCATTCCTATTACTTATTTGCTGAATATATAATTAGACAAGGCACTCCATCACAAAAATCAAAGGAATACAGAAAACTTTCTTCAATTTTCTGCTACACATTTGTTCTATTAAATTGTTTATGTAAAGAAATATAAATTATTATTTTACAAATGTGTCTTATTTTGTCTGGAACCTTGTAAAATTATATGTCTGCTTGAGGACTTTTTGTACACTTCTTAATATATACCCTATAGTAAAAGGCTAAACAAGTTTCCACCTGGGGACCTTTTGCATATAAAGCAAACGTGATAACCACTTCGCTACGGAAACGTGCCTATGAGGGAATGATCAACCATTCCTGCTACTTATTTGCTGAATATATATTTAGACAAGGCACTCCATCACAAAAATCAAAGGAATACAGAAAACTTTCTTCGATTTTCTGCTACACATTTGTTCTACCAAATTGTTTATGTAAACAAATATCAATTATTCTTTTACAAATGTGTCTGATATTGTCTGGAACCTTGTAAAATGTGATGTCTGTTTGTGGACTTTTTGTACACTTCTTAATATATACCCTATAGTAAAATCCTACATGTGTTTCCACCCAGTTTTGAACTTGGGACCTTTTGCATGTAAAGCAAACGTGATAACCACTACACTACGGAAACAAGCCTATGAGATAGTAATCAACCATTCCTATTACTTATTTGCTGAATATATAATTAGACAAGACACTCCATCACAAAAATCAAAGGATTACAGAAAACTTTCTTCAATTTTCTGCTACACATTTGTTCTACTAAATTGTTTCTATAAACAAATATCAATTATTCTTTTACAAATGTGTCTGATATTGTCTGGAACCCTGTAAATTGTGATGTCTGCTGGTGGACTTTTTGTACACTTCTTAATATATACCCTATAGTAAAAGGCTAAACAAGTTTCCACCTGGGGACCTTTTGCATATAAAGCAAACGTGATAACCACTTCGCTACGGAAACGTGCCTATGAGGGAATGATCAACCATTCCTGCAACTTATTTGCTGAATATATATTTAGAAAAGGCACTCCATCACAAAAATCAAAGGAATACAGAAAACTTTCTTCGATTTTCTGCTACACATTTGTTCTACCAAATTGTTTATGTAAACAAATATCAATTATTCTTTTACAGATGTTTCTGATATTGTCTGGAACCTTGTAAAATGTGATGTCTGCTTGAGGACTTTTTGTACACTTCTTTATATATACTCTGAGAGTAAACCATTCCTGCTACTTATTTGCTGAATATATATTTAGACAAGACACTCCATCACAAAAATCAAAGGATTACAGAAAACTTTCTTCAATTTTCTGCTAAACATTTGTTCTACCAAATTGTTTAGTAAACAAATATCAATTATTCTTTTACAAATGTGTCTGATATTGTCTGGAACCTTGTAAAATGTGATGTCTGCTTGTGGACTTTTTGTACACTTCTTTATATATACTCTGAGAGTAAACAATTCCTGCTACTTATTTGCTGAATATATATTTAGACAAGACACTCCATCACAAAAATCAAAGGATTACAGAAAACTTTCTTCAATTTTCTGCTACACATTTGTTCTACCAAATTGTTTATTTAAACAAATATCAATTATTCTTTTACAAATGTGTCTGATATTGTCTGTAACCTTGTAAAATGTGATGTCTGTTTGTGGACTTTTTGTACACTTCTTAATATATACCCTATAGTAAAATCCTACATGTGTTTCCACCCAGTTTTGAACTGGGGACCTTTTGCATGTAAAGCAAACGTGATAACCACTACACTACGGAAACAAGCCTATGAGATAGTAATCAACCATTCCTATTACTTATTTGCTGAATATATAATTAGACAAGACACTCCATCACAAAAATCAAAGGAATACAGAAAACTTTCTTCAATTTTCTGCTACACATTTGTTCTACAAAATTTTTATGTAAACAAATATCAATTATTCTTTTACAAATGTGTCTGATATTGTCTGGAACCCTGTAAATTGTGATGTCTGCTTGTGGACTTTTTGTACACTTCTTAATATATACTCTGAGAGTAAACCATTCCTGATACTTATTTGCTGAATATATATTTAGACAAGACAGTCCATCACAAAAATCAAAGGAATACAGAAAACTTTCTTCAATTTTCTGCTACACATTTCTTCTACCAAAATGTTTCTATAAACAAATATCAATTATTCTTTTACAAATGTGTCTGATATTGTCTGTAACCTTGTAAAATGTGATGTCTGTTTGTACACTTCTAAATATATACCCTATAGTAAAAAACTACATGTGTTTCCACCCAGTTTCGAACTGGGGATCTTTTGCGTGTAAAGTAAACGTGATAACCAATACACTACGGAAACGAGCCTATGAGGTAGAGATCAAACATTCCTGATACTTATTTGCTGAATATATATTTAGACAAGACAGTCCATCACAAAAATCAAAGGAATACAGAAAACTTTCTTCAATTTTCTGCTACACATTTGTTCTACCAAATTGTTTAAGTAAACAAATATCAATTATTCTTTTACAAATGTGTCTGATATTGTCTGGAACCTTGTAAAATGTGATGTCTGTTTGTGGACTTTTTGTACACTTCTTAATATATACCCTATAGTAAAATCTTACATGTGTTTCCACCCAGTTTTAAACTGGGTACCTTTTGCATGTAAAGCAAACGTGATAACCACTACACTACGGAAACAAGCCTATGAGATAGTAATCAAACATTGCTATTACTTATTTACTGAATATATAATTAGACAAGACACTCCATCACAAAAATCAAAGGAATACAGAAAACTTTCTTCAATTTTCTGCTACACATTTGTTCTACCAAATTGTTTAAGTAAACAAATATCAATTATTCTTTTACAAATGTGTCTGATATTGTCTGGAACCTTGTAAAATGTGATGTCTGTTTGTGGACTTTTTGTACACTTCTTAATATATACCCTATAGTAAAATCTTACATGTGTTTCCACCCAGTTTTAAACTGGGTACCTTTTGCATGTAAAGCAAACGTGATAACCACTACACTACGGAAACAAGCCTATGAGATAGTAATCAAACATTGCTATTACTTATTTACTGAATATATAATTAGACAAGACACTCCATCACAAAAATCAAAGGAATACAGAAAACTTTCTTCGATTTTCTGCTATACATTTGTTCTACCAAATTGTTTAGTAAACAAATATCAATTATTCTTTTACAAATGTGTCTGATATTGTCTGGAACCTTGTAAAATGTGATGTCTGCTTGTGGACTTTTTGTACACTTCTTTATATATACTCTGAGAGTAAACAATTCCTGCTACTTATTTGCTGAATATATATTTAGAAAAGGCACTCCATCACAAAAATCAAAGGAATACAGAAAATTTTCTTCAATTTTCTGCTACACATTTGTTCTACCAAATTGTTTATTTAAACAAATATCAATTATTCTTTTACAAATGTGTCTGATATTGTCTGTAACCTTGTAAAATGTGATGTCTGTTTGTACACTTCTAAATATATACCCTATAGTAAAAAACTACATGTGTTTCCACCCAGTTTCGAACTGGGGATCTTTTGCGTGTAAAGTAAACGTGATAACCAATACACTACGGAAACGAGCCTATGAGGTAGAGATCAAACATTCCTGATACTTATTTGCTGAATATATATTTAGACAAGACAGTCCATCACAAAAATCAAAGGAATACAGAAAACTTTCTTCAATTTTCTGCTACACATTTGTTCTACCAAATTGTTTAAGTAAACAAATATCAATTATTCTTTTACAAATGTGTCTGATATTGTCTGGAACCTTGTAAAATGTGATGTCTGTTTGTGGACTTTTTGTACACTTCTTAATATATACCCTATAGTAAAATCTTACATGTGTTTCCACCCAGTTTTAAACTGGGTACCTTTTGCATGTAAAGCAAACGTGATAACCACTACACTACGGAAACAAGCCTATGAGATAGTAATCAAACATTGCTATTACTTATTTACTGAATATATAATTAGACAAGACACTCCATCACAAAAATCAAAGGAATACAGAAAACTTTCTTCAATTTTCTGCTACACATTTGTTCTACCAAATTGTTTAAGTAAACAAATATCAATTATTCTTTTACAAATGTGTCTGATATTGTCTGGAACCTTGTAAAATGTGATGTCTGTTTGTGGACTTTTTGTACACTTCTTAATATATACCCTATAGTAAAATCTTACATGTGTTTCCACCCAGTTTTAAACTGGGTACCTTTTGCATGTAAAGCAAACGTGATAACCACTACACTACGGAAACAAGCCTATGAGATAGTAATCAAACATTGCTATTACTTATTTACTGAATATATAATTAGACAAGACACTCCATCACAAAAATCAAAGGAATACAGAAAACTTTCTTCGATTTTCTGCTATACATTTGTTCTACCAAATTGTTTAGTAAACAAATATCAATTATTCTTTTACAAATGTGTCTGATATTGTCTGGAACCTTGTAAAATGTGATGTCTGCTTGTGGACTTTTTGTACACTTCTTTATATATACTCTGAGAGTAAACAATTCCTGCTACTTATTTGCTGAATATATATTTAGAAAAGGCACTCCATCACAAAAATCAAAGGAATACAGAAAATTTTCTTCAATTTTCTGCTACACATTTGTTCTACCAAATTGTTTATTTAAACAAATATCAATTATTCTTTTACAAATGTGTCTGATATTGTCTGGAACTTTGTAAAATGTGATGTCTGTTTGTACACTTCTTAATATATACCCTATAGTAAAATACTACATGTGTTTCCACCCAGTTTTGAACTGGGGACCTTTTGCGTGTAAAGCAAACGTGATAACCACTACACTACGGAAACGAGCCTATGAGATAGTGATCAACCATTCCTATTACTTATTTGCTGAATATATAATTAGACAAGGCACTCCATCACAAAAATCAAAGGAATACAGAAAACTTTCTTCAATTTTCTGCTACACATTTGTTCTATTAAATTGTTTATGTAAAGAAATATAAATTATTATTTTACAAATGTGTCTTATTTTGTCTGGAACCTTGTAAAATTATATGTCTGCTTGAGGACTTTTTGTACACTTCTTAATATATACCCTATAGTAAAAGGCTAAACAAGTTTCCACCTGGGGACCTTTTGCATATAAAGCAAACGTGATAACCACTTCGCTACGGAAACGTGCCTATGAGGGAATGATCAACCATTCCTGCTACTTATTTGCTGAATATATATTTAGACAAGGCACTCCATCACAAAAATCAAAGGAATACAGAAAACTTTCTTCGATTTTCTGCTACACATTTGTTCTACCAAATTGTTTATGTAAACAAATATCAATTATTCTTTTACAAATGTGTCTGATATTGTCTGGAACCTTGTAAAATGTGATGTCTGTTTGTGGACTTTTTGTACACTTCTTAATATATACCCTATAGTAAAATCCTACATGTGTTTCCACCCAGTTTTGAACTTGGGACCTTTTGCATGTAAAGCAAACGTGATAACCACTACACTACGGAAACAAGCCTATGAGATAGTAATCAACCATTCCTATTACTTATTTGCTGAATATATAATTAGACAAGACACTCCATCACAAAAATCAAAGGATTACAGAAAACTTTCTTCAATTTTCTGCTACACATTTGTTCTACTAAATTGTTTCTATAAACAAATATCAATTATTCTTTTACAAATGTGTCTGATATTGTCTGGAACCCTGTAAATTGTGATGTCTGCTGGTGGACTTTTTGTACACTTCTTAATATATACCCTATAGTAAAAGGCTAAACAAGTTTCCACCTGGGGACCTTTTGCATATAAAGCAAACGTGATAACCACTTCGCTACGGAAACGTGCCTATGAGGGAATGATCAACCATTCCTGCAACTTATTTGCTGAATATATATTTAGAAAAGGCACTCCATCACAAAAATCAAAGGAATACAGAAAACTTTCTTCGATTTTCTGCTACACATTTGTTCTACCAAATTGTTTATGTAAACAAATATCAATTATTCTTTTACAGATGTTTCTGATATTGTCTGGAACCTTGTAAAATGTGATGTCTGCTTGAGGACTTTTTGTACACTTCTTTATATATACTCTGAGAGTAAACCATTCCTGCTACTTATTTGCTGAATATATATTTAGACAAGACACTCCATCACAAAAATCAAAGGATTACAGAAAACTTTCTTCAATTTTCTGCTAAACATTTGTTCTACCAAATTGTTTAGTAAACAAATATCAATTATTCTTTTACAAATGTGTCTGATATTGTCTGGAACCTTGTAAAATGTGATGTCTGCTTGTGGACTTTTTGTACACTTCTTTATATATACTCTGAGAGTAAACAATTCCTGCTACTTATTTGCTGAATATATATTTAGACAAGACACTCCATCACAAAAATCAAAGGATTACAGAAAACTTTCTTCAATTTTCTGCTACACATTTGTTCTACCAAATTGTTTATTTAAACAAATATCAATTATTCTTTTACAAATGTGTCTGATATTGTCTGTAACCTTGTAAAATGTGATGTCTGTTTGTGGACTTTTTGTACACTTCTTAATATATACCCTATAGTAAAATCCTACATGTGTTTCCACCCAGTTTTGAACTGGAGACCTTTTGCATGTAAAGCAAACGTGATAACCACTACACTACGGAAACAAGCCTATGAGATAGTAATCAACCATTCCTATTACTTATTTGCTGAATATATAATTAGACAAGACACTCCATCACAAAAATCAAAGGAATACAGAAAACTTTCTTCAATTTTCTGCTACACATTTGTTCTACAAAATTTTTATGTAAACAAATATCAATTATTCTTTTACAAATGTGTCTGATATTGTCTGGAACCCTGTAAATTGTGATGTCTGCTTGTGGACTTTTTGTACACTTCTTAATATATACTCTGAGAGTAAACCATTCCTGATACTTATTTGCTGAATATATATTTAGACAAGACAGTCCATCACAAAAATCAAAGGAATACAGAAAACTTTCTTCAATTTTCTGCTACACATTTCTTCTACCAAAATGTTTCTATAAACAAATATCAATTATTCTTTTACAAATGTGTCTGATATTGTCTGTAACCTTGTAAAATGTGATGTCTGTTTGTACACTTCTAAATATATACCCTATAGTAAAAAACTACATGTGTTTCCACCCAGTTTCGAACTGGGGATCTTTTGCGTGTAAAGTAAACGTGATAACCAATACACTACGGAAACGAGCCTATGAGGTAGAGATCAAACATTCCTGATACTTATTTGCTGAATATATATTTAGACAAGACAGTCCATCACAAAAATCAAAGGAATACAGAAAACTTTCTTCAATTTTCTGCTACACATTTGTTCTACCAAATTGTTTAAGTAAACAAATATCAATTATTCTTTTACAAATGTGTCTGATATTGTCTGGAACCTTGTAAAATGTGATGTCTGTTTGTGGACTTTTTGTACACTTCTTAATATATACCCTATAGTAAAATCTTACATGTGTTTCCACCCAGTTTTAAACTGGGTACCTTTTGCATGTAAAGCAAACGTGATAACCACTACACTACGGAAACAAGCCTATGAGATAGTAATCAAACATTGCTATTACTTATTTACTGAATATATAATTAGACAAGACACTCCATCACAAAAATCAAAGGAATACAGAAAACTTTCTTCGATTTTCTGCTATACATTTGTTCTACCAAATTGTTTAGTAAACAAATATCAATTATTCTTTTACAAATGTGTCTGATATTGTCTGGAACCTTGTAAAATGTGATGTCTGCTTGTGGACTTTTTGTACACTTCTTTATATATACTCTGAGAGTAAACAATTCCTGCTACTTATTTGCTGAATATATATTTAGAAAAGGCACTCCATCACAAAAATCAAAGGAATACAGAAAATTTTCTTCAATTTTCTGCTACACATTTGTTCTACCAAATTGTTTATTTAAACAAATATCAATTATTCTTTTACAAATGTGTCTGATATTGTCTGGAACTTTGTAAAATGTGATGTCTGTTTGTACACTTCTTAATATATACCCTATAGTAAAATACTACATGTGTTTCCACCCAGTTTTGAACTGGGGACCTTTTGCGTGTAAAGCAAACGTGATAACCACTACACTACGGAAACAAGCCTATGAGATAGTGATCAACCATTCCTATTACTTATTTGCTGAATATATAATTAGACAAGGCACTCCATCACAAAAATCAAAGGAATACAGAAAACTTTCTTCAATTTTCTGCTACACATTTGTTCTATTAAATTGTTTATGTAAAGAAATATAAATTATTATTTTACAAATGTGTCTTATTTTGTCTGGAACCTTGTAAAATTATATGTCTGCTTGAGGACTTTTTGTACACTTCTTAATATATACCCTATAGTAAAAGGCTAAACAAGTTTCCACCTGGGGACCTTTTGCATATAAAGCAAACGTGATAACCACTTCGCTACGGAAACGTGCCTATGAGGGAATGATCAACCATTCCTGCTACTTATTTGCTGAATATATATTTAGACAAGGCACTCCATCACAAAAATCAAAGGAATACAGAAAACTTTCTTCGATTTTCTGCTACACATTTGTTCTACCAAATTGTTTATGTAAACAAATATCAATTATTCTTTTACAAATGTGTCTGATATTGTCTGGAACCTTGTAAAATGTGATGTCTGTTTGTGGACTTTTTGTACACTTCTTAATATATACCCTATAGTAAAATCCTACATGTGTTTCCACCCAGTTTTGAACTTGGGACCTTTTGCATGTAAAGCAAACGTGATAACCACTACACTACGGAAACAAGCCTATGAGATAGTAATCAACCATTCCTATTACTTATTTGCTGAATATATAATTAGACAAGACACTCCATCACAAAAATCAAAGGATTACAGAAAACTTTCTTCAATTTTCTGCTACACATTTGTTCTACTAAATTGTTTCTATAAACAAATATCAATTATTCTTTTACAAATGTGTCTGATATTGTCTGGAACCCTGTAAATTGTGATGTCTGCTGGTGGACTTTTTGTACACTTCTTAATATATACCCTATAGTAAAAGGCTAAACAAGTTTCCACCTGGGGACCTTTTGCATATAAAGCAAACGTGATAACCACTTCGCTACGGAAACGTGCCTATGAGGGAATGATCAACCATTCCTGCAACTTATTTGCTGAATATATATTTAGAAAAGGCACTCCATCACAAAAATCAAAGGAATACAGAAAACTTTCTTCGATTTTCTGCTACACATTTGTTCTACCAAATTGTTTATGTAAACAAATATCAATTATTCTTTTACAGATGTTTCTGATATTGTCTGGAACCTTGTAAAATGTGATGTCTGCTTGAGGACTTTTTGTACACTTCTTTATATATACTCTGAGAGTAAACCATTCCTGCTACTTATTTGCTGAATATATATTTAGACAAGACACTCCATCACAAAAATCAAAGGATTACAGAAAACTTTCTTCAATTTTCTGCTAAACATTTGTTCTACCAAATTGTTTAGTAAACAAATATCAATTATTCTTTTACAAATGTGTCTGATATTGTCTGGAACCTTGTAAAATGTGATGTCTGCTTGTGGACTTTTTGTACACTTCTTTATATATACTCTGAGAGTAAACAATTCCTGCTACTTATTTGCTGAATATATATTTAGACAAGACACTCCATCACAAAAATCAAAGGATTACAGAAAACTTTCTTCAATTTTCTGCTACACATTTGTTCTACCAAATTGTTTATTTAAACAAATATCAATTATTCTTTTACAAATGTGTCTGATATTGTCTGTAACCTTGTAAAATGTGATGTCTGTTTGTGGACTTTTTGTACACTTCTTAATATATACCCTATAGTAAAATCCTACATGTGTTTCCACCCAGTTTTGAACTGGGGACCTTTTGCATGTAAAGCAAACGTGATAACCACTACACTACGGAAACAAGCCTATGAGATAGTAATCAACCATTCCTATTACTTATTTGCTGAATATATAATTAGACAAGACACTCCATCACAAAAATCAAAGGAATACAGAAAACTTTCTTCAATTTTCTGCTACACATTTGTTCTACAAAATTTTTATGTAAACAAATATCAATTATTCTTTTACAAATGTGTCTGATATTGTCTGGAACCCTGTAAATTGTGATGTCTGCTTGTGGACTTTTTGTACACTTCTTAATATATACTCTGAGAGTAAACCATTCCTGATACTTATTTGCTGAATATATATTTAGAAAAGGCACTCCATCACAAAAATCAAAGGAATACAGAAAATTTTCTTCAATTTTCTGCTACACATTTGTTCTACCAAATTGTTTATTTAAACAAATATCAATTATTCTTTTACAAATGTGTCTGATATTGTCTGTAACCTTGTAAAATGTGATGTCTGTTTGTACACTTCTAAATATATACCCTATAGTAAAAAACTACATGTGTTTCCACCCAGTTTCGAACTGGGGATCTTTTGCGTGTAAAGTAAACGTGATAACCAATACACTACGGAAACGAGCCTATGAGGTAGAGATCAAACATTCCTGATACTTATTTGCTGAATATATATTTAGACAAGACAGTCCATCACAAAAATCAAAGGAATACAGAAAACTTTCTTCAATTTTCTGCTACACATTTGTTCTACCAAATTGTTTAAGTAAACAAATATCAATTATTCTTTTACAAATGTGTCTGATATTGTCTGGAACCTTGTAAAATGTGATGTCTGTTTGTGGACTTTTTGTACACTTCTTAATATATACCCTATAGTAAAATCTTACATGTGTTTCCACCCAGTTTTAAACTGGGTACCTTTTGCATGTAAAGCAAACGTGATAACCACTACACTACGGAAACAAGCCTATGAGATAGTAATCAAACATTGCTATTACTTATTTACTGAATATATAATTAGACAAGACACTCCATCACAAAAATCAAAGGAATACAGAAAACTTTCTTCGATTTTCTGCTATACATTTGTTCTACCAAATTGTTTAGTAAACAAATATCAATTATTCTTTTACAAATGTGTCTGATATTGTCTGGAACCTTGTAAAATGTGATGTCTGCTTGTGGACTTTTTGTACACTTCTTTATATATACTCTGAGAGTAAACAATTCCTGCTACTTATTTGCTGAATATATATTTAGAAAAGGCACTCCATCACAAAAATCAAAGGAATACAGAAAATTTTCTTCAATTTTCTGCTACACATTTGTTCTACCAAATTGTTTATTTAAACAAATATCAATTATTCTTTTACAAATGTGTCTGATATTGTCTGGAACTTTGTAAAATGTGATGTCTGTTTGTACACTTCTTAATATATACCCTATAGTAAAATACTACATGTGTTTCCACCCAGTTTTGAACTGGGGACCTTTTGCGTGTCAAGTAAACGTGATAACCAATACACTACGGAAACGAGCCTATGAGGTAGAGATCAAACATTCCTGATACTTATTTGCTGAATATATATTTAGACAAGACAGTCCATCACAAAAATCAAAGGAATACAGAAAACTTTCTTCAATTTTCTGCTACACATTTGTTCTACCAAATTGTTTAAGTAAACAAATATCAATTATTCTTTTACAAATGTGTCTGATATTGTCTGGAACCTTGTAAAATGTGATGTCTGTTTGTGGACTTTTTGTACACTTCTTAATATATACCCTATAGTAAAATCTTACATGTGTTTCCACCCAGTTTTAAACTGGGTACCTTTTGCATGTAAAGCAAACGTGATAACCACTACACTACGGAAACAAGCCTATGAGATAGTAATCAAACATTGCTATTACTTATTTACTGAATATATAATTAGACAAGACACTCCATCACAAAAATCAAAGGAATACAGAAAACTTTCTTCAATTTTCTGCTACACATTTGTTCTACCAAATTGTTTAAGTAAACAAATATCAATTATTCTTTTACAAATGTGTCTGATATTGTCTGGAACCTTGTAAAATGTGATGTCTGTTTGTGGACTTTTTGTACACTTCTTAATATATACCCTATAGTAAAATCTTACATGTGTTTCCACCCAGTTTTAAACTGGGTACCTTTTGCATGTAAAGCAAACGTGATAACCACTACACTACGGAAACAAGCCTATGAGATAGTAATCAAACATTGCTATTACTTATTTACTGAATATATAATTAGACAAGACACTCCATCACAAAAATCAAAGGAATACAGAAAACTTTCTTCGATTTTCTGCTATACATTTGTTCTACCAAATTGTTTAGTAAACAAATATCAATTATTCTTTTACAAATGTGTCTGATATTGTCTGGAACCTTGTAAAATGTGATGTCTGCTTGTGGACTTTTTGTACACTTCTTTATATATACTCTGAGAGTAAACAATTCCTGCTACTTATTTGCTGAATATATATTTAGAAAAGGCACTCCATCACAAAAATCAAAGGAATACAGAAAATTTTCTTCAATTTTCTGCTACACATTTGTTCTACCAAATTGTTTATTTAAACAAATATCAATTATTCTTTTACAAATGTGTCTGATATTGTCTGGAACTTTGTAAAATGTGATGTCTGTTTGTACACTTCTTAATATATACCCTATAGTAAAATACTACATGTGTTTCCACCCAGTTTTGAACTGGGGACCTTTTGCGTGTAAAGCAAACGTGATAACCACTACACTACGGAAACAAGCCTATGAGATAGTGATCAACCATTCCTATTACTTATTTGCTGAATATATAATTAGACAAGGCACTCCATCACAAAAATCAAAGGAATACAGAAAACTTTCTTCAATTTTCTGCTACACATTTGTTCTATTAAATTGTTTATGTAAAGAAATATAAATTATTATTTTACAAATGTGTCTTATTTTGTCTGGAACCTTGTAAAATTATATGTCTGCTTGAGGACTTTTTGTACACTTCTTAATATATACCCTATAGTAAAAGGCTAAACAAGTTTCCACCTGGGGACCTTTTGCATATAAAGCAAACGTGATAACCACTTCGCTACGGAAACGTGCCTATGAGGGAATGATCAACCATTCCTGCTACTTATTTGCTGAATATATATTTAGACAAGGCACTCCATCACAAAAATCAAAGGAATACAGAAAACTTTCTTCGATTTTCTGCTACACATTTGTTCTACCAAATTGTTTATGTAAACAAATATCAATTATTCTTTTACAAATGTGTCTGATATTGTCTGGAACCTTGTAAAATGTGATGTCTGTTTGTGGACTTTTTGTACACTTCTTAATATATACCCTATAGTAAAATCCTACATGTGTTTCCACCCAGTTTTGAACTTGGGACCTTTTGCATGTAAAGCAAACGTGATAACCACTACACAACGGAAACAAGCCTATGAGATAGTAATCAACCATTCCTATTACTTATTTGCTGAATATATAATTAGACAAGACACTCCATCACAAAAATCAAAGGATTACAGAAAACTTTCTTCAATTTTCTGCTACACATTTGTTCTACTAAATTGTTTCTATAAACAAATATCAATTATTCTTTTACAAATGTGTCTGATATTGTCTGGAACCCTGTAAATTGTGATGTCTGCTGGTGGACTTTTTGTACACTTCTTAATATATACCCTATAGTAAAAGGCTAAACAAGTTTCCACCTGGGGACCTTTTGCATATAAAGCAAACGTGATAACCACTTCGCTACGGAAACGTGCCTATGAGGGAATGATCAACCATTCCTGCAACTTATTTGCTGAATATATATTTAGAAAAGGCACTCCATCACAAAAATCAAAGGAATACAGAAAACTTTCTTCGATTTTCTGCTACACATTTGTTCTACCAAATTGTTTATGTAAACAAATATCAATTATTCTTTTACAGATGTTTCTGATATTGTCTGGAACCTTGTAAAATGTGATGTCTGCTTGAGGACTTTTTGTACACTTCTTTATATATACTCTGAGAGTAAACCATTCCTGCTACTTATTTGCTGAATATATATTTAGACAAGACACTCCATCACAAAAATCAAAGGATTACAGAAAACTTTCTTCAATTTTCTGCTAAACATTTGTTCTACCAAATTGTTTAGTAAACAAATATCAATTATTCTTTTACAAATGTGTCTGATATTGTCTGGAACCTTGTAAAATGTGATGTCTGCTTGTGGACTTTTTGTACACTTCTTTATATATACTCTGAGAGTAAACAATTCCTGCTACTTATTTGCTGAATATATATTTAGACAAGACACTCCATCACAAAAATCAAAGGATTACAGAAAACTTTCTTCAATTTTCTGCTACACATTTGTTCTACCAAATTGTTTATTTAAACAAATATCAATTATTCTTTTACAAATGTGTCTGATATTGTCTGTAACCTTGTAAAATGTGATGTCTGTTTGTGGACTTTTTGTACACTTCTTAATATATACCCTATAGTAAAATCCTACATGTGTTTCCACCCAGTTTTGAACTGGGGACCTTTTGCATGTAAAGCAAACGTGATAACCACTACACTACGGAAACAAGCCTATGAGATAGTAATCAACCATTCCTATTACTTATTTGCTGAATATATAATTAGACAAGACACTCCATCACAAAAATCAAAGGAATACAGAAAACTTTCTTCAATTTTCTGCTACACATTTGTTCTACAAAATTTTTATGTAAACAAATATCAATTATTCTTTTACAAATGTGTCTGATATTGTCTGGAACCCTGTAAATTGTGATGTCTGCTTGTGGACTTTTTGTACACTTCTTAATATATACTCTGAGAGTAAACCATTCCTGATACTTATTTGCTGAATATATATTTAGACAAGACAGTCCATCACAAAAATCAAAGGAATACAGAAAACTTTCTTCAATTTTCTGCTACACATTTCTTCTACCAAAATGTTTCTATAAACAAATATCAATTATTCTTTTACAAATGTGTCTGATATTGTCTGTAACCTTGTAAAATGTGATGTCTGTTTGTACACTTCTAAATATATACCCTATAGTAAAAAACTACATGTGTTTCCACCCAGTTTCGAACTGGGGATCTTTTGCGTGTAAAGTAAACGTGATAACCAATACACTACGGAAACGAGCCTATGAGGTAGAGATCAAACATTCCTGATACTTATTTGCTGAATATATATTTAGACAAGACAGTCCATCACAAAAATCAAAGGAATACAGAAAACTTTCTTCAATTTTCTGCTACACATTTGTTCTACCAAATTGTTTAAGTAAACAAATATCAATTATTCTTTTACAAATGTGTCTGATATTGTCTGGAACCTTGTAAAATGTGATGTCTGTTTGTGGACTTTTTGTACACTTCTTAATATATACCCTATAGTAAAATCTTACATGTGTTTCCACCCAGTTTTAAACTGGGTACCTTTTGCATGTAAAGCAAACGTGATAACCACTACACTACGGAAACAAGCCTATGAGATAGTAATCAAACATTGCTATTACTTATTTACTGAATATATAATTAGACAAGACACTCCATCACAAAAATCAAAGGAATACAGAAAACTTTCTTCAATTTTCTGCTACACATTTGTTCTACCAAATTGTTTAAGTAAACAAATATCAATTATTCTTTTACAAATGTGTCTGATATTGTCTGGAACCTTGTAAAATGTGATGTCTGTTTGTGGACTTTTTGTACACTTCTTAATATATACCCTATAGTAAAATCTTACATGTGTTTCCACCCAGTTTTAAACTGGGTACCTTTTGCATGTAAAGCAAACGTGATAACCACTACACTACGGAAACAAGCCTATGAGATAGTAATCAAACATTGCTATTACTTATTTACTGAATATATAATTAGACAAGACACTCCATCACAAAAATCAAAGGAATACAGAAAACTTTCTTCGATTTTCTGCTATACATTTGTTCTACCAAATTGTTTAGTAAACAAATATCAATTATTCTTTTACAAATGTGTCTGATATTGTCTGGAACCTTGTAAAATGTGATGTCTGCTTGTGGACTTTTTGTACACTTCTTTATATATACTCTGAGAGTAAACAATTCCTGCTACTTATTTGCTGAATATATATTTAGACAAGACACTCCGTCACAAAAATCAAAGGATTACAGAAAACTTTCTTCAATTTTCTGCTACACATTTGTTCTACCAAATTGTTTATTTAAACAAATATCAATTATTCTTTTACAAATGTGTCTGATATTGTCTGTAACCTTGTAAAATGTGATGTCTGTTTGTGGACTTTTTGTACACTTCTTAATATATACCCTATAGTAAAATCTTACATGTGTTTCCACCCAGTTTTAAACTGGGTACCTTTTGCATGTAAAGCAAACGTGATAACCACTACACTACGGAAACAAGCCTATGAGATAGTAATCAACCATTCCTATTACTTATTTACTGAATATATAATTAGACAAGACACTCCATCACAAAAATCAAAGGAATACAGAAAACTTTCTTCGATTTTCTGCTATACATTTGTTCTACCAAATTGTTTATTTAAACAAATATCAATTATTCTTTTACAAATGTGTCTGATATTGTCTGGAACCTTGTAAAATGTGATGTCTGCTTGTGGACTTTTTGTACACTTCTTAATATATACTCTGAGAGTAAACAATTCCTGCTACTTATTTGCTGAATATATATTTAGACAAGACACTCCATCACAAAAATCAAAGGATTACAGAAAACTTTCTTCAATTTTCTGCTACACATTTGTTCTACCAAATTGTTTATTTAAACAAATATCAATTATTCTTTTACAAATGTGTCTGATATTGTCTGTAACCTTGTAAAATGTGATGTCTGTTTGTACACTTCTAAATATATACCCTATAGTAAAAAACTACATGTGTTTCCACCCAGTTTCGAACTGGGGATCTTTTGCGTGTAAAGTAAACGTGATAACCAATACACTACGGAAACGAGCCTATGAGGTAGAGATCAAACATTCCTGATACTTATTTGCTGAATATATATTTAGACAAGACAGTCCATCACAAAAATCAAAGGAATACAGAAAACTTTCTTCAATTTTCTGCTACACATTTGTTCTACCAAATTGTTTAAGTAAACAAATATCAATTATTCTTTTACAAATGTGTCTGATATTGTCTGGAACCTTGTAAAATGTGATGTCTGTTTGTGGACTTTTTGTACACTTCTTAATATATACCCTATAGTAAAATCTTACATGTGTTTCCACCCAGTTTTAAACTGGGTACCTTTTGCATGTAAAGCAAACGTGATAACCACTACACTACGGAAACAAGCCTATGAGATAGTAATCAAACATTGCTATTACTTATTTACTGAATATATAATTAGACAAGACACTCCATCACAAAAATCAAAGGAATACAGAAAACTTTCTTCAATTTTCTGCTACACATTTGTTCTACCAAATTGTTTAAGTAAACAAATATCAATTATTCTTTTACAAATGTGTCTGATATTGTCTGGAACCTTGTAAAATGTGATGTCTGTTTGTGGACATTTTGTACACTTCTTAATATATACCCTATAGTAAAATCTTACATGTGTTTCCACCCAGTTTTAAACTGGGTACCTTTTGCATGTAAAGCAAACGTGATAACCACTACACTACGGAAACAAGCCTATGAGATAGTAATCAAACATTGCTATTACTTATTTACTGAATATATAATTAGACAAGACACTCCATCACAAAAATCAAAGGAATACAGAAAACTTTCTTCGATTTTCTGCTATACATTTGTTCTACCAAATTGTTTAGTAAACAAATATCAATTATTCTTTTACAAATGTGTCTGATATTGTCTGGAACCTTGTAAAATGTGATGTCTGCTTGTGGACTTTTTGTACACTTCTTTATATATACTCTGAGAGTAAACAATTCCTGCTACTTATTTGCTGAATATATATTTAGACAAGACACTCCGTCACAAAAATCAAAGGATTACAGAAAACTTTCTTCAATTTTCTGCTACACATTTGTTCTACCAAATTGTTTATTTAAACAAATATCAATTATTCTTTTACAAATGTGTCTGATATTGTCTGTAACCTTGTAAAATGTGATGTCTGTTTGTGGACTTTTTGTACACTTCTTAATATATACCCTATAGTAAAATCTTACATGTGTTTCCACCCAGTTTTAAACTGGGTACCTTTTGCATGTAAAGCAAACGTGATAACCACTACACTACGGAAACAAGCCTATGAGATAGTAATCAACCATTCCTATTACTTATTTACTGAATATATAATTAGACAAGACACTCCATCACAAAAATCAAAGGAATACAGAAAACTTTCTTCGATTTTCTGCTATACATTTGTTCTACCAAATTGTTTATTTAAACAAATATCAATTATTCTTTTACAAATGTGTCTGATATTGTCTGGAACCTTGTAAAATGTGATGTCTGCTTGTGGACTTTTTGTACACTTCTTAATATATACTCTGAGAGTAAACAATTCCTGCTACTTATTTGCTGAATATATATTTAGACAAGACACTCCATCACAAAAATCAAAGGATTACAGAAAACTTTCTTCAATTTTCTGCTACACATTTGTTCTACCAAATTGTTTATTTAAACAAATATCAATTATTCTTTTACAAATGTGTCTGATATTGTCTGTAACCTTGTAAAATGTGATGTCTGTTTGTACACTTCTAAATATATACCCTATAGTAAAAAACTACATGTGTTTCCACCCAGTTTCGAACTGGGGATCTTTTGCGTGTAAAGTAAACGTGATAACCAATACACTACGGAAACGAGCCTATGAGGTAGAGATCAAACATTCCTGATACTTATTTGCTGAATATATATTTAGACAAGACAGTCCATCACAAAAATCAAAGGAATACAGAAAACTTTCTTCAATTTTCTGCTACACATTTGTTCTACCAAATTGTTTAAGTAAACAAATATCAATTATTCTTTTACAAATGTGTCTGATATTGTCTGGAACCTTGTAAAATGTGATGTCTGTTTGTGGACTTTTTGTACACTTCTTAATATATACCCTACAGTAAAATCCTACATGTGTTTTTTTACCCAGTTTCGAACTGGGGACCTTTTGCGTGTAAAGCAAACGTGATAACCACTACACTACGGAAACGAGCCTATGAGGTAGTGATCAACCATTCCTATTACTTATTTGCTGAATATGTAATTAGACAAGACACTCCATCACAAAAATCAAAGGAATACAGAAAACTTTTTTCAATTTTCTGCTACACATTTGTTCTACCAAATTTTTTAGTAAACAAATATCAATTATTCTTTTACAAATGTGTCTGATATTGTCTGGAACCTTGTAAAATGTGATGTCTGCTTGTGGACTTTTTGTACACTTCTTAATATATACTCTGAGAGTAAACCATTCCTGATACTTATTTGCTGAATATATATTTAGAAAAGGCACTCCATCACAAAAATCAAAGGAATACAGAAAACTTTCTTCGATATTCTGCTATACATTTGTTCTACCAAATTGTTTATTTACACAAATATCAATTATTCTTTTACAAATGTGTCTGATATTGTCTGGAACCTTGTAAAATGTGATGTCTGCTTGTGGACTTTTTGTACACTTCTTTATATATACTCTGAGAGTAAACAATTCCTGCTACTTATTTGCTGAATATATATTTAGACAAGACACTCCATCACAAAAATCAAAGGATTACAGAAAACTTTCTTCAATTTTCTGCTACACATTTGTTCTACCAAATTCTTTATTTAAACAAATATCAATTATTCTTTTACAAATGTGTCTGATATTGTCTGTAACCTTATAAAATGTGATGTCTGTTTGTAGACTTTTTGTACACTTCTTAATATATACCCTATAGTAAAATCCAACATGTGTTTCCACCCAGTTTCGAACTGGGGACCTTTTGCGTGTAAAGCAAACGTGATAACCACTACACTACGGAAACAAGCCTACGAGACAGTAATCAACCATTCCTATTACTTATTTGCTGAATATATAATTAGACAAGACACTCCATCACAAAAATCAAAGGAATACAGAAAACTTTCTTCAATTTTCTGCTACACATTTGTTCTACCAAATTGTTTAGTAAACAAATATCAATTATTCTTTTACAAATGTGTCTGATATTGTCTGGAACCTTGTAAAATGTGATGTCTGCTTGTGGACTTTTTGTACACTTCTTAATATATACTCTGAGAGTAAACCATTCCTGATACTTATTTGCTGAATATATATTTAGAAAAGGCACTCCATCACAAAAATCAAAGGAATACAGAAACTTTTCTTCAATTTTCTGCTACACATTTGTTCTACCAAATTGTTTATTTAAACAAATATCAATTATTCTTTTACAAATGTGTCTGATATTGTCTGGAACCTTGTAAAATGTGATGTCTGTTTGTACACTTCTTAATATATACCCTATAGTAAAATACTACATGTGTTTCCACCCAGTTTTGAACTGGGGACCTTTTGCGTGTAAAGCAAACGTGATAACCACTACACTACGGAAACGAGCCTATGAGATAGTGATCAACCATTCCTATTACTTATTTGCTGAATATATAATTAGACAAGACACTCCATCACAAAAATCAAAGGAATACAGAAAACTTTCTTCAATTTTCTGCTACACATTTGTTCTATTAAATTGTTTATGTAAAGAAATATAAATTATTATTTTACAAATGTGTCTTATTTTGTCTGGAACCTTGTAAAATTATATGTCTGCTTGAGGACTTTTTGTACACTTCTTAATATATACCCTATAGTAAAAGGCTAAACAAGTTTCCACCTGGGGACCTTTTGCATATAAAGCAAACGTGATAACCACTTCGCTACGGAAACGTGCCTATGAGGGAATGATCAACCATTCCTGCTACTTATTTGCTGAATATATATTTAGACAAGGCACTCCATCACAAAAATCAAAGGAATACAGAAAACTTTCTTCGATTTTCTGCTACACATTTGTTCTACCAAATTGTTTATGTAAACAAATATCAATTATTCTTTTACAAATGTGTCTGATATTGTCTGGAACCTTGTAAAATGTGATGTCTGTTTGTGGACTTTTTGTACACTTCTTAATATATACCCTATAGTAAAATCCTACATGTGTTTCCACCCAGTTTTGAACTTGGGACCTTTTGCATGTAAAGCAAACGTGATAACCACTACACTACGGAAACAAGCCTATGAGATAGTAATCAACCATTCCTATTACTTATTTGCTGAATATATAATTAGACAAGACACTCCATCACAAAAATCAAAGGATTACAGAAAACTTTCTTCAATTTTCTGCTACACATTTGTTCTACTAAATTGTTTCTATAAACAAATATCAATTATTCTTTTACAAATGTGTCTGATATTGTCTGGAACCCTGTAAATTGTGATGTCTGCTGGTGGACTTTTTGTACACTTCTTAATATATACCCTATAGTAAAAGGCTAAACAAGTTTCCACCTGGGGACCTTTTGCATATAAAGCAAACGTGATAACCACTTCGCTACGGAAACGTGCCTATGAGGGAATGATCAACCATTCCTGCAACTTATTTGCTGAATATATATTTAGAAAAGGCACTCCATCACAAAAATCAAAGGAATACAGAAAACTTTCTTCGATTTTCTGCTACACATTTGTTCTACCAAATTGTTTATGTAAACAAATATCAATTATTCTTTTACAGATGTTTCTGATATTGTCTGGAACCTTGTAAAATGTGATGTCTGCTTGAGGACTTTTTGTACACTTCTTTATATATACTCTGAGAGTAAACCATTCCTGCTACTTATTTGCTGAATATATATTTAGACAAGACACTCCATCACAAAAATCAAAGGATTACAGAAAACTTTCTTCAATTTTCTGCTAAACATTTGTTCTACCAAATTGTTTAGTAAACAAATATCAATTATTCTTTTACAAATGTGTCTGATATTGTCTGGAACCTTGTAAAATGTGATGTCTGTTTGTACACTTCTTAATATATACCCTATAGTAAAATACTACATGTTTTTCCACCCAGTTTTGAACTGGGGACCTTTTGCGTGTAAAGCAAACGTGATAACCACTACACTACGGAAACGAGCCTATGAGATAGTGATCAACCATTCCTATTACTTATTTGCTGAATATATAATTAGACAAGACACTCCATCACAAAAATCAAAGGAATACAGAAAACTTTCTTCAATTTTCTGCTACACATTTGTTCTATTAAATTGTTTATGTAAAGAAATATAAATTATTATTTTACAAATGTGTCTTATTTTGTCTGGAACCTTGTAAAATTATATGTCTGCTTGAGGACTTTTTGTACACTTCTTAATATATACCCTATAGTAAAAGGCTAAACAAGTTTCCACCTGGGGACCTTTTGCATATAAAGCAAACGTGATAACCACTTCGCTACGGAAACGTGCCTATGAGGGAATGATCAACCATTCCTGCTACTTATTTGCTGAATATATATTTAGACAAGGCACTCCATCACAAAAATCAAAGGAATACAGAAAACTTTCTTCGATTTTCTGCTACACATTTGTTCTACCAAATTGTTTATGTAAACAAATATCAATTATTCTTTTACAAATGTGTCTGATATTGTCTGGAACCTTGTAAAATGTGATGTCTGTTTGTGGACTTTTTGTACACTTCTTAATATATACCCTATAGTAAAATCCTACATGTGTTTCCACCCAGTTTTGAACTTGGGACCTTTTGCATGTAAAGCAAACGTGATAACCACTACACTACGGAAACAAGCCTATGAGATAGTAATCAACCATTCCTATTACTTATTTGCTGAATATATAATTAGACAAGACACTCCATCACAAAAATCAAAGGATTACAGAAAACTTTCTTCAATTTTCTGCTACACATTTGTTCTACTAAATTGTTTCTATAAACAAATATCAATTATTCTTTTACAAATGTGTCTGATATTGTCTGGAACCCTGTAAATTGTGATGTCTGCTGGTGGACTTTTTGTACACTTCTTAATATATACCCTATAGTAAAAGGCTAAACAAGTTTCCACCTGGGGACCTTTTGCATATAAAGCAAACGTGATAACCACTTCGCTACGGAAACGTGCCTATGAGGGAATGATCAACCATTCCTGCAACTTATTTGCTGAATATATATTTAGAAAAGGCACTCCATCACAAAAATCAAAGGAATACAGAAAACTTTCTTCGATTTTCTGCTACACATTTGTTCTACCAAATTGTTTATGTAAACAAATATCAATTATTCTTTTACAGATGTTTCTGATATTGTCTGGAACCTTGTAAAATGTGATGTCTGCTTGAGGACTTTTTGTACACTTCTTTATATATACTCTGAGAGTAAACCATTCCTGCTACTTATTTGCTGAATATATATTTAGACAAGACACTCCATCACAAAAATCAAAGGATTACAGAAAACTTTCTTCAATTTTCTGCTAAACATTTGTTCTACCAAATTGTTTAGTAAACAAATATCAATTATTCTTTTACAAATGTGTCTGATATTGTCTGGAACCTTGTAAAATGTGATGTCTGTTTGTACACTTCTTAATATATACCCTATAGTAAAATACTACATGTGTTTCCACCCAGTTTTGAACTGGGGACCTTTTGCGTGTAAAGCAAACGTGATAACCACTACACTACGGAAACGAGCCTATGAGATAGTGATCAACCATTCCTATTACTTATTTGCTGAATATATAATTAGACAAGACACTCCATCACAAAAATCAAAGGAATACAGAAAACTTTCTTCAATTTTCTGCTACACATTTGTTCTATTAAATTGTTTATGTAAAGAAATATAAATTATTATTTTACAAATGTGTCTTATTTTGTCTGGAACCTTGTAAAATTATATGTCTGCTTGAGGACTTTTTGTACACTTCTTAATATATACCCTATAGTAAAAGGCTAAACAAGTTTCCACCTGGGGACCTTTTGCATATAAAGCAAACGTGATAACCACTTCGCTACGGAAACGTGCCTATGAGGGAATGATCAACCATTCCTGCTACTTATTTGCTGAATATATATTTAGACAAGGCACTCCATCACAAAAATCAAAGGAATACAGAAAACTTTCTTCGATTTTCTGCTACACATTTGTTCTACCAAATTGTTTATGTAAACAAATATCAATTATTCTTTTACAAATGTGTCTGATATTGTCTGGAACCTTGTAAAATGTGATGTCTGTTTGTGGACTTTTTGTACACTTCTTAATATATACCCTATAGTAAAATCCTACATGTGTTTCCACCCAGTTTTGAACTTGGGACCTTTTGCATGTAAAGCAAACGTGATAACCACTACACTACGGAAACAAGCCTATGAGATAGTAATCAACCATTCCTATTACTTATTTGCTGAATATATAATTAGACAAGACACTCCATCACAAAAATCAAAGGATTACAGAAAACTTTCTTCAATTTTCTGCTACACATTTGTTCTACTAAATTGTTTCTATAAACAAATATCAATTATTCTTTTACAAATGTGTCTGATATTGTCTGGAACCCTGTAAATTGTGATGTCTGCTGGTGGACTTTTTGTACACTTCTTAATATATACCCTATAGTAAAAGGCTAAACAAGTTTCCACCTGGGGACCTTTTGCATATAAAGCAAACGTGATAACCACTTCGCTACGGAAACGTGCCTATGAGGGAATGATCAACCATTCCTGCAACTTATTTGCTGAATATATATTTAGAAAAGGCACTCCATCACAAAAATCAAAGGAATACAGAAAACTTTCTTCGATTTTCTGCTACACATTTGTTCTACCAAATTGTTTATGTAAACAAATATCAATTATTCTTTTACAGATGTTTCTGATATTGTCTGGAACCTTGTAAAATGTGATGTCTGCTTGAGGACTTTTTGTACACTTCTTTATGTATACTCTGAGAGTAAACCATTCCTGCTACTTATTTGCTGAATATATATTTAGACAAGACACTCCATCACAAAAATCAAAGGATTACAGAAAACTTTCTTCAATTTTCTGCTAAACATTTGTTCTACCAAATTGTTTAGTAAACAAATATCAATTATTCTTTTACAAATGTGTCTGATATTGTCTGGAACCTTGTAAAATGTGATGTCTGCTTGTGGACTTTTTGTACACTTCTTTATATATATACTCTGAGAGTAAACAATTCCTGCTACTTATTTGCTGAATATATATTTAGACAAGACACTCCATCACAAAAATCAAAGGATTACAGAAAACTTTCTTCAATTTTCTGCTACACATTTGTTCTACCAAATTGTTTATTTAAACAAATATCAATTATTCTTTTACAAATGTGTCTGATATTGTCTGTAACCTTGTAAAATGTGATGTCTGTTTGTGGACTTTTTGTACACTTCTTAATATATACCCTATAGTAAAATCCTACATGTGTTTCCACCCAGTTTTGAACTGGGGACCTTTTGCATGTAAAGCAAACGTGATAACCACTACACTACGGAAACAAGCCTATGAGATAGTAATCAACCATTCCTATTACTTATTTGCTGAATATATAATTAGACAAGACACTCCATCACAAAAATCAAAGGAATACAGAAAACTTTCTTCAATTTTCTGCTACACATTTGTTCTACAAAATTTTTATGTAAACAAATATCAATTATTCTTTTACAAATGTGTCTGATATTGTCTGGAACCCTGTAAATTGTGATGTCTGCTTGTGGACTTTTTGTACACTTCTTAATATATACTCTGAGAGTAAACCATTCCTGATACTTATTTGCTGAATATATATTTAGACAAGACAGTCCATCACAAAAATCAAAGGAATACAGAAAACTTTCTTCAATTTTCTGCTACACATTTCTTCTACCAAAATGTTTCTATAAACAAATATCAATTATTCTTTTACAAATGTGTCTGATATTGTCTGTAACCTTGTAAAATGTGATGTCTGTTTGTACACTTCTAAATATATACCCTATAGTAAAAAACTACATGTGTTTCCACCCAGTTTCGAACTGGGGATCTTTTGCGTGTAAAGTAAACGTGATAACCAATACACTACGGAAACGAGCCTATGAGGTAGAGATCAAACATTCCTGATACTTATTTGCTGAATATATATTTAGACAAGACAGTCCATCACAAAAATCAAAGGAATACAGAAAACTTTCTTCAATTTTCTGCTACACATTTGTTCTACCAAATTGTTTAAGTAAACAAATATCAATTATTCTTTTACAAATGTGTCTGATATTGTCTGGAACCTTGTAAAATGTGATGTCTGTTTGTGGACTTTTTGTACACTTCTTAATATATACCCTATAGTAAAATCTTACATGTGTTTCCACCCAGTTTTAAACTGGGTACCTTTTGCATGTAAAGCAAACGTGATAACCACTACACTACGGAAACAAGCCTATGAGATAGTAATCAAACATTGCTATTACTTATTTACTGAATATATAATTAGACAAGACACTACATCACAAAAATCAAAGGAATACAGAAAACTTTCTTCAATTTTCTGCTACACATTTGTTCTACCAAATTGTTTAAGTAAACAAATATCAATTATTCTTTTACAAATGTGTCTGATATTGTCTGGAACCTTGTAAAATGTGATGTCTGTTTGTGGACTTTTTGTACACTTCTTAATATATACCCTATAGTAAAATCTTACATGTGTTTCCACCCAGTTTTAAACTGGGTACCTTTTGCATGTAAAGCAAACGTGATAACCACTACACTACGGAAACAAGCCTATGAGATAGTAATCAAACATTGCTATTACTTATTTACTGAATATATAATTAGACAAGACACTCCATCACAAAAATCAAAGGAATACAGAAAACTTTCTTCGATTTTCTGCTATACATTTGTTCTACCAAATTGTTTAGTAAACAAATATCAATTATTCTTTTACAAATGTGTCTGATATTGTCTGGAACCTTGTAAAATGTGATGTCTGCTTGTGGACTTTTTGTACACTTCTTTATATATACTCTGAGAGTAAACAATTCCTGCTACTTATTTGCTGAATATATATTTAGAAAAGGCACTCCATCACAAAAATCAAAGGAATACAGAAAATTTTCTTCAATTTTCTGCTACACATTTGTTCTACCAAATTGTTTATTTAAACAAATATCAATTATTCTTTTACAAATGTGTCTGATATTGTCTGGAACTTTGTAAAATGTGATGTCTGTTTGTACACTTCTTAATATATACCCTATAGTAAAATACTACATGTGTTTCCACCCAGTTTTGAACTGGGGACCTTTTGCGTGTAAAGCAAACGTGATAACCACTACACTACGGAAACGAGCCTATGAGATAGTGATCAACCATTCCTATTACTTATTTGCTGAATATATAATTAGACAAGGCACTCCATCACAAAAATCAAAGGAATACAGAAAACTTTCTTCAATTTTCTGCTACACATTTGTTCTATTAAATTGTTTATGTAAAGAAATATAAATTATTATTTTACAAATGTGTCTTATTTTGTCTGGAACCTTGTAAAATTATATGTCTGCTTGAGGACTTTTTGTACACTTCTTAATATATACCCTATAGTAAAAGGCTAAACAAGTTTCCACCTGGGGACCTTTTGCATATAAAGCAAACGTGATAACCACTTCGCTACGGAAACGTGCCTATGAGGGAATGATCAACCATTCCTGCTACTTATTTGCTGAATATATATTTAGACAAGGCACTCCATCACAAAAATCAAAGGAATACAGAAAACTTTCTTCGATTTTCTGCTACACATTTGTTCTACCAAATTGTTTATGTAAACAAATATCAATTATTCTTTTACAAATGTGTCTGATATTGTCTGGAACCTTGTAAAATGTGATGTCTGTTTGTGGACTTTTTGTACACTTCTTAATATATACCCTACAGTAAAATCCTACATGTGTTTTTTTTACCCAGTTTCGAACTGGGGACCTTTTGGGTGTAAAGCAAACGTGATAACCACTACACTACGGAAACGTCCCTATGAGGTAGTGATCAACCATTCCTATTAATTATTTGCTGAATATGTAATTAGACAAGACAGTCCATCACAAAAATCAAAGGAATACAGAAAACTTTCTTCAATTTTCTGCTACACATTTGTTCTACCAAATTGTTTATTTAAACAAATATCAATTATTCTTTTACAAATGTGTCTGATATTGTCTGGAACCTTGTAAAATGTGATGTCTGCTTGAGGACTTTTTGTACACTTCTTTATATATACTCTGAGAGTAAACCATTCCTGCTATTTATTTGCTGAATATATATTTAGACAAGACTCTCCATCACAAAAATCAAAGGATTACAGAAAACTTTCTTCAATTTTCTGCTACACATTTGTTCTACCAAATTGTTTAGTAAACAAATATCAATTATTCTTTTACAAATGTGTCTGATATTGTCTGGAACCTTGTAAAATGTGATGTCTGCTTTTGGACTTTTTGTACACTTCTTTATATATACTCTGAGAGTAAACAATTCCTGCTACTTATTTGCTGAATATATATTTAGACAAGACACTCCATCACAAAAATCAAAGGATTACAGAAAACTTTCTTCAATTTTCTGCTACACATTTGTTCTACCAAATTGTTTATTTAAACAAATATCAATTATTCTTTTACAAATGTGTCTGATATTGTCTGGAACCTTGTAAAATTATATGTCTGCTTGAGGACTTTTTGTACACTTCTTAATATATACCCTATAGTAAATCGCTACACAAGTTCCCACCTGGGGACCTTTTGCATATAAAGCAAACTTGATAACCACTTCGCTATGGAAACGTGCCTATGAGGGAATGATCAACCATTCCTGCTACTTATTTGCTGAATATATATTTAGAAAAGGCACTCCATCACAAAAATCAAAGGAATACAGAAAACTTTCTTCGATTTTCTGCTACACATTTGTTCTACCAAATTGTTTATGTAAACAAATATCAATTATTCTTTTACAAATGTTTCTGATATTGTCTGGAACCTTGTAAAATGTGATGTCTGCTTGAGGACTTTTTGTACACTTCTTTATATATACTCTGAGAGTAAACCATTCCTGCTACTTATTTGCTGAATATATATTTAGACAAGACACTCCATCACAAAAATCAAAGGATTACAGAAAACTTTCTTCAATTTTCTGCTACACATTTGTTCTACCAAATTGTTTAGTAAACAAATATCAATTATTCTTTTACAAATGTGTCTGATTTTGTCTGGAACCTTGTAAAATGTGATGTCTGCTTGTGGACTTTTTGTACAATTCTTAATATATACTCTAATATATATTTGTTTACAAAATTTTTATGTAAACAAATATCAATTATTCTTTTACAAATGTGTCTGATATTGTCTGGAACCCTGTAAATTGTGATGTCTGCTTGTGGACTTTTTGTACACTTCTTAATATATACCCTATAGTAAAAGGCTAAACAAGTTTCCACCTGGGGACCTTTTGCATATAAAGCAAACGTGATAACCACTTCGCTACGGAAACGTGCCTATGAGGGAATGATCAACCATTCCTGCTACTTATTTGCTGAATATATATTTAGACAAGGCACTCCATCACAAAAATCAAAGGAATACAGAAAACTTTCTTCGATTTTCTGCTACACATTTGTTCTACCAAATTGTTTATGTAAACAAATATCAATTATTCTTTTACAAATGTGTCTGATATTGTCTGGAACCTTGTAAAATGTGATGTCTGTTTGTGGACTTTTTGTACACTTCTTAATATATACCCTATAGTAAAATCCTACATGTGTTTCCACCCAGTTTTGAACTTGGGACCTTTTGCATGTAAAGCAAATGTGATAACCACTTCGCTACGGAAACGTGCCTATGAGATAGTGATCAACCATTCCTATTACTTATTTGCTGAATATATATTTAGAAAAGGCACTCCATCACAAAAATCAAAGGATTACAGAAAACTTTCTTCAATTTTCTGTTTGTACACTTCTCAATATATACCCTATAGTAAAAAACTACATGTGTTTCCACCCAGTTTCGAACTGGGGACCTTTTGCGTGTAAAGTAAACGTGATAACCAATACACTACGGAAACGAGCCTATGAGGTAGAGATCAACCATTCCTGATACTTATTTGCTGAATATATATTTAGACAAGACAGTCCATCAAAAAAATCAAAGGAATACAGAAAACTTTATTCAATTTTCTGCTACACATTTGTTCTACCAAATAGTTTATGTAAACAAATATCAATTATTCTTTTACAAATGTGTCTGATATTGTCTGGAACCCTGTAAATTGTGATGTCTGCTTGTGGACTTTTTGTACACTTCTTAATATATACTCTGAAAGTAAACCATTCCTGATACTTATTTGCTGAATATATATTTAGACAAGACAGTCCATCACAAAAATCAAAGGAATACAGAAAACTTTCTTCAATTTTCTGCTACACATTTCTTCTACCAAAATGTTTCTGTAAACAAATATCAATTATTCTTTTACAAATGTGTCTGATTTTGTCTGGAACCTTGTAAAATGTGATGTCTGCTTGTGGACTTTTTGTACAATTCTTAATATATACTCTGAGAGTAAACCATTCCTGATACTTATTTGCTGAATATATATTTAGACAAGACAGTCCATCACAAAAATCAAAGGAATACAGAAAACTTTCTTCAATTTTCTGCTACACATTTGTTCTAACAAAATGTTTCTGTAAACAAATATCAATTATTCTTTTACAAATGTGTCTGATATTGTCTGGAACCTTGTAAAATGTGATGTCTGCTTGTGGACTTTTTGTACACTTCTTAATATATACCCTATAGTAAAATACTATATGTGTTTCCACCCAGTTTCGAACTGGGGACCTTTTGCGTGTAAAGCAAACGTGATAACCACTACACTACGGAAACAAGCCTATGAGATAGTAATCAACCATTCCTATTACTTATTTGCTGAATATATAATTAGACAAGACACTCCATCACAAAAATCAAAGGAATACAGAAAACTTTCTTCAATTTTCTGCTACACATTTGTTCCACTAAATTGTTTATGTAAAGAAATATAAATTATTATTTTACAAATGTGTCTTATTTTGTCTGGAACCTTGTAAAATTATATGTCTGCTTGAGGACTTTTTGTACACTTCTTAATATATACCCTATAGTAAAAGGCTAAACAAGTTTCCACTTGGGGATCTTTTGCATATAAAGCAAACGTGATAACCACTTCGCTACGGAAACGTGCCTATGAGGGAATGATCAACCATTCCTGCAACTTATTTGCTGAATATATATTTAGAAAAGGCACTCCATCACAAAAATCAAAGGAATACAGAAAACTTTCTTCGATTTTCTGCTACACATTTGTTCTACCAAATTGTTTAGTAAACAAATATCAATTATTCTTTTACAAATGTGTCTGATATTGTCTGGAACCTTGTAAAATGTGATGTCTGCTTGTGGACTTTTTGTACACTTCTTTATATATACTCTGAAAGTAAACCATTCCTGATACTTATTTGCTGAATATATATTTAGACAAGACACTCCATCACAAAAATCAAAAGATTACAGAAAACTTTCTTCAATTTTCTGCTACACATTTGTTCTACAAAATTTTTATGTAAACAAATATCAATTATTCTTTTACAAATGTGTCTGATATTGTCTGGAACCCTGTAAATTGTGATGTCTGCTTGTGGACTTTTTGTACACTTCTTAATATATACTCTGAGAGTAAACCATTCCTGATACTTATTTGCTGAATATATATTTAGACAAGACAGTCCATCACAAAAATCAAAGGAATACAGAAAACTTTCTTCAATTTTCTGCTACACATTTCTTCTACCAAAATGTTTCTATAAACAAATATCAATTATTCTTTTACAAATGTGTCTGATATTGTCTGTAACCTTGTAAAATGTGATGTCTGTTTGTACACTTCTAAATATATACCCTATAGTAAAAAACTACATGTGTTTCCACCCAGTTTCGAACTGGGGATCTTTTGCGTGTAAAGTAAACGTGATAACCAATACACTACGGAAACGAGCCTATGAGGTAGAGATCAAACATTCCTGATACTTATTTGCTGAATATATATTTAGACAAGACAGTCCATCACAAAAATCAAAGGAATACAGAAAACTTTCTTCAATTTTCTGCTACACATTTGTTCTACCAAATTGTTTAAGTAAACAAATATCAATTATTCTTTTACAAATGTGTCTGATATTGTCTGGAACCTTGTAAAATGTGATGTCTGTTTGTGGACTTTTTGTACACTTCTTAATATATACCCTATAGTAAAATCTTACATGTGTTTCCACCCAGTTTTAAACTGGGTACCTTTTGCATGTAAAGCAAACGTGATAACCACTACACTACGGAAACAAGCCTATGAGATAGTAATCAAACATTGCTATTACTTATTTACTGAATATATAATTAGACAAGACACTCCATCACAAAAATCAAAGGAATACAGAAAACTTTCTTCAATTTTCTGCTACACATTTGTTCTACCAAATTGTTTAAGTAAACAAATATCAATTATTCTTTTACAAATGTGTCTGATATTGTCTGGAACCTTGTAAAATGTGATGTCTGTTTGTGGACTTTTTGTACACTTCTTAATATATACCCTATAGTAAAATCTTACATGTGTTTCCACCCAGTTTTAAACTGGGTACCTTTTGCATGTAAAGCAAACGTGATAACCACTACACTACGGAAACAAGCCTATGAGATAGTAATCAAACATTGCTATTACTTATTTACTGAATATATAATTAGACAAGACACTCCATCACAAAAATCAAAGGAATACAGAAAACTTTCTTCGATTTTCTGCTATACATTTGTTCTACCAAATTGTTTAGTAAACAAATATCAATTATTCTTTTACAAATGTGTCTGATATTGTCTGGAACCTTGTAAAATGTGATGTCTGCTTGTGGACTTTTTGTACACTTCTTTATATATACTCTGAGAGTAAACAATTCCTGCTACTTATTTGCTGAATATATATTTAGAAAAGGCACTCCATCACAAAAATCAAAGGAATACAGAAAATTTTCTTCAATTTTCTGCTACACATTTGTTCTACCAAATTGTTTATTTAAACAAATATCAATTATTCTTTTACAAATGTGTCTGATATTGTCTGGAACTTTGTAAAATGTGATGTCTGTTTGTACACTTCTTAATATATACCCTATAGTAAAATACTACATGTGTTTCCACCCAGTTTTGAACTGGGGACCTTTTGCGTGTAAAGCAAACGTGATAACCACTACACTACGGAAACGAGCCTATGAGATAGTGATCAACCATTCCTATTACTTATTTGCTGAATATATAATTAGACAAGGCACTCCATCACAAAAATCAAAGGAATACAGAAAACTTTCTTCAATTTTCTGCTACACATTTGTTCTATTAAATTGTTTATGTAAAGAAATATAAATTATTATTTTACAAATGTGTCTTATTTTGTCTGGAACCTTGTAAAATTATATGTCTGCTTGAGGACTTTTTGTACACTTCTTAATATATACCCTATAGTAAAAGGCTAAACAAGTTTCCACCTGGGGACCTTTTGCATATAAAGCAAACGTGATAACCACTTCGCTACGGAAACGTGCCTATGAGGGAATGATCAACCATTCCTGCTACTTATTTGCTGAATATATATTTAGACAAGGCACTCCATCACAAAAATCAAAGGAATACAGAAAACTTTCTTCGATTTTCTGCTACACATTTGTTCTACCAAATTGTTTATGTAAACAAATATCAATTATTCTTTTACAAATGTGTCTGATATTGTCTGGAACCTTGTAAAATGTGATGTCTGTTTGTGGACTTTTTGTACACTTCTTAATATATACCCTACAGTAAAATCCTACATGTGTTTTTTTTACCCAGTTTCGAACTGGGGACCTTTTGGGTGCAAAGCAAACGTGATAACCACTACACTACGGAAACGTCCCTATGAGGTAGTGATCAACCATTCCTATTAATTATTTGCTGAATATGTAATTAGACAAGACAGTCCATCACAAAAATCAAAGGAATACAGAAAACTTTCTTCAATTTTCTGCTACACATTTGTTCTACCAAATTGTTTATTTAAACAAATATCAATTATTCTTTTACAAATGTGTCTGATATTGTCTGGAACCTTGTAAAATGTGATGTCTGCTTGAGGACTTTTTGTACACTTCTTTATATATACTCTGAGAGTAAACCATTCCTGCTACTTATTTGCTGAATATATATTTAGACAAGACTCTCCATCACAAAAATCAAAGGATTACAGAAAACTTTCTTCAATTTTCTGCTACACATTTGTTCTACCAAATTGTTTAGTAAACAAATATCAATTATTCTTTTACAAATGTGTCTGATATTGTCTGGAACCTTGTAAAATGTGATGTCTGCTTTTGGACTTTTTGTACACTTCTTTATATATACTCTGAGAGTAAACAATTCCTGCTACTTATTTGCTGAATATATATTTAGACAAGACACTCCATCACAAAAATCAAAGGATTACAGAAAACTTTCTTCAATTTTCTGCTACACATTTGTTCTACCAAATTGTTTATTTAAACAAATATCAATTATTCTTTTACAAATGTGTCTGATATTGTCTGGAACCTTGTAAAATTATATGTCTGCTTGAGGACTTTTTGTACACTTCTTAATATATACCCTATAGTAAATCGCTACACAAGTTCCCACCTGGGGACCTTTTGCATATAAAGCAAACTTGATAACCACTTCGCTATGGAAACGTGCCTATGAGGGAATGATCAACCATTCCTGCTACTTATTTGCTGAATATATATTTAGAAAAGGCACTCCATCACAAAAATCAAAGGAATACAGAAAACTTTCTTCGATTTTCTGCTACACATTTGTTCTACCAAATTGTTTATGTAAACAAATATCAATTATTCTTTTACAAATGTTTCTGATATTGTCTGGAACCTTGTAAAATGTGATGTCTGCTTGAGGACTTTTTGTACACTTCTTTATATATACTCTGAGAGTAAACCATTCCTGCTACTTATTTGCTGAATATATATTTAGACAAGACACTCCATCACAAAAATCAAAGGATTACAGAAAACTTTCTTCAATTTTCTGCTACACATTTGTTCTACCAAATTGTTTAGTAAACAAATATCAATTATTCTTTTACAAATGTGTCTGATTTTGTCTGGAACCTTGTAAAATGTGATGTCTGCTTGTGGACTTTTTGTACAATTCTTAATATATACTCTAATATATATTTGTTTACAAAATTTTTATGTAAACAAATATCAATTATTCTTTTACAAATGTGTCTGATATTGTCTGGAACCCTGTAAATTGTGATGTCTGCTTGTGGACTTTTTGTACACTTCTTAATATATACCCTATAGTAAAAGGCTAAACAAGTTTCCACCTGGGGACCTTTTGCATATAAAGCAAACGTGATAACCACTTCGCTACGGAAACGTGCCTATGAGGGAATGATCAACCATTCCTGCTACTTATTTGCTGAATATATATTTAGACAAGGCACTCCATCACAAAAATCAAAGGAATACAGAAAACTTTCTTCGATTTTCTGCTACACATTTGTTCTACCAAATTGTTTATGTAAACAAATATCAATTATTCTTTTACAAATGTGTCTGATATTGTCTGGAACCTTGTAAAATGTGATGTCTGTTTGTGGACTTTTTGTACACTTCTTAATATATACCCTATAGTAAAATCCTACATGTGTTTCCACCCAGTTTTGAACTTGGGACCTTTTGCATGTAAAGCAAATGTGATAACCACTTCGCTACGGAAACGTGCCTATGAGATAGTGATCAACCATTCCTATTACTTATTTGCTGAATATATATTTAGAAAAGGCACTCCATCACAAAAATCAAAGGATTACAGAAAACTTTCTTCAATTTTCTGTTTGTACACTTCTCAATATATACCCTATAGTAAAAAACTACATGTGTTTCCACCCAGTTTCGAACTGGGGACCTTTTGCGTGTAAAGTAAACGTGATAACCAATACACTACGGAAACGAGCCTATGAGGTAGAGATCAACCATTCCTGATACTTATTTGCTGAATATATATTTAGACAAGACAGTCCATCAAAAAAATCAAAGGAATACAGAAAACTTTATTCAATTTTCTGCTACACATTTGTTCTACCAAATAGTTTATGTAAACAAATATCAATTATTCTTTTACAAATGTGTCTGATATTGTCTGGAACCCTGTAAATTGTGATGTCTGCTTGTGGACTTTTTGTACACTTCTTAATATATACTCTGAAAGTAAACCATTCCTGATACTTATTTGCTGAATATATATTTAGACAAGACAGTCCATCACAAAAATCAAAGGAATACAGAAAACTTTCTTCAATTTTCTGCTACACATTTCTTCTACCAAAATGTTTCTGTAAACAAATATCAATTATTCTTTTACAAATGTGTCTGATTTTGTCTGGAACCTTGTAAAATGTGATGTCTGCTTGTGGACTTTTTGTACAATTCTTAATATATACTCTGAGAGTAAACCATTCCTGATACTTATTTGCTGAATATATATTTAGACAAGACAGTCCATCACAAAAATCAAAGGAATACAGAAAACTTTCTTCAATTTTCTGCTACACATTTGTTCTACCAAATTGTTTAGTAAACAAATATCAATTATTCTTTTACAAATGTGTCTGATATTGTCTGGAACCTTGTAAAATGTGATGTCTGCTTTTGGACTTTTTGTACACTTCTTTATATATACTCTGAGAGTAAACAATTCCTGCTACTTATTTGCTGAATATATATTTAGACAAGACACTCCATCACAAAAATCAAAGGATTACAGAAAACTTTCTTCAATTTTCTGCTACACATTTGTTCTACCAAATTGTTTATTTAAACAAATATCAATTATTCTTTTACAAATGTGTCTGATATTGTCTGGAACCTTGTAAAATTATATGTCTGCTTGAGGACTTTTTGTACACTTCTTAATATATACCCTATAGTAAATCGCTACACAAGTTCCCACCTGGGGACCTTTTGCATATAAAGCAAACTTGATAACCACTTCGCTATGGAAACGTGCCTATGAGGGAATGATCAACCATTCCTGCTACTTATTTGCTGAATATATATTTAGAAAAGGCACTCCATCACAAAAATCAAAGGAATACAGAAAACTTTCTTCGATTTTCTGCTACACATTTGTTCTACCAAATTGTTTATGTAAACAAATATCAATTATTCTTTTACAAATGTTTCTGATATTGTCTGGAACCTTGTAAAATGTGATGTCTGCTTGAGGACTTTTTGTACACTTCTTTATATATACTCTGAGAGTAAACCATTCCTGCTACTTATTTGCTGAATATATATTTAGACAAGACACTCCATCACAAAAATCAAAGGATTACAGAAAACTTTCTTCAATTTTCTGCTACACATTTGTTCTACCAAATTGTTTAGTAAACAAATATCAATTATTCTTTTACAAATGTGTCTGATTTTGTCTGGAACCTTGTAAAATGTGATGTCTGCTTGTGGACTTTTTGTACAATTCTTAATATATACTCTAATATATATTTGTTTACAAAATTTTTATGTAAACAAATATCAATTATTCTTTTACAAATGTGTCTGATATTGTCTGGAACCCTGTAAATTGTGATGTCTGCTTGTGGACTTTTTGTACACTTCTTAATATATACCCTATAGTAAAAGGCTAAACAAGTTTCCACCTGGGGACCTTTTGCATATAAAGCAAACGTGATAACCACTTCGCTACGGAAACGTGCCTATGAGGGAATGATCAACCATTCCTGCTACTTATTTGCTGAATATATATTTAGACAAGGCACTCCATCACAAAAATCAAAGGAATACAGAAAACTTTCTTCGATTTTCTGCTACACATTTGTTCTACCAAATTGTTTATGTAAACAAATATCAATTATTCTTTTACAAATGTGTCTGATATTGTCTGGAACCTTGTAAAATGTGATGTCTGTTTGTGGACTTTTTGTACACTTCTTAATATATACCCTATAGTAAAATCCTACATGTGTTTCCACCCAGTTTTGAACTTGGGACCTTTTGCATGTAAAGCAAATGTGATAACCACTTCGCTACGGAAACGTGCCTATGAGATAGTGATCAACCATTCCTATTACTTATTTGCTGAATATATATTTAGAAAAGGCACTCCATCACAAAAATCAAAGGATTACAGAAAACTTTCTTCAATTTTCTGTTTGTACACTTCTCAATATATACCCTATAGTAAAAAACTACATGTGTTTCCACCCAGTTTCGAACTGGGGACCTTTTGCGTGTAAAGTAAACGTGATAACCAATACACTACGGAAACGAGCCTATGAGGTAGAGATCAACCATTCCTGATACTTATTTGCTGAATATATATTTAGACAAGACAGTCCATCAAAAAAATCAAAGGAATACAGAAAACTTTATTCAATTTTCTGCTACACATTTGTTCTACCAAATAGTTTATGTAAACAAATATCAATTATTCTTTTACAAATGTGTCTGATATTGTCTGGAACCCTGTAAATTGTGATGTCTGCTTGTGGACTTTTTGTACACTTCTTAATATATACTCTGAAAGTAAACCATTCCTGATACTTATTTGCTGAATATATATTTAGACAAGACAGTCCATCACAAAAATCAAAGGAATACAGAAAACTTTCTTCAATTTTCTGCTACACATTTCTTCTACCAAAATGTTTCTGTAAACAAATATCAATTATTCTTTTACAAATGTGTCTGATTTTGTCTGGAACCTTGTAAAATGTGATGTCTGCTTGTGGACTTTTTGTACAATTCTTAATATATACTCTGAGAGTAAACCATTCCTGATACTTATTTGCTGAATATATATTTAGACAAGACAGTCCATCACAAAAATCAAAGGAATACAGAAAACTTTCTTCAATTTTCTGCTACACATTTGTTCTAACAAAATGTTTCTGTAAACAAATATCAATTATTCTTTTACAAATGTGTCTGATATTGTCTGGAACCTTGTAAAATGTGATGTCTGCTTGTGGACTTTTTGTACACTTCTTAATATATACCCTATAGTAAAATACTATATGTGTTTCCACCCAGTTTCGAACTGGGGACCTTTTGCGTGTAAAGCAAACGTGATAACCACTACACTACGGAAACAAGCCTATGAGATAGTAATCAACCATTCCTATTACTTATTTGCTGAATATATAATTAGACAAGACACTCCATCACAAAAATCAAAGGAATACAGAAAACTTTCTTCAATTTTCTGCTACACATTTGTTCCACTAAATTGTTTATGTAAAGAAATATAAATTATTATTTTACAAATGTGTCTTATTTTGTCTGGAACCTTGTAAAATTATATGTCTGCTTGAGGACTTTTTGTACACTTCTTAATATATACCCTATAGTAAAAGGCTAAACAAGTTTCCACTTGGGGATCTTTTGCATATAAAGCAAACGTGATAACCACTTCGCTACGGAAACGTGCCTATGAGGGAATGATCAACCATTCCTGCAACTTATTTGCTGAATATATATTTAGAAAAGGCACTCCATCACAAAAATCAAAGGAATACAGAAAACTTTCTTCGATTTTCTGCTACACATTTGTTCTACCAAATTGTTTAGTAAACAAATATCAATTATTCTTTTACAAATGTGTCTGATATTGTCTGGAACCTTGTAAAATGTGATGTCTGCTTGTGGACTTTTTGTACACTTCTTTATATATACTCTGAAAGTAAACCATTCCTGATACTTATTTGCTGAATATATATTTAGACAAGACACTCCATCACAAAAATCAAAAGATTACAGAAAACTTTCTTCAATTTTCTGCTACACATTTGTTCTACAAAATTTTTATGTAAACAAATATCAATTATTCTTTTACAAATGTGTCTGATATTGTCTGGAACCCTGTAAATTGTGATGTCTGCTTGTGGACTTTTTGTACACTTCTTAATATATACTCTGAGAGTAAACCATTCCTGATACTTATTTGCTGAATATATATTTAGACAAGACAGTCCATCACAAAAATCAAAGGAATACAGAAAACTTTCTTCAATTTTCTGCTACACATTTCTTCTACCAAAATGTTTCTATAAACAAATATCAATTATTCTTTTACAAATGTGTCTGATATTGTCTGTAACCTTGTAAAATGTGATGTCTGTTTGTACACTTCTAAATATATACCCTATAGTAAAAAACTACATGTGTTTCCACCCAGTTTCGAACTGGGGATCTTTTGCGTGTAAAGTAAACGTGATAACCAATACACTACGGAAACGAGCCTATGAGGTAGAGATCAAACATTCCTGATACTTATTTGCTGAATATATATTTAGACAAGACAGTCCATCACAAAAATCAAAGGAATACAGAAAACTTTCTTCAATTTTCTGCTACACATTTGTTCTACCAAATTGTTTAAGTAAACAAATATCAATTATTCTTTTACAAATGTGTCTGATATTGTCTGGAACCTTGTAAAATGTGATGTCTGTTTGTGGACTTTTTGTACACTTCTTAATATATACCCTATAGTAAAATCTTACATGTGTTTCCACCCAGTTTTAAACTGGGTACCTTTTGCATGTAAAGCAAACGTGATAACCACTACACTACGGAAACAAGCCTATGAGATAGTAATCAAACATTGCTATTACTTATTTACTGAATATATAATTAGACAAGACACTCCATCACAAAAATCAAAGGAATACAGAAAACTTTCTTCAATTTTCTGCTACACATTTGTTCTACCAAATTGTTTAAGTAAACAAATATCAATTATTCTTTTACAAATGTGTCTGATATTGTCTGGAACCTTGTAAAATGTGATGTCTGTTTGTGGACTTTTTGTACACTTCTTAATATATACCCTATAGTAAAATCTTACATGTGTTTCCACCCAGTTTTAAACTGGGTACCTTTTGCATGTAAAGCAAACGTGATAACCACTACACTACGGAAACAAGCCTATGAGATAGTAATCAAACATTGCTATTACTTATTTACTGAATATATAATTAGACAAGACACTCCATCACAAAAATCAAAGGAATACAGAAAACTTTCTTCGATTTTCTGCTATACATTTGTTCTACCAAATTGTTTAGTAAACAAATATCAATTATTCTTTTACAAATGTGTCTGATATTGTCTGGAACCTTGTAAAATGTGATGTCTGCTTGTGGACTTTTTGTACACTTCTTTATATATACTCTGAGAGTAAACAATTCCTGCTACTTATTTGCTGAATATATATTTAGAAAAGGCACTCCATCACAAAAATCAAAGGAATACAGAAACTTTTCTTCAATTTTCTGCTACACATTTGTTCTACCAAATTGTTTATTTAAACAAATATCAATTATTCTTTTACAAATGTGTCTGATATTGTCTGGAACTTTGTAAAATGTGATGTCTGTTTGTACACTTCTTAATATATACCCTATAGTAAAATACTACATGTGTTTCCACCCAGTTTTGAACTGGGGACCTTTTGCGTGTAAAGCAAACGTGATAACCACTACACTACGGAAACGAGCCTATGAGATAGTGATCAACCATTCCTATTACTTATTTGCTGAATATATAATTAGACAAGGCACTCCATCACAAAAATCAAAGGAATACAGAAAACTTTCTTCAATTTTCTGCTACACATTTGTTCTATTAAATTGTTTATGTAAAGAAATATAAATTATTATTTTACAAATGTGTCTTATTTTGTCTGGAACCTTGTAAAATTATATGTCTGCTTGAGGACTTTTTGTACACTTCTTAATATATACCCTATAGTAAAAGGCTAAACAAGTTTCCACCTGGGGACCTTTTGCATATAAAGCAAACGTGATAACCACTTCGCTACGGAAACGTGCCTATGAGGGAATGATCAACCATTCCTGCTACTTATTTGCTGAATATATATTTAGACAAGGCACTCCATCACAAAAATCAAAGGAATACAGAAAACTTTCTTCGATTTTCTGCTACACATTTGTTCTACCAAATTGTTTATGTAAACAAATATCAATTATTCTTTTACAAATGTGTCTGATATTGTCTGGAACCTTGTAAAATGTGATGTCTGTTTGTGGACTTTTTGTACACTTCTTAATATATACCCTACAGTAAAATCCTACATGTGTTTTTTTTACCCAGTTTCGAACTGGGGACCTTTTGGGTGCAAAGCAAACGTGATAACCACTACACTACGGAAACGTCCCTATGAGGTAGTGATCAACCATTCCTATTAATTATTTGCTGAATATGTAATTAGACAAGACAGTCCATCACAAAAATCAAAGGAATACAGAAAACTTTCTTCAATTTTCTGCTACACATTTGTTCTACCAAATTGTTTATTTAAACAAATATCAATTATTCTTTTACAAATGTGTCTGATATTGTCTGGAACCTTGTAAAATGTGATGTCTGCTTGAGAACTTTTTGTACACTTCTTTATATATACTCTGAGAGTAAACCATTCCTGCTACTTATTTGCTGAATATATATTTAGACAAGACTCTCCATCACAAAAATCAAAGGATTACAGAAAACTTTCTTCAATTTTCTGCTACACATTTGTTCTACCAAATTGTTTAGTAAACAAATATCAATTATTCTTTTACAAATGTGTCTGATATTGTCTGGAACCTTGTAAAATGTGATGTCTGCTTTTGGACTTTTTGTACACTTCTTTATATATACTCTGAGAGTAAACAATTCCTGCTACTTATTTGCTGAATATATATTTAGACAAGACACTCCATCACAAAAATCAAAGGATTACAGAAAACTTTCTTCAATTTTCTGCTACACATTTGTTCTACCAAATTGTTTATTTAAACAAATATCAATTATTCTTTTACAAATGTGTCTGATATTGTCTGGAACCTTGTAAAATTATATGTCTGCTTGAGGACTTTTTGTACACTTCTTAATATATACCCTATAGTAAATCGCTACACAAGTTCCCACCTGGGGACCTTTTGCATATAAAGCAAACTTGATAACCACTTCGCTATGGAAACGTGCCTATGAGGGAATGATCAACCATTCCTGCTACTTATTTGCTGAATATATATTTAGAAAAGGCACTCCATCACAAAAATCAAAGGAATACAGAAAACTTTCTTCGATTTTCTGCTACACATTTGTTCTACCAAATTGTTTATGTAAACAAATATCAATTATTCTTTTACAAATGTTTCTGATATTGTCTGGAACCTTGTAAAATGTGATGTCTGCTTGAGGACTTTTTGTACACTTCTTTATATATACTCTGAGAGTAAACCATTCCTGCTACTTATTTGCTGAATATATATTTAGACAAGACACTCCATCACAAAAATCAAAGGATTACAGAAAACTTTCTTCAATTTTCTGCTACACATTTGTTCTACCAAATTGTTTAGTAAACAAATATCAATTATTCTTTTACAAATGTGTCTGATTTTGTCTGGAACCTTGTAAAATGTGATGTCTGCTTGTGGACTTTTTGTACAATTCTTAATATATACTCTAATATATATTTGTTTACAAAATTTTTAAGTAAACAAATATCAATTATTCTTTTACAAATGTGTCTGATATTGTCTGGAACCCTGTAAATTGTGATGTCTGCTTGTGGACTTTTTGTACACTTCTTAATATATACCCTATAGTAAAAGGCTAAACAAGTTTCCACCTGGGGACCTTTTGCATGTAAAGCAAACGTGATAACCACTACACTACGGAAACAAGCCTATGAGATAGTAATCAACCATTCCTATTACTTATTTGCTGAATATATAATTAGACAAGACACTCCATCACAAAAATCAAAGGAATACAGAAAACTTTCTTCAATTTTCTGCTACACATTTGTTCCACTAAATTGTTTATGTAAAGAAATATAAATTATTATTTTACAAATGTGTCTTATTTTGTCTGGAACCTTGTAAAGTTATATGTCTGCTTGAGGACTTTTTGTACACTTCTTAATATATACCCTATAGTAAAATCCTACATGTGTTTTTTTACCCAGTTTCAAACTGGGGACCTTTTGCGTGTAAAGCAAACGTGATAACCACTACACTACGGAAACGAGCCTATGAGGTAGTGATCAACCATTCCTATTACTTATTTGCTGAATATGTAATTAGACAAGACACTCCATCACAAAAATCAAAGTAATACAGAAAACTTTTTTCAATTTTCTGCTACACATTTGTTCTACCAAATTGTTTATGTAAACAAATATCAATTATTCTTTTACAAATGTGTCTGATATTGTCTGGAACCCTGTAAATTGTGATGTCTGCTTGTGGACTTTTTGTACACTTCTTAATATATACTCTGAGAGTAAACCATTCCTGATACTTATTTGCTGAATATATATTTAGACAAGACAGTCCATCACAAAAATCAAAGGAATACAGAAAACTTTCTTCAATTTTCTGCTACACATTTCTTCTACCAAAATGTTTCTGTAAACAAATATCAATTATTCTTTTACAAATGTGTCTGATTTTGTCTGGAACCTTGTAAAATGTGATGTCTGCTTGTGGACTTTTTGTACACTTCTTAATATATACCCTACAGTAAAATCCTACATGTGTTTTTTTACCCAGTTTCAAACTGGGGACCTTTTGCGTGTAAAGCAAACGTGATAACCACTACACTACGGAAACGAGCCTATGAGGTAGTGATCAACCATTCCTATTACTTATTTGCTGAATATGTAATTAGACAAGACACTCCATCACAAAAATCAAAGTAATACAGAAAACTTTTTTCAATTTTCTGCTACACATTTGTTCTACCAAATTGTTTATGTAAACAAATATCAATTATTCTTTTACAAATGTGTCTGATATTGTCTGGAACCCTGTAAATTGTGATGTCTGCTTGTGGACTTTTTGTACACTTCTTAATATATACTCTGAGAGTTAACCATTCCTGATACTTATTTGCTGAATATATATTTAGAAAAGGCACTCCATCACAAAAATCAAAGGAATACAGAAAACTTTCTTCGATTTTCTGCTACACATTTGTTCTACCAAATTGTTTATTTAAACAAATATCAATTATTCTTTTACAAATGTGTCTGATATTGTCTGTAACCTTGTAAAATGTGATGTCTGTTTGTGGACTTTTTGTACACTTCTTAATATATACCCTATAGTAAAATCCTACATGTGTTTCCAGCCAGTTTCGAACTGGGGACCTTTTTGCGTGTAAAGCAAACGTGATAACCACTACACTACGGAAACGAGCCTATGAGGTAGTGATCAAACATTCCTATTACTTATTCGCTGAATATATAATTAGACAAGACAGTCCATCACAAAAATCAAAGGAATACAGAAAACTTTCTTCAATTTTCTGCTGCACATTTGTTCTACCAAAATGTTTCTGTAAACAAATATCAATTATTCTTTTACAAATGTGTCAGATTTTGTCTGGAATCTTGTAAAATGTGATGTCTGCTTGTGGACTTTTTGTACACTTCTTAATATATACTCTGAGAGTAAACCATTCCTGATACTTATTTGCTGAATATATATTTAGACAAGACAGTCCATCATAAAAATCAAAGGAATACAGAAAACTTTCTTCAATTTTCTGCTGCACATTTGTTCTACCAAAATGTTTCTGTAAACAAATATCAATTATTCTTTTACAAATGTGTCTGATTTTGTCTGGAATCTTGTAAAATATGATGTCTGCTTGTGGACTTTTTGTACACTTCTTATACCCTATAGTAAAATCCTACATGTGTTTCCACCCAGTTTCAACTGGGGACCTTTTGCGTGTAAAGCAAACGTGATAACCACTACACTACGGAAACGAGCCTATGAGCTAGTGATCAAACATTCCTATTACTTATTTGCTGAATATATAATTAGACAAGACACTCCATCACAAAAATCAAAGGAATACAGAAAACTTTCTTCAATTTTCTGCTACACATTTGTTCTACCAAATTGTTTATGTAAACAAATATCAATTATTCTTTTACAAATGTGTCTGATATTGTCTGGAACCCTGTAAATTGTGACGTCTGCTTGTGGAATTTTTGTACACTTCTTAATATATACTCTGAGAGTAAACCATTCCTGATACTTATTTGCTGAATATATATTTAGACAAGACAGTCCATCACAAAAATCAAAGGAATACAGAAAACTTTCTTCAATTTTCTGCTACACATTTGTTCTAACAAAATGTTTCTGTAAACAAATATCAATTATTCTTTTACAAATGTGTCTGATATTGTCTGGAACCTTGTAAAATGTGATGTCTGCTTGTGGACTTTTTGTACACTTCTTAATATATACCCTATAGTAAAATACTATATGTGTTTCCACCCAGTTTCGAACTGGGGACCTTTTGCGTGTGAAGCAAACGTGATAACCACTACACTACGGAAACAAGCCTATGAGATAGTAATCAACCATTCCTATTACTTATTTGCTGAATATATAATTAGACAAGACACTCCATCACAAAAATCAAAGGAATACAGAAAACTTTCTTCAATTTTCTGCTACACATTTGTTCCACTAAATTGTTTATGTAAAGAAATATAAATTATTATTTTACAAATGTGTCTTATTTTGTCTGGAACCTTGTAAAATTATATGTCTGCTTGAGGACTTTTTGTACACTTCTTAATATATACCCTATAGTAAAATCCTACATGTGTTTTTTTACCCAGTTTCAAACTGGGGACCTTTTGCGTGTAAAGCAAACGTGATAACCACTACACTACGGAAACGAGCCTATGAGGTAGTGATCAACCATTCCTATTACTTATTTGCTGAATATGTAATTAGACAAGACACTCCATCACAAAAATCAAAGTAATACAGAAAACTTTTTTCAATTTTCTGCTACACATTTGTTCTACCAAATTGTTTATGTAAACAAATATCAATTATTCTTTTACAAATGTGTCTGATATTGTCTGGAACCCTGTAAATTGTGACGTCTGCTTGTGGAATTTTTGTACACTTCTTAATATATACTCTGAGAGTAAACCATTCCTGATACTTATTTGCTGAATATATATTTAGACAAGACAGTCCATCACAAAAATCAAAGGAATACAGAAAACTTTCTTCAATTTTCTGCTGCACATTTGTTCTACCAAAATGTTTCTGTAAACAAATATCAATTATTCTTTTACAAATGTGTCAGATTTTGTCTGGAATCTTGTAAAATGTGATGTCTGCTTGTGGACTTTTTGTACACTTCTTAATATATACTCTGAGAGTAAACCATTCCTGATACTTATTTGCTGAATATATATTTAGACAAGACAGTCCATCACAAAAATCAAAGGAATACAGAAAACTTTCTTCAATTTTCTGCTGCACATTTGTTCTACCAAAATGTTTCTGTAAACAAATATCAATTATTCTTTTACAAATGTGTCTGATATTGTCTGGAACCCTGTAAATTGTGACGTCTGCTTGTGGACTTTTTGTACACTTCTTAATATATACTCTGAGAGTAAACCATTCCTGATACTTATTTGCTGAATATATATTTAGACAAGACAGTCCATCACAAAAATCAAAGGAATACAGAAAACTTTCTTCAATTTTCTGCTGCACATTTGTTCTACCAAAATGTTTCTGTAAACAAATATCAATTATTCTTTTACAAATGTGTCAGATTTTGTCTGGAATATGTAAAATGTGATGTCTGCTTGTGGACTTTTTGTACACTTCTTAATATATACTCTGAGAGTAAACCATTCCTGATACTTATTTGCTGAATATATATTTAGACAAGACAGTCCATCACAAAAATCAAAGGAATACAGAAAACTTTCTTCAATTTTCTGCTGCACATTTGTTCTACCAAAATGTTTCTGTAAACAAATATCAATTATTCTTTTACAAATGTGTCTGATTTTGTCTGGAACCTTGTAAAATGTGATGTCTGTTTGTGGACTTTTTGTACACTTCTTAATATATACCCTATAGTAAAAGCCTACATCTGTTTCCACTCAGTTTCGAACTACGGACCTTTTGTGTGTAAAGCAAACATGATAACCACTACACTACGGTAACAAGCCTATGAGGTAGTGATCAACCATTCCTATTACTTATTTGCTGAATATATAATTAGAAAAGGCACTCCATCACAAAAATCAAAGGAATACAGAAAACTTTCTTCAATTTTCTGCTACACATTTGTTCTACCAAATTGTTTAGTAAACAAATATCAATTATTCTTTTACAAATGTGTCTGATATTGTCTGGAACCTTGTAAAATGTGATGTCTGCTTGTGGACTTTTTGTACACTTCTTAATATATACTCTGAGAGTAAACCATTCCTGCTACTTATTTGCTGAATATATATTTAGAAAAGGCACTCCATCACAAAAATCAAAGGAATACAGAAAACTTTCTTCAATTTTCTGCTACACATTTGTTCTACCAAATTGTTTATGTAAACAAATATCAATTATTCTTTTACAAATGTGTCTGATATTGTCTGTAACCCTGTAAATTGTGACGTCTGCTTGAGGACTTTTTGTACACTTCTTTATATATACTCTGAGAGTAAACCATTCCTGCTACTTATTTGCTGAATATATATTTAGACAAGACACTCCATCACAAAAATCAAAAGATTACAGAAAACTTTCTTCAATTTTCTGCTACACATTTGTTCTACCAAATTGTTTAGTAAACAAATATCAATTATTCTTTTACAAATGTGTCTGATATTGTCTGGAACCTTGTAAAATGTGATGTCTGCTTGAGGACTTTTTGTACACTTCTTTATATATACTCTGAGAGTAAACCATTCCTGCTACTTATTTGCTGAATATATATTTAGACAAGACACTCCATCACAAAAATCAAAGGATTACAGAAAACTTTCTTCAATTTTCTGCTACACATTTGTTCTACCAAATTGTTTAGTAAACAAATATCAATTATTCTTTTACAAATGTGTCTGATTTTGTCTGGAACCTTGTAAAATGTGATGTCTGCTTGTGGACTTTTTGTACAATTCTTAATATATACTCTAATATATATTTGTTTACAAAATTTTTATGTAAACAAATATCAATTATTCTTTTACAAATGTGTCTGATATTGTCTGGAACCCTGTAAATTGTGATGTCTGCTTGTGGACTTTTTGTACACTTCTTAATATATACCCTATAGTAAAAGGCTAAACAAGTTTCCACCTGGGGACCTTTTGCATGTAAAGCAAACGTGATAACCACTACACTACGGAAACAAGCCTATGAGATAGTAATCAACCATTCCTATTACTTATTTGCTGAATATATAATTAGACAAGACACTCCATCACAAAAATCAAAGGAATACAGAAAACTTTCTTCAATTTTCTGCTACACATTTGTTCCACTAAATTGTTTATGTAAAGAAATATAAATTATTATTTTACAAATGTGTCTTATTTTGTCTGGAACCTTGTAAAGTTATATGTCTGCTTGAGGACTTTTTGTACACTTCTTAATATATACCCTATAGTAAAATCCTACATGTGTTTTTTTACCCAGTTTCAAACTGGGGACCTTTTGCGTGTAAAGCAAACGTGATAACCACTACACTACGGAAACGAGCCTATGAGGTAGTGATCAACCATTCCTATTACTTATTTGCTGAATATGTAATTAGACAAGACACTCCATCACAAAAATCAAAGTAATACAGAAAACTTTTTTCAATTTTCTGCTACACATTTGTTCTACCAAATTGTTTATGTAAACAAATATCAATTATTCTTTTACAAATGTGTCTGATATTGTCTGGAACCCTGTAAATTGTGATGTCTGCTTGTGGACTTTTTGTACACTTCTTAATATATACTCTGAGAGTAAACCATTCCTGATACTTATTTGCTGAATATATATTTAGACAAGACAGTCCATCACAAAAATCAAAGGAATACAGAAAACTTTCTTCAATTTTCTGCTACACATTTCTTCTACCAAAATGTTTCTGTAAACAAATATCAATTATTCTTTTACAAATGTGTCTGATTTTGTCTGGAACCTTGTAAAATGTGATGTCTGCTTGTGGACTTTTTGTACACTTCTTAATATATACCCTACAGTAAAATCCTACATGTGTTTTTTTACCCAGTTTCAAACTGGGGACCTTTTGCGTGTAAAGCAAACGTGATAACCACTACACTACGGAAACGAGCCTATGAGGTAGTGATCAACCATTCCTATTACTTATTTGCTGAATATGTAATTAGACAAGACACTCCATCACAAAAATCAAAGTAATACAGAAAACTTTTTTCAATTTTCTGCTACACATTTGTTCTACCAAATTGTTTATGTAAACAAATATCAATTATTCTTTTACAAATGTGTCTGATATTGTCTGGAACCCTGTAAATTGTGATGTCTGCTTGTGGACTTTTTGTACACTTCTTAATATATACTCTGAGAGTTAACCATTCCTGATACTTATTTGCTGAATATATATTTAGAAAAGGCACTCCATCACAAAAATCAAAGGAATACAGAAAACTTTCTTCGATTTTCTGCTACACATTTGTTCTACCAAATTGTTTATTTAAACAAATATCAATTATTCTTTTACAAATGTGTCTGATATTGTCTGTAACCTTGTAAAATGTGATGTCTGTTTGTGGACTTTTTGTACACTTCTTAATATATACCCTATAGTAAAATCCTACATGTGTTTCCAGCCAGTTTCGAACTGGGGACCTTTTTGCGTGTAAAGCAAACGTGATAACCACTACACTACGGAAACGAGCCTATGAGGTAGTGATCAAACATTCCTATTACTTATTCGCTGAATATATAATTAGACAAGACAGTCCATCACAAAAATCAAAGGAATACAGAAAACTTTCTTCAATTTTCTGCTGCACATTTGTTCTACCAAAATGTTTCTGTAAACAAATATCAATTATTCTTTTACAAATGTGTCAGATTTTGTCTGGAATCTTGTAAAATGTGATGTCTGCTTGTGGACTTTTTGTACACTTCTTAATATATACTCTGAGAGTAAACCATTCCTGATACTTATTTGCTGAATATATATTTAGACAAGACAGTCCATCATAAAAATCAAAGGAATACAGAAAACTTTCTTCAATTTTCTGCTGCACATTTGTTCTACCAAAATGTTTCTGTAAACAAATATCAATTATTCTTTTACAAATGTGTCTGATTTTGTCTGGAATCTTGTAAAATATGATGTCTGCTTGTGGACTTTTTGTACACTTCTTATACCCTATAGTAAAATCCTACATGTGTTTCCACCCAGTTTCAACTGGGGACCTTTTGCGTGTAAAGCAAACGTGATAACCACTACACTACGGAAACGAGCCTATGAGCTAGTGATCAAACATTCCTATTACTTATTTGCTGAATATATAATTAGACAAGACACTCCATCACAAAAATCAAAGGAATACAGAAAACTTTCTTCAATTTTCTGCTACACATTTGTTCTACCAAATTGTTTATGTAAACAAATATCAATTATTCTTTTACAAATGTGTCTGATATTGTCTGGAACCCTGTAAATTGTGACGTCTGCTTGTGGAATTTTTGTACACTTCTTAATATATACTCTGAGAGTAAACCATTCCTGATACTTATTTGCTGAATATATATTTAGACAAGACAGTCCATCACAAAAATCAAAGGAATACAGAAAACTTTCTTCAATTTTCTGCTACACATTTGTTCTAACAAAATGTTTCTGTAAACAAATATCAATTATTCTTTTACAAATGTGTCTGATATTGTCTGGAACCTTGTAAAATGTGATGTCTGCTTGTGGACTTTTTGTACACTTCTTAATATATACCCTATAGTAAAATACTATATGTGTTTCCACCCAGTTTCGAACTGGGGACCTTTTGCGTGTGAAGCAAACGTGATAACCACTACACTACGGAAACAAGCCTATGAGATAGTAATCAACCATTCCTATTACTTATTTGCTGAATATATAATTAGACAAGACACTCCATCACAAAAATCAAAGGAATACAGAAAACTTTCTTCAATTTTCTGCTACACATTTGTTCCACTAAATTGTTTATGTAAAGAAATATAAATTATTATTTTACAAATGTGTCTTATTTTGTCTGGAACCTTGTAAAATTATATGTCTGCTTGAGGACTTTTTGTACACTTCTTAATATATACCCTATAGTAAAATCCTACATGTGTTTTTTTACCCAGTTTCAAACTGGGGACCTTTTGCGTGTAAAGCAAACGTGATAACCACTACACTACGGAAACGAGCCTATGAGGTAGTGATCAACCATTCCTATTACTTATTTGCTGAATATGTAATTAGACAAGACACTCCATCACAAAAATCAAAGTAATACAGAAAACTTTTTTCAATTTTCTGCTACACATTTGTTCTACCAAATTGTTTATGTAAACAAATATCAATTATTCTTTTACAAATGTGTCTGATATTGTCTGGAACCCTGTAAATTGTGACGTCTGCTTGTGGAATTTTTGTACACTTCTTAATATATACTCTGAGAGTAAACCATTCCTGATACTTATTTGCTGAATATATATTTAGACAAGACAGTCCATCACAAAAATCAAAGGAATACAGAAAACTTTCTTCAATTTTCTGCTGCACATTTGTTCTACCAAAATGTTTCTGTAAACAAATATCAATTATTCTTTTACAAATGTGTCAGATTTTGTCTGGAATCTTGTAAAATGTGATGTCTGCTTGTGGACTTTTTGTACACTTCTTAATATATACTCTGAGAGTAAACCATTCCTGATACTTATTTGCTGAATATATATTTAGACAAGACAGTCCATCACAAAAATCAAAGGAATACAGAAAACTTTCTTCAATTTTCTGCTGCACATTTGTTCTACCAAAATGTTTCTGTAAACAAATATCAATTATTCTTTTACAAATGTGTCTGATATTGTCTGGAACCCTGTAAATTGTGACGTCTGCTTGTGGACTTTTTGTACACTTCTTAATATATACTCTGAGAGTAAACCATTCCTGATACTTATTTGCTGAATATATATTTAGACAAGACAGTCCATCACAAAAATCAAAGGAATACAGAAAACTTTCTTCAATTTTCTGCTGCACATTTGTTCTACCAAAATGTTTCTGTAAACAAATATCAATTATTCTTTTACAAATGTGTCAGATTTTGTCTGGAATATGTAAAATGTGATGTCTGCTTGTGGACTTTTTGTACACTTCTTAATATATACTCTGAGAGTAAACCATTCCTGATACTTATTTGCTGAATATATATTTAGACAAGACAGTCCATCACAAAAATCAAAGGAATACAGAAAACTTTCTTCAATTTTCTGCTGCACATTTGTTCTACCAAAATGTTTCTGTAAACAAATATCAATTATTCTTTTACAAATGTGTCTGATTTTGTCTGGAACCTTGTAAAATGTGATGTCTGTTTGTGGACTTTTTGTACACTTCTTAATATATACCCTATAGTAAAAGCCTACATCTGTTTCCACTCAGTTTCGAACTACGGACCTTTTGTGTGTAAAGCAAACATGATAACCACTACACTACGGTAACAAGCCTATGAGGTAGTGATCAACCATTCCTATTACTTATTTGCTGAATATATAATTAGAAAAGGCACTCCATCACAAAAATCAAAGGAATACAGAAAACTTTCTTCAATTTTCTGCTACACATTTGTTCTACCAAATTGTTTAGTAAACAAATATCAATTATTCTTTTACAAATGTGTCTGATATTGTCTGGAACCTTGTAAAATGTGATGTCTGCTTGTGGACTTTTTGTACACTTCTTAATATATACTCTGAGAGTAAACCATTCCTGCTACTTATTTGCTGAATATATATTTAGAAAAGGCACTCCATCACAAAAATCAAAGGAATACAGAAAACTTTCTTCAATTTTCTGCTACACATTTGTTCTACCAAATTGTTTATGTAAACAAATATCAATTATTCTTTTACAAATGTGTCTGATATTGTCTGTAACCCTGTAAATTGTGACGTCTGCTTGAGGACTTTTTGTACACTTCTTTATATATACTCTGAGAGTAAACCATTCCTGCTACTTATTTGCTGAATATATATTTAGACAAGACACTCCATCACAAAAATCAAAAGATTACAGAAAACTTTCTTCAATTTTCTGCTACACATTTGTTCTACCAAATTGTTTAGTAAACAAATATCAATTATTCTTTTACAAATGTGTCTGATATTGTCTGGAACCTTGTAAAATGTGATGTCTGCTTGTGGACTTTTTGTACACTTCTTAATATATACTCTGAGAGTAAACCATTCCTGATACTTATTTGCTGAATATATATTTAGAAAAGGCACTCCATCACAAAAATCAAAGGAATACAGAAAACTTTCTTCGATTTTCTGCTACACATTTGTTCTACCAAATTGTTTATTTAAACAAATATCAATTATTCTTTTACAAATGTGTCTGATATTGTCTGTAACCTTGTAAAATGTGATGTCTGTTTGTGGACTTTTTGTACACTTCTTAATATATACCCTATAGTAAAATCCTACATGTGTTTCCACCCAGTTTCGAACTGGGGACCTTTTGCGTGTAAAGCAAACGTGATAACCACTACACTACGGAAACGAGCCTATGAGGTAGTGATCAAACATTCCTATTACTTATTTGCTGAATATATAATTAGACAAGACACTCCATCACAAAAATCAAAGGATTACAGAAAACTTTCTTCAATTTTCTGCTACACATTTGTTCTACCAAATTGTATATATAAACAAATATCAATTATTCTTTTACAAATGTGTCTGATATTGTCTGGAACCCTGTAAATTGTGACGTCTGCTTGTGGACTTTTTGTACACTTCTTAATATATACTCTGAGAGTAAACCATTCCTGATACTTATTTGCTGAATATATATTTAGACAAGACAGTCCATCACAAAAATCAAAGGAATACAGAAAACTTTCTTCAATTTTCTGCTGCACATTTGTTCTACCAAAATGTTTCTGTAAACAAATATCAATTATTCTTTTACAAATGTGTCAGATTTTGTCTGGAATCTTGTAAAATGTGATGTCTGCTTGTGAACTTTTTGTACACTTCTTAATATATACTCTGAGAGTAAACCATTCCTGATACTTATTTGCTGAATATATATTTAGACAAGACAGTCCATCATAAAAATCAAAGGAATACAGAAAACTTTCTTCAATTTTCTGCTGCACATTTGTTCTACCAAAATGTTTCTGTAAACAAATATCAATTATTCTTTTACAAATGTGTCTGATTTTGTCTGGAATCTTGTAAAATATGATGTCTGCTTGTGGACTTTTTGTACACTTCTTATACCCTATAGTAAAATCCTACATGTGTTTCCACCCAGTTTCAACTGGGGACCTTTTGCGTGTAAAGCAAACGTGATAACCACTACACTACGGAAACGAGCCTATGAGCTAGTGATCAAACATTCCTATTACTTATTTGCTGAATATATATTTAGACAAGACACTCCATCACAAAAATCAAAGGAATACAGAAAACTTTCTTCAATTTTCTGCTACACATTTGTTCTACCAAATTGTTTATGTAAACAAATATCAATTATTCTTTTACAAATGTGTCTGATATTGTCTGGAACCCTGTAAATTGTGACGTCTGCTTGTGGAATTTTTGTACACTTCTTAATATATACTCTGAGAGTAAACCATTCCTGATACTTATTTGCTGAATATATATTTAGACAAGACAGTCCATCACAAAAATCAAAGGAATACAGAAAACTTTCTTCAATTTTCTGCTGCACATTTGTTCTACCAAAATGTTTCTGTAAACAAATATCAATTATTCTTTTACAAATGTGTCAGATTTTGTCTGGAATCTTGTAAAATGTGATGTCTGCTTGTGGACTTTTTGTACACTTCTTAATATATACTCTGAGAGTAAACCATTCCTGATACTTATTTGCTGAATATATATTTAGACAAGACAGTCCATCACAAAAATCAAAGGAATACAGAAAACTTTCTTCAATTTTCTGCTGCACATTTGTTCTACCAAAATGTTTCTGTAAACAAATATCAATTATTCTTTTACAAATGTGTCTGATTTTGTCTGGAACCTTGTAAAATGTGATGTCTATTTGTGGACTTTTTGTACACTTCTTAATATATACCCTATAGTAAAAGCCTACATGTGTTTCCACCCAGTTTCGAACTACGGACCTTTTGTGCGTAAAGCAAACATGATAACCACTACACTACGGTAACAAGCCTATGAGGTAGTGATCAACCATTCCTATTACTTATTTGCTGAATATATAATTAGAAAAGGCACTCCATCACAAAAATCAAAGGAATACAGAAAACTTTCTTCAATTTTCTGCTACACATTTGTTCTACCAAATTGTTTAGTAAACAAATATCAATTATTCTTTTACAAATGTGTCTGATATTGTCTGGAACCTTGTAAAATGTGATGTCTGCTTGTGGACTTTTTGTACACTTCTTAATATATACCCTATAGTAAAATCCTACATGTGTTTCTTTACCCAGTTTCAAAGTGGGGACCTTTTGCGTGTAAAGCAAACGTGATAACCACTACACTACGGAAACGAGCCTATGAGGTAGTGATCAACCATTCCTATTACTTATTTGCTGAATATATAATTAGACAAGACACTCCATCACAAAAATCAAAGGAATACAGAAAACGTTTTTTAATTTTCTGCTACACATTTGTTCTACCAAATTGTTTATGTAAACAAATATCAATTATTCTTTTACAAATGTTTCTGATATTGTCTGGAACCTTGTAAAATGTGATGTCTGCTTGTGGACTTTTTGTACACTTCTTTATATATACTCTGAGAGTAAACCATTCCTGCTACTTATTTGCTGAATATATATTTAGACAAGACACTCCATCACAAAAATCAAAAGATTACAGAAAACTTTCTTCAATTTTCTGCTACACATTTGTTCTACCAAATTGTTTAGTAAACAAATATCAATTATTCTTTTACAAATGTGTCTGATATTGTCTGGAACCTTGTAAAATGTGATGTCTGCTTGTGGACTTTTTGTACACTTCTTAATATATACTCTGAGAGTAAACCATTCCTGATACTTATTTGCTGAATATATATTTAGAAAAGGCACTCCATCACAAAAATCAAAGGAATACAGAAAACTTTCTTCGATTTTCTGCTACACATTTGTTCTACCAAATTGTTTATTTAAACAAATATCAATTATTCTTTTACAAATGTGTCTGATATTGTCTGTAACCTTGTAAAATGTGATGTCTGTTTGTGGACTTTTTGTACACTTCTTAATATATACCCTATAGTAAAATCCTACATGTGTTTCCACCCAGTTTCGAACTGGGGACCTTTTGCGTGTAAAGCAAACGTGATAACCACTACACTACGGAAACGAGCCTATGAGGTAGTGATCAAACATTCCTATTACTTATTTGCTGAATATATAATTAGACAAGACACTCCATCACAAAAATCAAAGGAATACAGAAAACTTTCTTCAATTTTCTGCTACACATTTGTTCTACCAAATTGTATATGTAAACAAATATCAATTATTCTTTTACAAATGTGTCTGATATTGTCTGGAACCCTGTAAATTGTGACGTCTGCTTGTGGACTTTTTGTACACTTCTTAATATATACTCTGAGAGTAAACCATTCCTGATACTTATTTGCTGAATATATATTTAAACAAGACAGTCCATCACAAAAATCAAAGGAATACAGAAAACTTTCTTCAATTTTCTGCTGCACATTTGTTCTACCAAAATGTTTCTGTAAACAAATATCAATTATTCTTTTACAAATGTGTCAGATTTTGTCTGGAATCTTGTAAAATGTGATGTCTGCTTGTGGACTTTTTGTACACTTCTTAATATATACTCTGAGAGTAAACCATTCCTGATACTTATTTGCTGAATATATATTTAGACAAGACAGTCCATCATAAAAATCAAAGGAATACAGAAAACTTTCTTCAATTTTCTGCTGCACATTTGTTCTACCAAAATGTTTCTGTAAACAAATATCAATTATTCTTTTACAAATGTGTCTGATTTTGTCTGGAATCTTGTAAAATATGATGTCTGCTTGTGGACTTTTTGTACACTTCTTATACCCTATAGTAAAATCCTACATGTGTTTCCACCCAGTTTCAACTGGGGACCTTTTGCGTGTAAAGCAAACGTGATAACCACTACACTACGGAAACGAGCCTATGAGCTAGTGATCAAACATTCCTATTACTTATTTGCTGAATATATAATTAGACAAGACACTCCATCACAAAAATCAAAGGAATACAGAAAACTTTCTTCAATTTTCTGCTACACATTTGTTCTACCAAATTGTTTATGTAAACAAATATCAATTATTCTTTTACAAATGTGTCTGATATTGTCTGGAACCCTGTAAATTGTGACGTCTGCTTGTGGAATTTTTGTACACTTCTTAATATATACTCTGAGAGTAAACCATTCCTGCTACTTATTTGCTGAATATATATTTAGACAAGACAGTCCATCACAAAAATCAAAGGAATACAGAAAACTTTCTTCAATTTTCTGCTGCACATTTGTTCTACCAAAATGTTTCTGTAAACAAATATCAATTATTCTTTTACAAATGTGTCAGATTTTGTCTGGAATCTTGTAAAATGTGATGTCTGCTTGTGGACTTTTTGTACACTTCTTAATATATACTCTGAGAGTAAACCATTCCTGATACTTATTTGCTGAATATATATTTAGACAAGACAGTCCATCACAAAAATCAAAGGAATACAGAAAACTTTCTTCAATTTTCTGCTGCACATTTGTTCTACCAAAATGTTTCTGTAAACAAATATCAATTATTCTTTTACAAATGTGTCTGATTTTGTCTGGAACCTTGTAAAATGTGATGTCTGTTTGTGGACTTTTTGTACACTTCTTAATATATACCCTATAGTAAAAGCCTACATGTGTTTCCACCCAGTTTCGAACTACGGACCTTTTGTGCGTAAAGCAAACATGATAACCACTACACTACGGTAACAAGCCTATGAGGTAGTGATCAACCATTCCTATTACTTATTTGCTGAATATATAATTAGAAAAGGCACTCCATCACAAAAATCAAAGGAATACAGAAAACTTTCTTCAATTTTCTGCTGCACATTTGTTCTACCAAATTGTTTAGTAAACAAATATCAATTATTCTTTTACAAATGTGTCTGATATTGTCTGGAACCTTGTAAAATGTGATGTCTGCTTGTGGACTTTTTGTACACTTCTTAATATATACCCTATAGTAAAATCCTACATGTGTTTCTTTACCCAGTTTCAAAGTGGGGACCTTTTGCGTGTAAAGCAAACGTGATAACCACTACACTACGGAAACGAGCCTATGAGGTAGTGATCAACCATTCCTATTACTTATTTGCTGAATATATAATTAGACAAGACACTCCATCACAAAAATCAAAGGAATACAGAAAACGTTTTTTAATTTTCTGCTACACATTTGTTCTACCAAATTGTTTATGTAAACAAATATCAATTATTCTTTTACAAATGTTTCTGATATTGTCTGGAACCTTGTAAAATGTGATGTCTGCTTGAGGACTTTTTGTACACTTCTTTATATATACTCTGAGAGTAAACCATTCCTGCTACTTATTTGCTGAATATATATTTAGACAAGACACTCCATCACAAAAATCAAAAGATTACAGAAAACTTTCTTCAATTTTCTGCTACACATTTGTTCTACCAAATTGTTTAGTAAACAAATATCAATTATTCTTTTACAAATGTGTCTGATATTGTCTGGAACCTTGTAAAATGTGATGTCTGCTTGTGGACTTTTTGTACACTTCTTAATATATACTCTGAGAGTAAACCATTCCTGATACTTATTTGCTGAATATATATTTAGACAAGACAGTCCATCACAAAAATCAAAGGAATACAGAAAACTTTCTTCAATTTTCTGCTGCAAATTTGTTCTACCAAAATGTTTCTGTAAACAAATATCAATTATTCTTTTACAAATGTGTCTGATTTTGTCTGGAATCTTGTAAAATGTGATGTCTGCTTGTGGACTTTTTGTACACTTCTTAATATATACCCTATAGTAAAATCCTACATGTGTTTCCACCCAGTTTCGAACTGGGGACCTTTTGCGTGTAAAGCAAACGTGATAACCACTACAGTACGGAAACGAGCCTATGAGGTAGTGATCAAACATTCCTATTACTTATTTGCTGAATATATAATTAGAAAAGGCACTCCATCACAAAAATCAAAGGAATACAGAAAACTTTCTTCAATTTTCTGCTGCACATTTGTTCTACCAAAATGTTTCTGTAAACAAATATCAATTATTCTTTTACAAATGTGTCTGATTTTGTCTGGAATCTTGTAAAATGTGATGTCTGCTTGTGGACTTTTTGTACCCTATAGTAAAATCCTACATGTGTTTCTTTACCCAGTTTCAAAGTGGGGACCTTTTGCGTGTAAAGGAAACGTGATAACCACTACACTACGGAAACGAGCCTATGAGGTAGTGATCAACCATTCCTATTACTTATTTGCTGAATATATAATTAGACAAGACACTCCATCACAAAAATCAAAGGAATACAGAAAACGTTTTTCAATTTTCTGCTACACATTTGTTCTACCAAATTGTTTATGTAAACAAATATCAATTATTCTTTTACAAATGTTTCTGATATTGTCTGGAACCTTGTAAAATGTGATGTCTGCTTGAGGACTTTTTGTACACTTCTTTATATATACTCTGAGAGTAAACCATTCCTGCTACTTATTCGCTGAATATATATTTAGACAAGACACTCCATCACAAAAATCAAAAGATTACAGAAAACTTTCTTCAATTTTCTGCTACACATTTGTTCTACCAAATTGTTTAGTAAACAAATATCAATTATTCTTTTACAAATGTGTCTGATATTGTCTGGAACCTTGTAAAATGTGATGTCTGCTTGTGGACTTTTTGTACACTTCTTAATATATACTCTGAGAGTAAACCATTCCTGATACTTATTTGCTGAATATATATTTAGAAAAGGCACTCCATCACAAAAATCAAAGGAATACATAAAACTTTCTTCGATTTTCTGCTACACATTTGTTCTACCAAATTGTTTATGTAAACAAATATCAATTATTCTTTTACAAATGTTTCTGATATTGTCTGGAACCTTGTAAAATGTGATGTCTGCTTGAGGACTTTTTGTACACTTCTTAATATATACCCTATAGTAAAATCCTACATGTGTTTCTTTACCCAGTTTCAAAGTGGGGACCTTTTGCGTGTAAAGCAAACGTGATAACCACTACACTACAGAAACGAGCCTATGAAGCAGTGATCAACCATTCCTATTACTTATTTGCTGAATATATAATTAGACAAGACACTCCATCACAAAAATCTTCCAAATCAAAAATCTTCGATTTTCTGCTACACATTTGTTCTACCAAAATGTTTCTGTAAACAAATATCAATTATTCTTTTACAAATGTGTCTGATTTTGTCTGGAACCTTGTAAAATGTGATGTCTGTTTGTGGACTTTTTGTACACTTCTTAATATATACCCTATAATGAAAGCCTACACGTGTTTCCACCCAGTTTCGAACTGCGGACCTTTTGTGTGTAAAGTAAACATGATAACCACTACACTACGGAAACAAGCCTATGAGGTAGTGATCAACCATTCCTATTACTTATTTGCTGAATATATAATTAGAAAAGGCACTCCATCACAAAAATCAAAGGAATACAGAAAACTTTCTTCAATTTTCTGCTACACATTTGTTCTACCAAATTGTTTAGTAAACAAATATCAATTATTCTTTTACAAATGTGTCTGATATTGTCTGGAACCTTGTAAAATGTGATGTCTGCTTGTGGACTTTTTGTACACTTCTTAATATATACTCTGAGAGTAAACCATTCCTGATACTTATTTGCTGAATATATATTTAGAAAAGGCACTCCATCACAAAAATCAAAGGAATACAGAAAACTTTCTTCGATTTTCTGCTACACATTTGTTCTACAAAATTGTTTATGTAAACAAATATAAATTATTCTAAAGTAATACAGAAAACTTTCTTCAATTTTCTGCTACACATTTGTTCTACCAAATTGTTTATGTAAACAAATATCAATTATTCTTTTAAAAATGTGTCTGATTTTGTCTGGAATCTTGTAAAATGTGATGTCTGCTTGTGGACTTTTTGTACACTTCTTAATATATACCCTATAGTAAAATCCTACATGTGTTTCCACCCAGTTTCGAACTGGGGACCTTTTGCGTGTAAAGCAAACGTGTTAATCACTACACTACGGAAACGAGCCTATGAGGTAGTGATCAAACATTCCTATTACTTATTTGCTGAATATATAATTAGACAAGACACTCCATCACAAAAATCAAAGGAATACAGAAAACTTTCTTCAATTTTCTGCTACACATTTGTTCTACCAAATTGTTTATGTAAACAAATATCAATTATTCTTTTACAAATGTGTCTGATATTGTCTGGAACCCTGTAAATTGTGATGTCTGCTTGTGGACTTTTTGTACACTTCTTAATATATACTCTGAGAGTAAACCATTCCTGATACTTATTTGCTGAATATATATTTAGACAAGACAGTCCATCACAAAAATCAAAGGAATACAGAAAACTTTCTTCAATTTTCTGCTACACATTTGTTCTACCAAAATGTTTCTGTAAACAAATATCAATTATTCTTTTACAAATGTGTCTGATTTTGTCTGGAACCTTGTAAAATGTGATGTCTGTTTGTGGACTTTTTGTACACATTACAAATGTGTCTGATATTGTCTGTAACCTTGTAAAATGTGCTGTCTGTTTGTGGACTTTTTGTACACTTCTTAATATATACCCTATAGTAAAAGCCTACATGTGTTTCCACCCAGTTTCGAACTGGGGACCTTTTGTGTGTAAAGCAAACATGATAAACACTACACTACGGAAACAAGCCTATGCGGTAGTGATCAACCATTCCTATTACTTATTTGCTGAATATATAATTAGACAAGACACTCCATCACAAAAATCAAAGGAATACAGAAAACTTTCTTCAATTTTCTGCTACACATTTGTTCTACCAAATTGTTTAGTAAACAAATATCAATTATTCTTTTACAAATGTGTCTGATATTGTCTGGAACCTTGTAAAATGTGATGTCTGCTTGTGGACTTTTTGTACACTTCTTAATATATACTCTGAGAGTAAACCATTCCTGATACTTATTTGCTGAATATATATTTAGAAAAGGCACTCCATCATAAAAATCAAAGGAATACAGAAAACTTTCTTCGATTTTCTGCTACACATTTGTTCTACCAAATTTTTTATGTAAACAAATATAAATTATTCTTTTACAAATGTTTCTGATATTGTCTGGAACATTGTAAAATGTGATGTCTGTTTTTGGACTTTTTATACACTTCTTAATATATACCCTATAGTAAAACCCTACATGTGTTTCCACCCAGTTTCGAACTGGGGACCTTTTGCGTGTAAAGCAAACGTGATAACCACTACACTACGGTAACGAGCCTATGAAGCAGTGATCAACCATTCCTATTACTTATTTGCTGAATATATAATTAGACAAGACACTCCATCACAAAAATCAAAGGAATACAGAAAACCTTCTTCAATTTTCTGCTACACATTTGTTCTACCAAATTGTTTATGTAAACAAATATCAATTATTCTTTTACAAATGTTTCTGATATTGTCTGGAACCTTGTAAAATGTGATGTCTGCTTGAGGACTTTTTGTACACTTCTTAATATATACCCTATAGTAAAATCCTACATGTGTTTCCACCCAGTTTCGAACTGGGGACCTTTTGCGTGTATATCAAACGTGATAACCACTACACTACGGAAACGAGCCTATGAGGTAGTGATCAAACATTCCTATTACTTATTTGCTGAATATATAATTAGACAAGACACTCCATCACAAAAATCAAAGGAATACAGAAAACTTTCTTCAATTTTCTGCTACACATTTGTTCTACCATATTGTTTATGTAAACAAATATCAATTATTCTTTTACAAATGTGTCTGATATTGTCTGGAACCCTGTAAATTGTGATGTCTGCTTGTGGACTTTTTGTACACTTCTTAATATATACTCTGAGAGTAAACCATTCCTGATACTTATTTGCTGAATATATATTTAGACAAGACAGTCCATCACAAAAATCAAAGGAATATAGAAAACTTTCTTCAATTTTCTGCTACACATTTGTTCTACCAAAATGTTTCTGTAAACAAATATCAATTATTCTTTTAAAAATGTGTCTGATTTTTGTCTGGAACCTTGTAAAATGTGATGTCTGCTTGAGGACTTTTTGTACACTTCTTAATATATACCCTATAGTAAAATCCTACATGTGTTTCTTTACCCAGTTTCAAAGGGGGGACCTTTTGCGTGTAAAGCAAACGTGATAACCACTACACTACGGAAACGAGCATATGAGGTAGTGATCAACCATTCCTATTACTTATTTGCTGAATATATAATTAGACAAGACACTCCATCACAAAAATCAAAGGAATACAGAAAACCTTCTTCAATTTTCTGCTACACATTTGTTCTACCAAATTGTTTATGTAAACAAATATCAATTATTCTTTTTCAAATGTTTCTGATATTGTCTGGAACCTTGTAAAATGTGATGTCTGCTTGAGGACTTTTTGTACACTTCTTAATATATACTCTGAGAGTAAACCATTCCTGATACTTATTTGCTGAATATATATTTAGAAAAGGCACTCCATCACAAAAATCAAAGGAATACAGAAAACTTTCTTCGATTTTCTGCTACACATTTGTTCTACAAAATTGTTTATGTAAACAAATATAAATTATTCTTTTACAAATGTTTCTGATATTGTCTGGAACATTGTAAAATGTGATGTCTGTTTTTGGACTTTTTATACACTTCTTAATATATACCCTATAGTAAAATCCTACATGTGTTTCCACCCAGTTTCGAACTGGGGACCTTTTGCGTGTAAAGCAAACGTGATAACCACTACACTACGGAAACGAGCCTATGAAGCAGTGATCAACCATTCCTATTACTTATTTGCTGAATATATAATTAGACAAGACACTCCATCACAAAAATCAAAGGAATACAGAAAACCTTCTTCAATTTTCTGCTACACATTTGTTCTACCAAATTGTTTATGTAAACAAATATCAATTATTCTTTTACAAATGTTTCTGATATTGTCTGGAACCTTGTAAAATGTGATGTCTGCTTGAGGACTTTTTGTACACTTCTTAATATATACTCTGAGAGTAAACCATTCCTGATACTTATTTGCTGAATATATATTTAGAAAAGGCACTCCATCACAAAAATCAAAGGAATACAGAAAACTTTCTTCGATTTTCTGCTACACATTTGTTCTACCAAATTGTTTATGTAAACAAATATAAATTATTCTTTTACAAATGTTTCTGATATTGTCTGGAACATTGTAAAATGTGATGTCTGTTTTTGGACTTTTTATACACTTCTTAATATATACCCTATAGTAAAATCCTACATGTGTTTCCACCCAGTTTCGCACTGGGGACCTTTTGCGTGTAAAGCAAACGTGATAACCACTACACTACGGAAACGAGCCTATGAAGCAGTGATCAACCATTCCTATTACTTATTTGCTGAATATATAATTAGACAAGACACTCCATCACAAAAATCAAAGGAATACAGAAAACCTTCTTCAATTTTCTGCTACACATTTGTTCTACCAAATTGTTTATGTAAACAAATATCAATTATTCTTTTACAAACGTTTCTGATATTGTCTGGAACCTTGTAAAATGTGATGTCTGCTTGAGGACTTTTTGTACACTTCTTAATATATACCCTATAGTAAAATCCTACATGTGTTTCTTTACCCAGTTTCAAAGTGGGGACCTTTTGCGTGTAAAGCAAACGTGATAACCACTACACTACGGAAACGAGCCTATGAGGTAGTGATCAACCATTCCTATTACTTATTTGCTGAATATATAATTAGACAAGACACTCCATCACAAAAATCAAAGTAATACAGAAAACTTTCTTCAATTTTCTGCTACATATTTGTTCTACCAAATTGTTTATGTAAACAAATATCAATTATTCTTTTACAAATGTTTCTGATATTGTCTGGAACCTTGTAAAATGTGATGTCTGCTTGAGGACTTTTTGTACACTTCTTTATATATACTCTGAGAGTAAACCATTCCTGCTACTTATTTGCTGAATATATATTTAGACAAGACACTCCATCACAAAAATCAAAAGATTACAGAAAACTTTCTTCAATTTTCTGCTAAACATTTGTTCTACCAAATTGTTTAGTAAACAAATATCAATTATTCTTTTACAAATGTGTCTGATATTGTCTGGAACCTTGTAAAATGTGATGTCTGCTTGTGGACTTTTTGTACACTTCTTAATATATACTCTGAGAGTAAACCATTCCTGATACTTATTTGCTGAATATATATTTAGAAAAGGCACTCCATCACAAAAATCAAAGGAATACAGAAAACTTTCTTCGATTTTCTGCTACACATTTGTTCTACCAAATTGTTTATTTAAACAAATATCAATTATTCTTTTACAAATGTTTCTGATATTGTCTGGAACCTTGTAAAATGTGATGTCTGCTTGAGGACTTTTTGTACACTTCTTAATATATACCCTATAGTAAAACCCTACATGTGTTTCTTTACCCAGTTTCAAAGTGGGGACCTTTTGCGTGTAAAGCAAACGTGATTACCACTACACTACGGAAACGAGCCTATGAGGTAGTGATCAACCATTCCTATTACTTATTTGCTGATTATATAATTAGACAAGACACTCCATCACAAAAATCAAAGGAATACAGAAAACTTTTTTCAATTTTCTGCTACACATTTGTTCTACAAAATTGTTTATGTAAACAAATATAAATTATTCTTTTACAAATGTTTCTGATATTGTCTGTAACCTTGTAAAATGTGACGTCTGTTTGTGGACTTTTTGTACACTTCTTAATATATACCCTATAGTAAAACGCTACACAAGTTTCCACCTGGGGACCTTTTGCATATAAAGCTAACGTGATAACCACTACACTACGGAAACGAGCCTATGAGGTAGTGATCAACCATTCCTATTACTTATTTGCTGAATGTATAATTAGACAAGACACTCCATCACAAAAATCAAAGGAATACAGAAAACTTTCTTCAATTTTCTGCTACACATTTGTTCTACCAAATTGTTTATGTAAACAAATATCAATTATTCTTTTACAAATGTGTCTTATTTTGTCTGGAACCTTGTAAAATGTGATGTCTGCTTGAGGACTTTTTGTAGACTTCTTAATATATACTCTGAGAGTTAACCATTCCTGCTACTTATTTGCTGAATATATATTTAGACAAGACACTCCATCACAAAAATCAAAAGATTACAGAAAACTTTCTTCAATTTTCTGCTACACATTTGTTCTACCAAATTGTTTAATAAACAAATATCAATTATTCTTTTACAAATGTGTCTGATATTGTCTGGAACCTTGTAAAATGTGATGTCTGCTTGTGGACTTTTTGTACACTTCTTAATATATACTCTGAGAGTAAACCATTCCTGATACTTATTTGCTGAATATATATTTAGAAAAGGCACTCCGTCACAAAAATCAAAGGAATACAGAAAACTTTCTTCGATTTTCTGCTACACATTTGTTCTACCAAATTGTTTATTTAAACAAATATCAATTATTCTTTTACAAATGTGTCTGATATTGTCTGTAACCTTGTAAAATGTGATGTCTGTTTGTGGACTTTTTGTACACTTCTTAATATATACCCTATAGTAAAATCCTACATGTGTTTCCAGCCAGTTTCGAACTGGGGACCTTTTGCGTGTAAAGCAAACGTGATAACCACTACACTACGGAAACGAGCCTATGAGGTAGTGATCAAACATTCCTATTACTTATTTGCTGAATATATAATTAGACAAGACACTCCATCACAAAAATCAAAGGAATACAGAAAACTTTCTTCAATTTTCTGCTACACATTTGTTCTACCATATTGTTTATGTAAACAAATATCAATTATTCTTTTACAAATGTGTCTGATATTGTCTAGAACCCTGTAAATTGTGATGTCTGCTTGTGGACTTTTTGTACACTTCTTAATATATACTCTGAGAGTAAACCATTCCTGATACTTATTTGCTGAATATATATTTAGACAAGACAGTCCATCACAAAAATCAAAGGAATATAGAAAACTTTCTTCAATTTTCTGCTACACATTTGTTCTACCAAAATGTTTCTGTAAACAAATATCAATTATTCTTTTACAAATGTGTCTGATTTTTGTCTGGAACCTTGTAAAATGTGATGTCTGCTTGAGGACTTTTTGTACACTTCTTAATATATACCCTATAGTAAAATCCTACATGTGTTTCTTTACCCAGTTTCAAAGGGGGGACCTTTTGCGTGTAAAGCAAACGTGATAACCACTACACTACGGAAACGAGCCTATGAGGTAGTGATCAACCATTCCTATTACTTATTTGCTGAATATATAATTAGACAAGACACTCCATCACAAAAATCAAAGGAATACAGAAAACCTTCTTCAATTTTCTGCTACACATTTGTTCTACCAAATTGTTTATGTAAACAAATATCAATTATTCTTTTTCAAATGTTTCTGATATTGTCTGGAACCTTGTAAAATGTGATGTCTGCTTGAGGACTTTTTGTACACTTCTTAATATATACTCTGAGAGTAAACCATTCCTGATACTTATTTGCTGAATATATATTTAGAAAAGGCACTCCATCACAAAAATCAAAGGAATACAGAAAACTTTCTTCGATTTTCTGCTACACATTTGTTCTACAAAATTGTTTATGTAAACAAATATAAATTATTCTTTTACAAATGTTTCTGATATTGTCTGGAACATTGTAAAATGTGATGTCTGTTTTTGGACTTTTTATACACTTCTTAATATATACCCTATAGTAAAATCCTACATGTGTTTCCACCCAGTTTCGAACTGGGGACCTTTTGCGTGTAAAGCAAACGTGATAACCACTACACTACGGAAACGAGCCTATGAAGCAGTGATCAACCATTCCTATTACTTATTTGCTGAATATATAATTAGACAAGACACTCCATCACAAAAATCAAAGGAATACAGAAAACCTTCTTCAATTTTCTGCTACACATTTGTTCCACTAAATTGTTTATGTAAAGAAATATAAATTATTATTTTACAAATGTGTCTTATTTTGTCTGGAACCTTGTAAAATTATATGTCTGCTTGAGGACTTTTTGTACACTTCTTAATATATACCCTATAGTAAAATCCTACATGTGTTTTTTTACCCAGTTTCAAACTGGGGACCTTTTGCGTGTAAAGCAAACGTGATAACCACTACACTACGGAAACGAGCCTATGAGGTAGTGATCAACCATTCCTATTACTTATTTGCTGAATATGTAATTAGACAAGACACTCCATCACAAAAATCAAAGTAATACAGAAAACTTTTTTCAATTTTCTGCTACACATTTGTTCTACCAAATTGTTTATGTAAACAAATATCAATTATTCTTTTACAAATGTGTCTGATATTGTCTGGAACCCTGTAAATTGTGACGTCTGCTTGTGGAATTTTTGTACACTTCTTAATATATACTCTGAGAGTAAACCATTCCTGATACTTATTTGCTGAATATATATTTAGACAAGACAGTCCATCACAAAAATCAAAGGAATACAGAAAACTTTCTTCAATTTTCTGCTGCACATTTGTTCTACCAAAATGTTTCTGTAAACAAATATCAATTATTCTTTTACAAATGTGTCAGATTTTGTCTGGAATCTTGTAAAATGTGATGTCTGCTTGTGGACTTTTTGTACACTTCTTAATATATACTCTGAGAGTAAACCATTCCTGATACTTATTTGCTGAATATATATTTAGACAAGACAGTCCATCACAAAAATCAAAGGAATACAGAAAACTTTCTTCAATTTTCTGCTGCACATTTGTTCTACCAAAATGTTTCTGTAAACAAATATCAATTATTCTTTTACAAATGTGTCTGATATTGTCTGGAACCCTGTAAATTGTGACGTCTGCTTGTGGACTTTTTGTACACTTCTTAATATATACTCTGAGAGTAAACCATTCCTGATACTTATTTGCTGAATATATATTTAGACAAGACAGTCCATCACAAAAATCAAAGGAATACAGAAAACTTTCTTCAATTTTCTGCTGCACATTTGTTCTACCAAAATGTTTCTGTAAACAAATATCAATTATTCTTTTACAAATGTGTCAGATTTTGTCTGGAATATGTAAAATGTGATGTCTGCTTGTGGACTTTTTGTACACTTCTTAATATATACTCTGAGAGTAAACCATTCCTGATACTTATTTGCTGAATATATATTTAGACAAGACAGTCCATCACAAAAATCAAAGGAATACAGAAAACTTTCTTCAATTTTCTGCTGCACATTTGTTCTACCAAAATGTTTCTGTAAACAAATATCAATTATTCTTTTACAAATGTGTCTGATTTTGTCTGGAACCTTGTAAAATGTGATGTCTGTTTGTGGACTTTTTGTACACTTCTTAATATATACCCTATAGTAAAAGCCTACATCTGTTTCCACTCAGTTTCGAACTACGGACCTTTTGTGTGTAAAGCAAACATGATAACCACTACACTACGGTAACAAGCCTATGAGGTAGTGATCAACCATTCCTATTACTTATTTGCTGAATATATAATTAGAAAAGGCACTCCATCACAAAAATCAAAGGAATACAGAAAACTTTCTTCAATTTTCTGCTACACATTTGTTCTACCAAATTGTTTAGTAAACAAATATCAATTATTCTTTTACAAATGTGTCTGATATTGTCTGGAACCTTGTAAAATGTGATGTCTGCTTGTGGACTTTTTGTACACTTCTTAATATATACTCTGAGAGTAAACCATTCCTGATACTTATTTGCTGAATATATATTTAGAAAAGGCACTCCATCACAAAAATCAAAGGAATACAGAAAACTTTCTTCAATTTTCTGCTACACATTTGTTCTACCAAATTGTTTATGTAAACAAATATCAATTATTCTTTTACAAATGTGTCTGATATTGTCTGTAACCCTGTAAATTGTGACGTCTGCTTGAGGACTTTTTGTACACTTCTTTATATATACTCTGAGAGTAAACCATTCCTGCTACTTATTTGCTGAATATATATTTAGACAAGACACTCCATCACAAAAATCAAAAGATTACAGAAAACTTTCTTCAATTTTCTGCTACACATTTGTTCTACCAAATTGTTTAGTAAACAAATATCAATTATTCTTTTACAAATGTGTCTGATATTGTCTGGAACCTTGTAAAATGTGATGTCTGCTTGTGGACTTTTTGTACACTTCTTAATATATACTCTGAGAGTAAACCATTCCTGATACTTATTTGCTGAATATATATTTAGAAAAGGCACTCCATCACAAAAATCAAAGGAATACAGAAAACTTTCTTCGATTTTCTGCTACACATTTGTTCTACCAAATTGTTTATTTAAACAAATATCAATTATTCTTTTACAAATGTGTCTGATATTGTCTGTAACCTTGTAAAATGTGATGTCTGTTTGTGGACTTTTTGTACACTTCTTAATATATACCCTATAGTAAAATCCTACATGTGTTTCCACCCAGTTTCGAACTGGGGACCTTTTGCGTGTAAAGCAAACGTGATAACCACTACACTACGGAAACGAGCCTATGAGGTAGTGATCAAACATTCCTATTACTTATTTGCTGAATATATAATTAGACAAGACACTCCATCACAAAAATCAAAGGATTACAGAAAACTTTCTTCAATTTTCTGCTACACATTTGTTCTACCAAATTGTATATATAAACAAATATCAATTATTCTTTTACAAATGTGTCTGATATTGTCTGGAACCCTGTAAATTGTGACGTCTGCTTGTGGACTTTTTGTACACTTCTTAATATATACTCTGAGAGTAAACCATTCCTGATACTTATTTGCTGAATATATATTTAGACAAGACAGTCCATCACAAAAATCAAAGGAATACAGAAAACTTTCTTCAATTTTCTGCTGCACATTTGTTCTACCAAAATGTTTCTGTAAACAAATATCAATTATTCTTTTACAAATGTGTCAGATTTTGTCTGGAATCTTGTAAAATGTGATGTCTGCTTGTGAACTTTTTGTACACTTCTTAATATATACTCTGAGAGTAAACCATTCCTGATACTTATTTGCTGAATATATATTTAGACAAGACAGTCCATCATAAAAATCAAAGGAATACAGAAAACTTTCTTCAATTTTCTGCTGCACATTTGTTCTACCAAAATGTTTCTGTAAACAAATATCAATTATTCTTTTACAAATGTGTCTGATTTTGTCTGGAATCTTGTAAAATATGATGTCTGCTTGTGGACTTTTTGTACACTTCTTATACCCTATAGTAAAATCCTACATGTGTTTCCACCCAGTTTCAACTGGGGACCTTTTGCGTGTAAAGCAAACGTGATAACCACTACACTACGGAAACGAGCCTATGAGCTAGTGATCAAACATTCCTATTACTTATTTGCTGAATATATATTTAGACAAGACACTCCATCACAAAAATCAAAGGAATACAGAAAACTTTCTTCAATTTTCTGCTACACATTTGTTCTACCAAATTGTTTATGTAAACAAATATCAATTATTCTTTTACAAATGTGTCTGATATTGTCTGGAACCCTGTAAATTGTGACGTCTGCTTGTGGAATTTTTGTACACTTCTTAATATATACTCTGAGAGTAAACCATTCCTGATACTTATTTGCTGAATATATATTTAGACAAGACAGTCCATCACAAAAATCAAAGGAATACAGAAAACTTTCTTCAATTTTCTGCTGCACATTTGTTCTACCAAAATGTTTCTGTAAACAAATATCAATTATTCTTTTACAAATGTGTCAGATTTTGTCTGGAATCTTGTAAAATGTGATGTCTGCTTGTGGACTTTTTGTACACTTCTTAATATATACTCGGAGAGTAAACCATTCCTGATACTTATTTGCTGAATATATATTTAGACAAGACAGTCCATCACAAAAATCAAAGGAATACAGAAAACTTTCTTCAATTTTCTGCTGCACATTTGTTCTACCAAAATGTTTCTGTAAACAAATATCAATTATTCTTTTACAAATGTGTCTGATTTTGTCTGGAACCTTGTAAAATGTGATGTCTATTTGTGGACTTTTTGTACACTTCTTAATATATACCCTATAGTAAAAGCCTACATGTGTTTCCACCCAGTTTCGAACTACGGACCTTTTGTGCGTAAAGCAAACATGATAACCACTACACTACGGTAACAAGCCTATGAGGTAGTGATCAACCATTCCTATTACTTATTTGCTGAATATATAATTAGAAAAGGCACTCCATCACAAAAATCAAAGGAATACAGAAAACTTTCTTCAATTTTCTGCTACACATTTGTTCTACCAAATTGTTTAGTAAACAAATATCAATTATTCTTTTACAAATGTGTCTGATATTGTCTGGAACCTTGTAAAATGTGATGTCTGCTTGTGGACTTTTTGTACACTTCTTAATATATACCCTATAGTAAAATCCTACATGTGTTTCTTTACCCAGTTTCAAAGTGGGGACCTTTTGCGTGTAAAGCAAACGTGATAACCACTACACTACGGAAACGAGCCTATGAGGTAGTGATCAACCATTCCTATTACTTATTTGCTGAATATATAATTAGACAAGACACTCCATCACAAAAATCAAAGGAATACAGAAAACGTTTTTTAATTTTCTGCTACACATTTGTTCTACCAAATTGTTTATGTAAACAAATATCAATTATTCTTTTACAAATGTTTCTGATATTGTCTGGAACCTTGTAAAATGTGATGTCTGCTTGTGGACTTTTTGTACACTTCTTTATATATACTCTGAGAGTAAACCATTCCTGCTACTTATTTGCTGAATATATATTTAGACAAGACACTCCATCACAAAAATCAAAAGATTACAGAAAACTTTCTTCAATTTTCTGCTACACATTTGTTCTACCAAATTGTTTAGTAAACAAATATCAATTATTCTTTTACAAATGTGTCTGATATTGTCTGGAACCTTGTAAAATGTGATGTCTGCTTGTGGACTTTTTGTACACTTCTTAATATATACTCTGAGAGTAAACCATTCCTGATACTTATTTGCTGAATATATATTTAGAAAAGGCACTCCATCACAAAAATCAAAGGAATACAGAAAACTTTCTTCGATTTTCTGCTACACATTTGTTCTACCAAATTGTTTATTTAAACAAATATCAATTATTCTTTTACAAATGTGTCTGATATTGTCTGTAACCTTGTAAAATGTGATGTCTGTTTGTGGACTTTTTGTACACTTCTTAATATATACCCTATAGTAAAATCCTACATGTGTTTCCACCCAGTTTCGAACTGGGGACCTTTTGCGTGTAAAGCAAACGTGATAACCACTACACTACGGAAACGAGCCTATGAGGTAGTGATCAAACATTCCTATTACTTATTTGCTGAATATATAATTAGACAAGACACTCCATCACAAAAATCAAAGGAATACAGAAAACTTTCTTCAATTTTCTGCTACACATTTGTTCTACCAAATTGTATATGTAAACAAATATCAATTATTCTTTTACAAATGTGTCTGATATTGTCTGGAACCCTGTAAATTGTGACGTCTGCTTGTGGACTTTTTGTACACTTCTTAATATATACTCTGAGAGTAAACCATTCCTGATACTTATTTGCTGAATATATATTTAAACAAGACAGTCCATCACAAAAATCAAAGGAATACAGAAAACTTTCTTCAATTTTCTGCTGCACATTTGTTCTACCAAAATGTTTCTGTAAACAAATATCAATTATTCTTTTACAAATGTGTCAGATTTTGTCTGGAATCTTGTAAAATGTGATGTCTGCTTGTGGACTTTTTGTACACTTCTTAATATATACTCTGAGAGTAAACCATTCCTGATACTTATTTGCTGAATATATATTTAGACAAGACAGTCCATCATAAAAATCAAAGGAATACAGAAAACTTTCTTCAATTTTCTGCTGCACATTTGTTCTACCAAAATGTTTCTGTAAACAAATATCAATTATTCTTTTACAAATGTTTCTGATATTGTCTGGAACCTTGTAAAATGTGATGTCTGCTTGAGGACTTTTTGTACACTTCTTAATATATACCCTATAGTAAAATCCTACATGTGTTTCCACCCAGTTTCGAACTGGGGACCTTTTGCGTGTATATCAAACGTGATAACCACTACACTACGGAAACGAGCCTATGAGGTAGTGATCAAACATTCCTATTACTTATTTGCTGAATATATAATTAGACAAGACACTCCATCACAAAAATCAAAGGAATACAGAAAACTTTCTTCAATTTTCTGCTACACATTTGTTCTACCATATTGTTTATGTAAACAAATATCAATTATTCTTTTACAAATGTGTCTGATATTGTCTGGAACCCTGTAAATTGTGATGTCTGCTTGTGGACTTTTTGTACACTTCTTAATATATACTCTGAGAGTAAACCATTCCTGATACTTATTTGCTGAATATATATTTAGACAAGACAGTCCATCACAAAAATCAAAGGAATATAGAAAACTTTCTTCAATTTTCTGCTACACATTTGTTCTACCAAAATGTTTCTGTAAACAAATATCAATTATTCTTTTACAAATGTGTCTGATTTTTGTCTGGAACCTTGTAAAATGTGATGTCTGCTTGAGGACTTTTTGTACACTTCTTAATATATACCCTATAGTAAAATCCTACATGTGTTTCTTTACCCAGTTTCAAAGGGGGGACCTTTTGCGTGTAAAGCAAACGTGATAACCACTACACTACGGAAACGAGCATATGAGGTAGTGATCAACCATTCCTATTACTTATTTGCTGAATATATAATTAGACAAGACACTCCATCACAAAAATCAAAGGAATACAGAAAACCTTCTTCAATTTTCTGCTACACATTTGTTCTACCAAATTGTTTATGTAAACAAATATCAATTATTCTTTTTCAAATGTTTCTGATATTGTCTGGAACCTTGTAAAATGTGATGTCTGCTTGAGGACGTTTTGTACACTTCTTAATATATACTCTGAGAGTAAACCATTCCTGATACTTATTTGCTGAATATATATTTAGAAAAGGCACTCCATCACAAAAATCAAAGGAATACAGAAAACTTTCTTCGATTTTCTGCTACACATTTGTTCTACCAAATTGTTTATTTAAACAAATATCAATTATTCTTTTACAAATGTGTCTGATATTGTCTGTAACCTTGTAAAATGTGATGTCTGTTTGTGGACTTTTTGTACACTTCTTAATATATACCCTATAGTAAAATCCTACATGTGTTTCCACCCAGTTTCGAACTGGGGACCTTTTGCGTGTAAAGCAAACGTGATAACCACTACACTACGGAAACGAGCCTATGAGGTAGTGATCAAACATTCCTATTACTTATTTGCTGAATATATAATTAGACAAGACACTCCATCACAAAAATCAAAGGAATACAGAAAACTTTCTTCAATTTTCTGCTACACATTTGTTCTACCAAATTGTATATGTAAACAAATATCAATTATTCTTTTACAAATGTGTCTGATATTGTCTGGAACCCTGTAAATTGTGACGTCTGCTTGTGGACTTTTTGTACACTTCTTAATATATACTCTGAGAGTAAACCATTCCTGATACTTATTTGCTGAATATATATTTAAACAAGACAGTCCATCACAAAAATCAAAGGAATACAGAAAACTTTCTTCAATTTTCTGCTGCACATTTGTTCTACCAAAATGTTTCTGTAAACAAATATCAATTATTCTTTTACAAATGTGTCAGATTTTGTCTGGAATCTTGTAAAATGTGATGTCTGCTTGTGGACTTTTTGTACACTTCTTAATATATACTCTGAGAGTAAACCATTCCTGATACTTATTTGCTGAATATATATTTAGACAAGACAGTCCATCATAAAAATCAAAGGAATACAGAAAACTTTCTTCAATTTTCTGCTGCACATTTGTTCTACCAAAATGTTTCTGTAAACAAATATCAATTATTCTTTTACAAATGTTTCTGATATTGTCTGGAACCTTGTAAAATGTGATGTCTGCTTGAGGACTTTTTGTACACTTCTTAATATATACCCTATAGTAAAATCCTACATGTGTTTCCACCCAGTTTCGAACTGGGGACCTTTTGCGTGTATATCAAACGTGATAACCACTACACTACGGAAACGAGCCTATGAGGTAGTGATCAAACATTCCTATTACTTATTTGCTGAATATATAATTAGACAAGACACTCCATCACAAAAATCAAAGGAATACAGAAAACTTTCTTCAATTTTCTGCTACACATCTGTTCTACCATATTGTTTATGTAAACAAATATCAATTATTCTTTTACAAATGTGTCTGATATTGTCTGGAACCCTGTAAATTGTGATGTCTGCTTGTGGACTTTTTGTACACTTCTTAATATATACTCTGAGAGTAAACCATTCCTGATACTTATTTGCTGAATATATATTTAGACAAGACAGTCCATCACAAAAATCAAAGGAATATAGAAAACTTTCTTCAATTTTCTGCTACACATTTGTTCTACCAAAATGTTTCTGTAAACAAATATCAATTATTCTTTTACAAATGTGTCTGATTTTTGTCTGGAACCTTGTAAAATGTGATGTCTGCTTGAGGACTTTTTGTACACTTCTTAATATATACCCTATAGTAAAATCCTACATGTGTTTCTTTACCCAGTTTCAAAGGGGGGACCTTTTGCGTGTAAAGCAAACGTGATAACCACTACACTACGGAAACGAGCCTATGAGGTAGTGATCAACCATTCCTATTACTTATTTGCTGATTATATAATTAGACAAGACACTCCATCACAAAAATCAAAGGAATACAGAAAACTTTTTTCAATTTTCTGCTACACATTTGTTCTACAAAATTGTTTATGTAAACAAATATAAATTATTCTTTTACAAATGTTTCTGATATTGTCTGTAACCTTGTAAAATGTGACGTCTGTTTGTGGACTTTTTGTACACTTCTTAATATATACCCTATAGTAAAACGCTACACAAGTTTCCACCTGGGGACCTTTTGCATATAAAGCTAACGTGATAACCACTACACTACGGAAACGAGCCTATGAGGTAGTGATCAACCATTCCTATTACTTATTTGCTGAATGTATAATTAGACAAGACACTCCATCACAAAAATCAAAGGAATACAGAAAACTTTCTTCAATTTTCTGCTACACATTTGTTCTACCAAATTGTTTATGTAAACAAATATCAATTATTCTTTTACAAATGTGTCTTATTTTGTCTGGAACCTTGTAAAATGTGATGTCTGCTTGAGGACTTTTTGTAGACTTCTTAATATATACTCTGAGAGTTAACCATTCCTGCTACTTATTTGCTGAATATATATTTAGACAAGACACTCCATCACAAAAATCAAAAGATTACAGAAAACTTTCTTCAATTTTCTGCTACACATTTGTTCTACCAAATTGTTTAATAAACAAATATCAATTATTCTTTTACAAATGTGTCTGATATTGTCTGGAACCTTGTAAAATGTGATGTCTGCTTGTGGACTTTTTGTACACTTCTTAATATATACTCTGAGAGTAAACCATTCCTGATACTTATTTGCTGAATATATATTTAGAAAAGGCACTCCGTCACAAAAATCAAAGGAATACAGAAAACTTTCTTCGATTTTCTGCTACACATTTGTTCTACCAAATTGTTTATTTAAACAAATATCAATTATTCTTTTACAAATGTGTCTGATATTGTCTGTAACCTTGTAAAATGTGATGTCTGTTTGTGGACTTTTTGTACACTTCTTAATATATACCCTATAGTAAAATCCTACATGTGTTTCCAGCCAGTTTCGAACTGGGGACCTTTTGCGTGTAAAGCAAACGTGATAACCACTACACTACGGAAACGAGCCTATGAGGTAGTGATCAAACATTCCTATTACTTATTTGCTGAATATATAATTAGACAAGACACTCCATCACAAAAATCAAAGGAATACAGAAAACTTTCTTCAATTTTCTGCTACACATTTGTTCTACCATATTGTTTATGTAAACAAATATCAATTATTCTTTTACAAATGTGTCTGATATTGTCTGGAACCCTGTAAATTGTGATGTCTGCTTGTGGACTTTTTGTACACTTCTTAATATATACTCTGAGAGTAAACCATTCCTGATACTTATTTGCTGAATATATATTTAGACAAGACAGTCCATCACAAAAATCAAAGGAATATAGAAAACTTTCTTCAATTTTCTGCTACACATTTGTTCTACCAAAATGTTTCTGTAAACAAATATCAATTATTCTTTTACAAATGTGTCTGATTTTTGTCTGGAACCTTGTAAAATGTGATGTCTGCTTGAGGACTTTTTGTACACTTCTTAATATATACCCTATAGTAAAATCCTACATGTGTTTCTTTACCCAGTTTCAAAGGGGGGACCTTTTGCGTGTAAAGCAAACGTGATAACCACTACACTACGGAAACGAGCCTATGAGGTAGTGATCAACCATTCCTATTACTTATTTGCTGAATATATAATTAGACAAGACACTCCATCACAAAAATCAAAGGAATACAGAAAACCTTCTTCAATTTTCTGCTACACATTTGTTCTACCAAATTGTTTATGTAAACAAATATCAATTATTCTTTTTCAAATGTTTCTGATATTGTCTGGAACCTTGTAAAATGTGATGTCTGCTTGAGGACTTTTTGTACACTTCTTAATATATACTCTGAGAGTAAACCATTCCTGATACTTATTTGCTGAATATATATTTAGAAAAGGCACTCCATCACAAAAATCAAAGGAATACAGAAAACTTTCTTCGATTTTCTGCTACACATTTGTTCTACAAAATTGTTTATGTAAACAAATATAAATTATTCTTTTACAAATGTTTCTGATATTGTCTGGAACATTGTAAAATGTGATGTCTGTTTTTGGACTTTTTATACACTTCTTAATATATACCCTATAGTAAAATCCTACATGTGTTTGCACCCAGTTTCGAACTGGGGACCTTTTGCGTGTAAAGCAAACGTGATAACCACTACACTACGGAAACGAGCCTATGAAGCAGTGATCAACCATTCCTATTACTTATTTGCTGAATATATAATTAGACAAGACACTCCATCACAAAAATCAAAGGAATACAGAAAACCTTCTTCAATTTTCTGCTACACATTTGTTCCACTAAATTGTTTATGTAAAGAAATATAAATTATTATTTTACAAATGTGTCTTATTTTGTCTGGAACCTTGTAAAATTATATGTCTGCTTGAGGACTTTTTGTACACTTCTTAATATATACCCTATAGTAAAATCCTACATGTGTTTTTTTACCCAGTTTCAAACTGGGGACCTTTTGCGTGTAAAGCAAACGTGATAACCACTACACTACGGAAACGAGCCTATGAGGTAGTGATCAACCATTCCTATTACTTATTTGCTGAATATGTAATTAGACAAGACACTCCATCACAAAAATCAAAGTAATACAGAAAACTTTTTTCAATTTTCTGCTACACATTTGTTCTACCAAATTGTTTATGTAAACAAATATCAATTATTCTTTTACAAATGTGTCTGATATTGTCTGGAACCCTGTAAATTGTGACGTCTGCTTGTGGAATTTTTGTACACTTCTTAATATATACTCTGAGAGTAAACCATTCCTGATACTTATTTGCTGAATATATATTTAGACAAGACAGTCCATCACAAAAATCAAAGGAATACAGAAAACTTTCTTCAATTTTCTGCTGCACATTTGTTCTACCAAAATGTTTCTGTAAACAAATATCAATTATTCTTTTACAAATGTGTCAGATTTTGTCTGGAATCTTGTAAAATGTGATGTCTGCTTGTGGACTTTTTGTACACTTCTTAATATATACTCTGAGAGTAAACCATTCCTGATACTTATTTGCTGAATATATATTTAGACAAGACAGTCCATCACAAAAATCAAAGGAATACAGAAAACTTTCTTCAATTTTCTGCTGCACATTTGTTCTACCAAAATGTTTCTGTAAACAAATATCAATTATTCTTTTACAAATGTGTCTGATATTGTCTGGAACCCTGTAAATTGTGACGTCTGCTTGTGGACTTTTTGTACACTTCTTAATATATACTCTGAGAGTAAACCATTCCTGATACTTATTTGCTGAATATATATTTAGACAAGACAGTCCATCACAAAAATCAAAGGAATACAGAAAACTTTCTTCAATTTTCTGCTGCACATTTGTTCTACCAAAATGTTTCTGTAAACAAATATCAATTATTCTTTTACAAATGTGTCAGATTTTGTCTGGAATATGTAAAATGTGATGTCTGCTTGTGGACTTTTTGTACACTTCTTAATATATACTCTGAGAGTAAACCATTCCTGATACTTATTTGCTGAATATATATTTAGACAAGACAGTCCATCACAAAAATCAAAGGAATACAGAAAACTTTCTTCAATTTTCTGCTGCACATTTGTTCTACCAAAATGTTTCTGTAAACAAATATCAATTATTCTTTTACAAATGTGTCTGATTTTGTCTGGAACCTTGTAAAATGTGATGTCTGTTTGTGGACTTTTTGTACACTTCTTAATATATACCCTATAGTAAAAGCCTACATCTGTTTCCACTCAGTTTCGAACTACGGACCTTTTGTGTGTAAAGCAAACATGATAACCACTACACTACGGTAACAAGCCTATGAGGTAGTGATCAACCATTCCTATTACTTATTTGCTGAATATATAATTAGAAAAGGCACTCCATCACAAAAATCAAAGGAATACAGAAAACTTTCTTCAATTTTCTGCTACACATTTGTTCTACCAAATTGTTTAGTAAACAAATATCAATTATTCTTTTACAAATGTGTCTGATATTGTCTGGAACCTTGTAAAATGTGATGTCTGCTTGTGGATTTTTGTACACTTCTTAATATATACTCTGAGAGTAAACCATTCCTGCTACTTATTTGCTGAATATATATTTAGAAAAGGCACTCCATCACAAAAATCAAAGGAATACAGAAAACTTTCTTCAATTTTCTGCTACACATTTGTTCTACCAAATTGTTTATGTAAACAAATATCAATTATTCTTTTACAAATGTGTCTGATATTGTCTGTAACCCTGTAAATTGTGACGTCTGCTTGAGGACTTTTTGTACACTTCTTTATATATACTCTGAGAGTAAACCATTCCTGCTACTTATTTGCTGAATATATATTTAGACAAGACACTCCATCACAAAAATCAAAAGATTACAGAAAACTTTCTTCAATTTTCTGCTACACATTTGTTCTACCAAATTGTTTAGTAAACAAATATCAATTATTCTTTTACAAATGTGTCTGATATTGTCTGGAACCTTGTAAAATGTGATGTCTGCTTGTGGACTTTTTGTACACTTCTTAATATATACTCTGAGAGTAAACCATTCCTGATACTTATTTGCTGAATATATATTTAGAAAAGGCACTCCATCACAAAAATCAAAGGAATACAGAAAACTTTCTTCGATTTTCTGCTACACATTTGTTCTACCAAATTGTTTATTTAAACAAATATCAATTATTCTTTTACAAATGTGTCTGATATTGTCTGTAACCTTGTAAAATGTGATGTCTGTTTGTGGACTTTTTGTACACTTCTTAATATATACCCTATAGTAAAATCCTACATGTGTTTCCACCCAGTTTCGAACTGGGGACCTTTTGCGTGTAAAGCAAACGTGATAACCACTACACTACGGAAACGAGCCTATGAGGTAGTGATCAAACATTCCTATTACTTATTTGCTGAATATATAATTAGACAAGACACTCCATCACAAAAATCAAAGGATTACAGAAAACTTTCTTCAATTTTCTGCTACACATTTGTTCTACCAAATTGTATATATAAACAAATATCAATTATTCTTTTACAAATGTGTCTGATATTGTCTGGAACCCTGTAAATTGTGACGTCTGCTTGTGGACTTTTTGTACACTTCTTAATATATACTCTGAGAGTAAACCATTCCTGATACTTATTTGCTGAATATATATTTAGACAAGACAGTCCATCACAAAAATCAAAGGAATACAGAAAACTTTCTTCAATTTTCTGCTGCACATTTGTTCTACCAAAATGTTTCTGTAAACAAATATCAATTATTCTTTTACAAATGTGTCAGATTTTGTCTGGAATCTTGTAAAATGTGATGTCTGCTTGTGAACTTTTTGTACACTTCTTAATATATACTCTGAGAGTAAACCATTCCTGATACTTATTTGCTGAATATATATTTAGACAAGACAGTCCATCATAAAAATCAAAGGAATACAGAAAACTTTCTTCAATTTTCTGCTGCACATTTGTTCTACCAAAATGTTTCTGTAAACAAATATCAATTATTCTTTTACAAATGTGTCTGATTTTGTCTGGAATCTTGTAAAATATGATGTCTGCTTGTGGACTTTTTGTACACTTCTTATACCCTATAGTAAAATCCTACATGTGTTTCCACCCAGTTTCAACTGGGGACCTTTTGCGTGTAAAGCAAACGTGATAACCACTACACTACGGAAACGAGCCTATGAGCTAGTGATCAAACATTCCTATTACTTATTTGCTGAATATATATTTAGACAAGACACTCCATCACAAAAATCAAAGGAATACAGAAAACTTTCTTCAATTTTCTGCTACACATTTGTTCTACCAAATTGTTTATGTAAACAAATATCAATTATTCTTTTACAAATGTGTCTGATATTGTCTGGAACCCTGTAAATTGTGACGTCTGCTTGTGGAATTTTTGTACACTTCTTAATATATACTCTGAGAGTAAACCATTCCTGATACTTATTTGCTGAATATATATTTAGACAAGACAGTCCATCACAAAAATCAAAGGAATACAGAAAACTTTCTTCAATTTTCTGCTGCACATTTGTTCTACCAAAATGTTTCTGTAAACAAATATCAATTATTCTTTTACAAATGTGTCAGATTTTGTCTGGAATCTTGTAAAATGTGATGTCTGCTTGTGGACTTTTTGTACACTTCTTAATATATACTCTGAGAGTAAACCATTCCTGATACTTATTTGCTGAATATATATTTAGACAAGACAGTCCATCACAAAAATCAAAGGAATACAGAAAACTTTCTTCAATTTTCTGCTGCACATTTGTTCTACCAAAATGTTTCTGTAAACAAATATCAATTATTCTTTTACAAATGTGTCTGATTTTGTCTGGAACCTTGTAAAATGTGATGTCTGTTTGTGGACTTTTTGTACACTTCTTAATATATACCCTATAGTAAAAGCCTACATGTGTTTCCACCCAGTTTCGAACTACGGACCTTTTGTGCGTAAAGCAAACATGATAACCACTACACTACGGTAACAAGCCTATGAGGTAGTGATCAACCATTCCTATTACTTATTTGCTGAATATATAATTAGAAAAGGCACTCCATCACAAAAATCAAAGGAATACAGAAAACTTTCTTCAATTTTCTGCTGCACATTTGTTCTACCAAATTGTTTAGTAAACAAATATCAATTATTCTTTTACAAATGTGTCTGATATTGTCTGGAACCTTGTAAAATGTGATGTCTGCTTGTGGACTTTTTGTACACTTCTTAATATATACCCTATAGTAAAATCCTACATGTGTTTCTTTACCCAGTTTCAAAGTGGGGACCTTTTGCGTGTAAAGCAAACGTGATAACCACTACACTACGGAAACGAGCCTATGAGGTAGTGATCAACCATTCCTATTACTTATTTGCTGAATATATAATTAGACAAGACACTCCATCACAAAAATCAAAGGAATACAGAAAACGTTTTTTAATTTTCTGCTACACATTTGTTCTACCAAATTGTTTATGTAAACAAATATCAATTATTCTTTTACAAATGTTTCTGATATTGTCTGGAACCTTGTAAAATGTGATGTCTGCTTGAGGACTTTTTGTACACTTCTTTATATATACTCTGAGAGTAAACCATTCCTGCTACTTATTTGCTGAATATATATTTAGACAAGACACTCCATCACAAAAATCAAAAGATTACAGAAAACTTTCTTCAATTTTCTGCTACACATTTGTTCTACCAAATTGTTTAGTAAACAAATATCAATTATTCTTTTACAAATGTGTCTGATATTGTCTGGAACCTTGTAAAATGTGATGTCTGCTTGTGGACTTTTTGTACACTTCTTAATATATACTCTGAGAGTAAACCATTCCTGATACTTATTTGCTGAATATATATTTAGACAAGACAGTCCATCACAAAAATCAAAGGAATACAGAAAACTTTCTTCAATTTTCTGCTGCAAATTTGTTCTACCAAAATGTTTCTGTAAACAAATATCAATTATTCTTTTACAAATGTGTCTGATTTTGTCTGGAATCTTGTAAAATGTGATGTCTGCTTGTGGACTTTTTGTACACTTCTTAATATATACACCCTATAGTAAAATCCTACATGTGTTTCCACCCAGTTTCGAACTGGGGACCTTTTGCGTGTAAAGCAAACGTGATAACCACTACAGTACGGAAACGAGCCTATGAGGTAGTGATCAAACATTCCTATTACTTATTTGCTGAATATATAATTAGAAAAGGCACTCCATCACAAAAATCAAAGGAATACAGAAAACTTTCTTCAATTTTCTGCTGCACATTTGTTCTACCAAAATGTTTCTGTAAACAAATATCAATTATTCTTTTACAAATGTGTCTGATTTTGTCTGGAATCTTGTAAAATGTGATGTCTGCTTGTGGACTTTTTGTACCCTATAGTAAAATCCTACATGTGTTTCTTTACCCAGTTTCAAAGTGGGGACCTTTTGCGTGTAAAGGAAACGTGATAACCACTACACTACGGAAACGAGCCTATGAGGTAGTGATCAACCATTCCTATTACTTATTTGCTGAATATATAATTAGACAAGACACTCCATCACAAAAATCAAAGGAATACAGAAAACGTTTTTCAATTTTCTGCTACACATTTGTTCTACCAAATTGTTTATGTAAACAAATATCAATTATTCTTTTACAAATGTTTCTGATATTGTCTGGAACCTTGTAAAATGTGATGTCTGCTTGAGGACTTTTTGTACACTTCTTTATATATACTCTGAGAGTAAACCATTCCTGCTACTTATTCGCTGAATATATATTTAGACAAGACACTCCATCACAAAAATCAAAAGATTACAGAAAACTTTCTTCAATTTTCTGCTACACATTTGTTCTACCAAATTGTTTAGTAAACAAATATCAATTATTCTTTTACAAATGTGTCTGATATTGTCTGGAACCTTGTAAAATGTGATGTCTGCTTGTGGACTTTTTGTACACTTCTTAATATATACTCTGAGAGTAAACCATTCCTGATACTTATTTGCTGAATATATATTTAGAAAAGGCACTCCATCACAAAAATCAAAGGAATACATAAAACTTTCTTCGATTTTCTGCTACACATTTGTTCTACCAAATTGTTTATGTAAACAAATATCAATTATTCTTTTACAAATGTTTCTGATATTGTCTGGAACCTTGTAAAATGTGATGTCTGCTTGAGGACTTTTTGTACACTTCTTAATATATACCCTATAGTAAAATCCTACATGTGTTTCTTTACCCAGTTTCAAAGTGGGGACCTTTTGCGTGTAAAGCAAACGTGATAACCACTACACTACGGAAACGAGCCTATGAAGCAGTGATCAACCATTCCTATTACTTATTTGCTGAATATATAATTAGACAAGACACTCCATCACAAAAATCTTCCAAATCAAAAATCTTCGATTTTCTGCTACACATTTGTTCTACCAAAATGTTTCTGTAAACAAATATCAATTATTCTTTTACAAATGTGTCTGATTTTGTCTGGAACCTTGTAAAATGTGATGTCTGTTTGTGGACTTTTTGTACACTTCTTAATATATACCCTATAATGAAAGCCTACATGTGTTTCCACCCAGTTTCGAACTGCGGACCTTTTGTGTGTAAAGTAAACATGATAACCACTACACTACGGAAACAAGCCTATGAGGTAGTGATCAACCATTCCTATTACTTATTTGCTGAATATATAATTAGAAAAGGCACTCCATCACAAAAATCAAAGGAATACAGAAAACTTTCTTCAATTTTCTGCTACACATTTGTTCTACCAAATTGTTTAGTAAACAAATATCAATTATTCTTTTACAAATGTGTCTGATATTGTCTGGAACCTTGTAAAATGTGATGTCTGCTTGTGGACTTTTTGTACACTTCTTAATATATACTCTGAGAGTAAACCATTCCTGATACTTATTTGCTGAATATATATTTAGAAAAGGCACTCCATCACAAAAATCAAAGGAATACAGAAAACTTTCTTCGATTTTCTGCTACACATTTGTTCTACAAAATTGTTTATGTAAACAAATATAAATTATTCTAAAGTAATACAGAAAACTTTCTTCAATTTTCTGCTACACATTTGTTCTACCAAATTGTTTATGTAAACAAATATCAATTATTCTTTTAAAAATGTGTCTGATTTTGTCTGGAATCTTGTAAAATGTGATGTCTGCTTGTGGACTTTTTGTACACTTCTTAATATATACCCTATAGTAAAATCCTACATGTGTTTCCACCCAGTTTCGAACTGGGGACCTTTTGCGTGTAAAGCAAACGTGTTAATCACTACACTACGGAAACGAGCCTATGAGGTAGTGATCAACCATTCCTATTACTTATTTGCTGAATATATAATTAGACAAGACACTCCATCACAAAAATCAAAGGAATACAGAAAACGTTTTTCAATTTTCTGCTACACATTTGTTCTACCAAATTGTTTATGTAAACAAATATCAATTATTCTTTTACAAATGTTTCTGATATTGTCTGGAACCTTGTAAAATGTGATGTCTGCTTGAGGACTTTTTGTACACTTCTTTATATATACTCTGAGAGTAAACCATTCCTGCTACTTATTCGCTGAATATATATTTAGACAAGACACTCCATCACAAAAATCAAAAGATTACAGAAAACTTTCTTCAATTTTCTGCTACACATTTGTTCTACCAAATTGTTTAGTAAACAAATATCAATTATTCTTTTACAAATGTGTCTGATATTGTCTGGAACCTTGTAAAATGTGATGTCTGCTTGTGGACTTTTTGTACACTTCTTAATATATACTCTGAGAGTAAACCATTCCTGATACTTATTTGCTGAATATATATTTAGAAAAGGCACTCCATCACAAAAATCAAAGGAATACATAAAACTTTCTTCGATTTTCTGCTACACATTTGTTCTACCAAATTGTTTATGTAAACAAATATCAATTATTCTTTTACAAATGTTTCTGATATTGTCTGGAACCTTGTAAAATGTGATGTCTGCTTGAGGACTTTTTGTACACTTCTTAATATATACCCTATAGTAAAATCCTACATGTGTTTCTTTACCCAGTTTCAAAGTGGGGACCTTTTGCGTGTAAAGCAAACGTGATAACCACTACACTACGGAAACGAGCCTATGAAGCAGTGATCAACCATTCCTATTACTTATTTGCTGAATATATAATTAGACAAGACACTCCATCACAAAAATCTTCCAAATCAAAAATCTTCGATTTTCTGCTACACATTTGTTCTACCAAAATGTTTCTGTAAACAAATATCAATTATTCTTTTACAAATGTGTCTGATTTTGTCTGGAACCTTGTAAAATGTGATGTCTGTTTGTGGACTTTTTGTACACTTCTTAATATATACCCTATAATGAAAGCCTACATGTGTTTCCACCCAGTTTCGAACTGCGGACCTTTTGTGTGTAAAGTAAACATGATAACCACTACACTACGGAAACAAGCCTATGAGGTAGTGATCAACCATTCCTATTACTTATTTGCTGAATATATAATTAGAAAAGGCACTCCATCACAAAAATCAAAGGAATACAGAAAACTTTCTTCAATTTTCTGCTACACATTTGTTCTACCAAATTGTTTAGTAAACAAATATCAATTATTCTTTTACAAATGTGTCTGATATTGTCTGGAACCTTGTAAAATGTGATGTCTGCTTGTGGACTTTTTGTACACTTCTTAATATATACTCTGAGAGTAAACCATTCCTGATACTTATTTGCTGAATATATATTTAGAAAAGGCACTCCATCACAAAAATCAAAGGAATACAGAAAACTTTCTTCGATTTTCTGCTACACATTTGTTCTACAAAATTGTTTATGTAAACAAATATAAATTATTCTAAAGTAATACAGAAAACTTTCTTCAATTTTCTGCTACACATTTGTTCTACCAAATTGTTTATGTAAACAAATATCAATTATTCTTTTAAAAATGTGTCTGATTTTGTCTGGAATCTTGTAAAATGTGATGTCTGCTTGTGGACTTTTTGTACACTTCTTAATATATACCCTATAGTAAAATCCTACATGTGTTTCCACCCAGTTTCGAACTGGGGACCTTTTGCGTGTAAAGCAAACGTGTTAATCACTACACTACGGAAACGAGCCTATGAGGTAGTGATCAACCATTCCTATTACTTATTTGCTGAATATATAATTAGACAAGACACTCCATCACAAAAATCAAAGGAATACAGAAAACGTTTTTCAATTTTCTGCTACACATTTGTTCTACCAAATTGTTTATGTAAACAAATATCAATTATTCTTTTACAAATGTTTCTGATATTGTCTGGAACCTTGTAAAATGTGATGTCTGCTTGAGGACTTTTTGTACACTTCTTTATATATACTCTGAGAGTAAACCATTCCTGCTACTTATTCGCTGAATATATATTTAGACAAGACACTCCATCACAAAAATCAAAAGATTACAGAAAACTTTCTTCAATTTTCTGCTACACATTTGTTCTACCAAATTGTTTAGTAAACAAATATCAATTATTCTTTTACAAATGTGTCTGATATTGTCTGGAACCTTGTAAAATGTGATGTCTGCTTGTGGACTTTTTGTACACTTCTTAATATATACTCTGAGAGTAAACCATTCCTGATACTTATTTGCTGAATATATATTTAGAAAAGGCACTCCATCACAAAAATCAAAGGAATACATAAAACTTTCTTCGATTTTCTGCTACACATTTGTTCTACCAAATTGTTTATGTAAACAAATATCAATTATTCTTTTACAAATGTTTCTGATATTGTCTGGAACCTTGTAAAATGTGATGTCTGCTTGAGGACTTTTTGTACACTTCTTAATATATACCCTATAGTAAAATCCTACATGTGTTTCTTTACCCAGTTTCAAAGTGGGGACCTTTTGCGTGTAAAGCAAACGTGATAACCACTACACTACGGAAACGAGCCTATGAAGCAGTGATCAACCATTCCTATTACTTATTTGCTGAATATATAATTAGACAAGACACTCCATCACAAAAATCTTCCAAATCAAAAATCTTCGATTTTCTGCTACACATTTGTTCTACCAAAATGTTTCTGTAAACAAATATCAATTATTCTTTTACAAATGTGTCTGATTTTGTCTGGAACCTTGTAAAATGTGATGTCTGTTTGTGGACTTTTTGTACACTTCTTAATATATACCCTATAATGAAAGCCTACATGTGTTTCCACCCAGTTTCGAACTGCGGACCTTTTGTGTGTAAAGTAAACATGATAACCACTACACTACGGAAACAAGCCTATGAGGTAGTGATCAACCATTCCTATTACTTATTTGCTGAATATATAATTAGAAAAGGCACTCCATCACAAAAATCAAAGGAATACAGAAAACTTTCTTCAATTTTCTGCTACACATTTGTTCTACCAAATTGTTTAGTAAACAAATATCAATTATTCTTTTACAAATGTGTCTGATATTGTCTGGAACCTTGTAAAATGTGATGTCTGCTTGTGGACTTTTTGTACACTTCTTAATATATACTCTGAGAGTAAACCATTCCTGATACTTATTTGCTGAATATATATTTAGAAAAGGCACTCCATCACAAAAATCAAAGGAATACAGAAAACTTTCTTCGATTTTCTGCTACACATTTGTTCTACAAAATTGTTTATGTAAACAAATATAAATTATTCTAAAGTAATACAGAAAACTTTCTTCAATTTTCTGCTACACATTTGTTCTACCAAATTGTTTATGTAAACAAATATCAATTATTCTTTTAAAAATGTGTCTGATTTTGTCTGGAATCTTGTAAAATGTGATGTCTGCTTGTGGACTTTTTGTACACTTCTTAATATATACCCTATAGTAAAATCCTACATGTGTTTCCACCCAGTTTCGAACTGGGGACCTTTTGCGTGTAAAGCAAACGTGTTAATCACTACACTACGGAAACGAGCCTATGAGGTAGTGATCAAACATTCCTATTACTTATTTGCTGAATATATAATTAGACAAGACACTCCATCACAAAAATCAAAGGAATACAGAAAACTTTCTTCAATTTTCTGCTACACATTTGTTCTACCAAATTGTTTATGTAAACAAATATCAATTATTCTTTTACAAATGTGTCTGATATTGTCTGGAACCCTGTAAATTGTGATGTCTGCTTGTGGACTTTTTGTACACTTCTTAATATATACTCTGAGAGTAAACCATTCCTGATACTTATTTGCTGAATATATATTTAGACAAGACAGTCCATCACAAAAATCAAAGGAATACAGAAAACTTTCTTCAATTTTCTGCTACACATTTGTTCTACCAAAATGTTTCTGTAAACAAATATCAATTATTCTTTTACAAATGTGTCTGATTTTGTCTGGAACCTTGTAAAATGTGATGTCTGTTTGTGGACTTTTTGTACACATTACAAATGTGTCTGATATTGTCTGTAACCTTGTAAAATGTGCTGTCTGTTTGTGGACTTTTTGTACACTTCTTAATATATACCCTATAGTAAAAGCCTACATGTGTTTCCACCCAGTTTCGAACTGGGGACCTTTTGTGTGTAAAGCAAACATGATAAACACTACACTACGGAAACAAGCCTATGCGGTAGTGATCAACCATTCCTATTACTTATTTGCTGAATATATAATTAGACAAGACACTCCATCACAAAAATCAAAGGAATACAGAAAACTTTCTTCAATTTTCTGCTACACATTTGTTCTACCAAATTGTTTAGTAAACAAATATCAATTATTCTTTTACAAATGTGTCTGATATTGTCTGGAACCTTGTAAAATGTGATGTCTGCTTGTGGACTTTTTGTACACTTCTTAATATATACTCTGAGAGTAAACCATTCCTGATACTTATTTGCTGAATATATATTTAGAAAAGGCACTCCATCATAAAAATCAAAGGAATACAGAAAACTTTCTTCGATTTTCTGCTACACATTTGTTCTACCAAATTTTTTATGTAAACAAATATAAATTATTCTTTTACAAATGTTTCTGATATTGTCTGGAACATTGTAAAATGTGATGTCTGTTTTTGGACTTTTTATACACTTCTTAATATATACCCTATAGTAAAATCCTACATGTGTTTCCACCCAGTTTCGAACTGGGGACCTTTTGCGTGTAAAGCAAACGTGATAACCACTACACTACGGTAACGAGCCTATGAAGCAGTGATCAACCATTCCTATTACTTATTTGCTGAATATATAATTAGACAAGACACTCCATCACAAAAATCAAAGGAATACAGAAAACCTTCTTCAATTTTCTGCTACACATTTGTTCTACCAAATTGTTTATGTAAACAAATATCAATTATTCTTTTACAAATGTTTCTGATATTGTCTGGAACCTTGTAAAATGTGATGTCTGCTTGAGGACTTTTTGTACACTTCTTAATATATACCCTATAGTAAAATCCTACATGTGTTTCCACCCAGTTTCGAACTGGGGACCTTTTGCGTGTATATCAAACGTGATAACCACTACACTACGGAAACGAGCCTATGAGGTAGTGATCAAACATTCCTATTACTTATTTGCTGAATATATAATTAGACAAGACACTCCATCACAAAAATCAAAGGAATACAGAAAACTTTCTTCAATTTTCTGCTACACATTTGTTCTACCATATTGTTTATGTAAACAAATATCAATTATTCTTTTACAAATGTGTCTGATATTGTCTGGAACCCTGTAAATTGTGATGTCTGCTTGTGGACTTTTTGTACACTTCTTAATATATACTCTGAGAGTAAACCATTCCTGATACTTATTTGCTGAATATATATTTAGACAAGACAGTCCATCACAAAAATCAAAGGAATATTGAAAACTTTCTTCAATTTTCTGCTACACATTTGTTCTACCAAAATGTTTCTGTAAACAAATATCAATTATTCTTTTACAAATGTGTCTGATTTTTGTCTGGAACCTTGTAAAATGTGATGTCTGCTTGAGGACTTTTTGTACACTTCTTAATATATACCCTATAGTAAAATCCTACATGTGTTTCTTTACCCAGTTTCAAAGGGGGGACCTTTTGCGTGTAAAGCAAACGTGATAACCACTACACTACGGAAACGAGCCTATGAAGCAGTGATCAACCATTCCTATTACTTATTTGCTGAATATATAATTAGACAAGACACTCCATCACAAAAATCAAAGGAATACAGAAAACCTTCTTCAATTTTCTGCTACACATTTGTTCTACCAAATTGTTTATGTAAACAAATATCAATTATTCTTTTACAAACGTTTCTGATATTGTCTGGAACCTTGTAAAATGTGATGTCTGCTTGAGGACTTTTTGTACACTTCTTAATATATACCCTATAGTAAAATCCTACATGTGTTTCTTTACCCAGTTTCAAAGTGGGGACCTTTTGCGTGTAAAGCAAACGTGATAACCACTACACTACGGAAACGAGCCTATGAGGTAGTGATCAACCATTCCTATTACTTATTTGCTGAATATATAATTAGACAAGACAATCCATCACAAAAATCAAAGTAATACAGAAAACTTTCTTCAATTTTCTGCTACACATTTGTTCTACCAAATTGTTTATGTAAACAAATATCAATTATTCTTTTACAAATGTTTCTGATATTGTCTGGAACCTTGTAAAATGTGATGTCTGCTTGAGGACTTTTTGTACACTTCTTTATATATACTCTGAGAGTAAACCATTCCTATTACTTATTTGCTGAATATATAATTAGACAAGACACTCCATCACAAAAATCAAAAGATTACAGAAAACTTTCTTCAATTTTCTGCTAAACATTTGTTCTACCAAATTGTTTAGTAAACAAATATCAATTATTCTTTTACAAATGTGTCTGATATTGTCTGGAACCTTGTAAAATGTGATGTCTGCTTGTGGACTTTTTGTACACTTCTTAATATATACTCTGAGAGTAAACCATTCCTGATACTTATTTGCTGAATATATATTTAGAAAAGGCACTCCATCACAAAAATCAAAGGAATACAGAAAACTTTCTTCGATTTTCTGCTACACATTTGTTCTACCAAATTGTTTATTTAAACAAATATCAATTATTCTTTTACAAATGTTTCTGATATTGTCTGGAACCTTGTAAAATGTGATGTCTGCTTGAGGACTTTTTGTACACTTCTTAATATATACCCTATAGTAAAACCCTACATGTGTTTCTTTACCCAGTTTCAAAGTGGGGACCTTTTGCGTGTAAAGCAAACGTGATTACCACTACACTACGGAAACGAGCCTATGAGGTAGTGATCAACCATTCCTATTACTTATTTGCTGATTATATAATTAGACAAGACACTCCATCACAAAAATCAAAGGAATACAGAAAACTTTTTTCAATTTTCTGCTACACATTTGTTCTACAAAATTGTTTATGTAAACAAATATAAATTATTCTTTTACAAATGTTTCTGATATTGTCTGTAACCTTGTAAAATGTGACGTCTGTTTGTGGACTTTTTGTACACTTCTTAATATATACCCTATAGTAAAACGCTACACAAGTTTCCACCTGGGGACCTTTTGCATATAAAGCTAACGTGATAACCACTACACTACGGAAACGAGCCTATGAGGTAGTGATCAACCATTCCTATTACTTATTTGCTGAATGTATAATTAGACAAGACACTCCATCACAAAAATCAAAGGAATACAGAAAACTTTCTTCAATTTTCTGCTACACATTTGTTCTACCAAATTGTTTATGTAAACAAATATCAATTATTCTTTTACAAATGTGTCTTATTTTGTCTGGAACCTTGTAAAATGTGATGTCTGCTTGAGGACTTTTTGTAGACTTCTTAATATATACTCTGAGAGTTAACCATTCCTGCTACTTATTTGCTGAATATATATTTAGACAAGACACTCCATCACAAAAATCAAAAGATTACAGAAAACTTTCTTCAATTTTCTGCTACACATTTGTTCTACCAAATTGTTTAATAAACAAATATCAATTATTCTTTTACAAATGTGTCTGATATTGTCTGGAACCTTGTAAAATGTGATGTCTGCTTGTGGACTTTTTGTACACTTCTTAATATATACTCTGAGAGTAAACCATTCCTGATACTTATTTGCTGAATATATATTTAGAAAAGGCACTCCGTCACAAAAATCAAAGGAATACAGAAAACTTTCTTCGATTTTCTGCTACACATTTGTTCTACCAAATTGTTTATTTAAACAAATATCAATTATTCTTTTACAAATGTGTCTGATATTGTCTGTAACCTTGTAAAATGTGATGTCTGTTTGTGGACTTTTTGTACACTTCTTAATATATACCCTATAGTAAAATCCTACATGTGTTTCCAGCCAGTTTCGAACTGGGGACCTTTTGCGTGTAAAGCAAACGTGATAACCACTACACTACGGAAACGAGCCTATGAGGTAGTGATCAAACATTCCTATTACTTATTTGCTGAATATATAATTAGACAAGACACTCCATCACAAAAATCAAAGGAATACAGAAAACTTTCTTCAATTTTCTGCTACACATTTGTTCTACCATATTGTTTATGTAAACAAATATCAATTATTCTTTTACAAATGTGTCTGATATTGTCTGGAACCCTGTAAATTGTGATGTCTGCTTGTGGACTTTTTGTACACTTCTTAATATATACTCTGAGAGTAAACCATTCCTGATACTTATTTGCTGAATATATATTTAGACAAGACAGTCCATCACAAAAATCAAAGGAATATAGAAAACTTTCTTCAATTTTCTGCTACACATTTGTTCTACCAAAATGTTTCTGTAAACAAATATCAATTATTCTTTTACAAATGTGTCTGATTTTTGTCTGGAACCTTGTAAAATGTGATGTCTGCTTGAGGACTTTTTGTACACTTCTTAATATATACCCTATAGTAAAATCCTACATGTGTTTCTTTACCCAGTTTCAAAGGGGGGACCTTTTGCGTGTAAAGCAAACGTGATAACCACTACACTACGGAAACGAGCCTATGAGGTAGTGATCAACCATTCCTATTACTTATTTGCTGAATATATAATTAGACAAGACACTCCATCACAAAAATCAAAGGAATACAGAAAACCTTCTTCAATTTTCTGCTACACATTTGTTCTACCAAATTGTTTATGTAAACAAATATCACTTATTCTTTTTCAAATGTTTCTGATATTGTCTGGAACCTTGTAAAATGTGATGTCTGCTTGAGGACTTTTTGTACACTTCTTAATATATACTCTGAGAGTAAACCATTCCTGATACTTATTTGCTGAATATATATTTAGAAAAGGCACTCCATCACAAAAATCAAAGGAATACAGAAAACTTTCTTCGATTTTCTGCTACACATTTGTTCTACCAAATTGTTTATGTAAACAAATATAAATTATTCTTTTACAAATGTTTCTGATATTGTCTGGAACATTGTAAAATGTGATGTCTGTTTTTGGACTTTTTATACACTTCTTAATATATACCCTATAGTAAAATCCTACATGTGTTTCCACCCAGTTTCGAACTGGGGACCTTTTGCGTGTAAAGCAAACGTGATAACCACTACACTACGGAAACGAGCCTATGAAGCAGTGATCAACCATTCCTATTACTTATTTGCTGAATATATAATTAGACAAGACACTCCATCACAAAAATCAAAGGAATACAGAAAACCTTCTTCAATTTTCTGCTACACATTTGTTCTACCAAATTGTTTATGTAAACAAATATCAATTATTCTTTTACAAATGTTTCTGATATTGTCTGGAACCTTGTAAAATGTGATGTCTGCTTGAGGACTTTTTGTACACTTCTTAATATATACCCTATAGTAAAACCCTACATGTGTTTCTTTACCCAGTTTCAAAGTGGGGACCTTTTGCGTGTAAAGCAAACGTGATTACCACTACACTACGGAAACGAGCCTATGAGGTAGTGATCAACCATTCCTATTACTTATTTGCTGATTATATAATTAGACAAGACACTCCATCACAAAAATCAAAGGAATACAGAAAACTTTTTTCAATTTTCTGCTACACATTTGTTCTACAAAATTGTTTATGTAAACAAATATAAATTATTCTTTTACAAATGTTTCTGATATTGTCTGTAACCTTGTAAAATGTGACGTCTGTTTGTGGACTTTTTGTACACTTCTTAATATATACCCTATAGTAAAACGCTACACAAGTTTCCACCTGGGGACCTTTTGCATATAAAGCTAACGTGATAACCACTACACTACGGAAACGAGCCTATGAGGTAGTGATCAACCATTCCTATTACTTATTTGCTGAATGTATAATTAGACAAGACACTCCATCACAAAAATCAAAGGAATACAGAAAACTTTCTTCAATTTTCTGCTACACATTTGTTCTACCAAATTGTTTATGTAAACAAATATCAATTATTCTTTTACAAATGTGTCTTATTTTGTCTGGAACCTTGTAAAATGTGATGTCTGCTTGAGGACTTTTTGTAGACTTCTTAATATATACTCTGAGAGTTAACCATTCCTGCTACTTATTTGCTGAATATATATTTAGACAAGACACTCCATCACAAAAATCAAAAGATTACAGAAAACTTTCTTCAATTTTCTGCTACACATTTGTTCTACCAAATTGTTTAATAAACAAATATCAATTATTCTTTTACAAATGTGTCTGATATTGTCTGGAACCCTGTAAATTGTGACGTCTGCTTGTGGACTTTTTGTACACTTCTTAATATATACTCTGAGAGTAAACCATTCCTGATACTTATTTGCTGAATATATATTTAGACAAGACAGTCCATCACAAAAATCAAAGGAATACAGAAAACTTTCTTCGATTTTCTGCTACACATTTGTTCTACCAAATTGTTTATGTAAACAAATATCAATTATTCTTTTACAAATGTGTCTGATATTGTCTGTAACCTTGTAAAATGTGATGTCTGCTTGTGGACTTTTTGTACACTTCTTAATATACACTCTGAGAGTAAACCATTCCTGATACTTATTTGCTGAATATATATTTAGACAAGACAGTCCATCACAAAAATCAAAGGAATACAGAAAACTTTCTTCAATTTTCTGCTGCACATTTGTTCTACCAAAATGTTTCTGTAAACAAATATCAATTATTCTTTTACAAATGTGTCTGATTTTGTCTGGAATCTTGTAAAATGTGATGTCTGCTTGTGGACTTTTTGTACCCTATAGTAAAATCCTACATGTGTTTCTTTACCCAGTTTCAAAGTGGGGACCTTTTGCGTGTAAAGGAAACGTGATAACCACTACACTACGGAAACGAGCCTATGAGGTAGTGATCAACCATTCCTATTACTTATTTGCTGAATATATAATTAGACAAGACACTCCATCACAAAAATCAAAGGAATACAGAAAACTTTCTTCAATTTTCTGCTACACATTTGTTCTACCAAATTGTTTATGTAAACAAATATCAATTATTCTTTTACAAATGTGTCTGATATTGTCTGGAACCCTGTAAATTGTGACGTCTGCTTGTGGACTTTTTGTACACTTCTTAATATATACTCTGAGAGTAAACCATTCCTGATACTTATTTGCTGAATATATATTTAGACAAGACAGTCCATCACAAAAATCAAAGGAATACAGAAAACTTTCTTCGATTTTCTGCTACACATTTGTTCTACCAAATTGTTTATGTAAACAAATATCAATTATTCTTTTACAAATGTGTCTGATATTGTCTGTAACCTTGTAAAATGTGATGTCTGCTTGTGGACTTTTTGTACACTTCTTAATATACACTCTGAGAGTAAACCATTCCTGATACTTATTTGCTGAATATATATTTAGACAAGACAGTCCATCACAAAAATCAAAGGAATACAGAAAACTTTCTTCAATTTTCTGCTGCACATTTGTTCTACCAAAATGTTTCTGTAAACAAATATCAATTATTCTTTTACAAATGTGTCAGATTTTGTCTGGAATCTTGTAAAATGTGATGTCTGCTTGTGGACTTTTTGTACACTTCTTAATATATACTCTGAGAGTAAACCATTTCTGATACTTATTTGCTGAATATATATTTAGACAAGACAGTCCATCACAAAAATCAAAGGAATACAGAAAACTTTCTTCAATTTTCTGCTGCACATTTGTTCTACCAAAATGTTTCTGTAAACAAATATCAATTATTCTTTTACAAATGTGTCTGATTTTGTCTGGAATCTTGTAAAATGTGATGTCTGCTTGTGGACTTTTTGTACCCTATAGTAAAATCCTACATGTGTTTCTTTACCCAGTTTCAAAGTGGGGACCTTTTGCGTGTAAAGCAAACGTGATAACCACTACACTACGGAAACGAGCCTATGAAGCAGTGATCAACCATTCCTATTACTTATTTGCTGAATATATAATTAGACAAGACACTCCATCACAAAAATCTTCCAAATCAAAAATCTTCGATTTTCTGCTACACATTTGTTCTACCAAAATGTTTCTGTAAACAAATATCAATTATTCTTTTACAAATGTGTCTGATTTTGTCTGGAACCTTGTAAAATGTGATGTCTGTTTGTGGACTTTTTGTACACTTCTTAATATATACCCTATAAAGAAAGCCTACATGTGTTTCCACCCAGTTTCGAACTGCAGACCTTTTGTGTGTAAAGTAAACATGATAACCACTACACTACGGAAACAAGCCTATGAGGTAGTGATCAACCATTCCTATTACTTATTTGCTGAATATATAATTAGAAAAGGCACTCCATCACAAAAATCAAAGGAATACAGAAAACTTTCTTCAATTTTCTGCTACACATTTGTTCTACCAAATTGTTTAGTAAACAAATATCAATTATTCTTTTACAAATGTGTCTGATATTGTCTGGAACCTTGTAAAATGTGATGTCTGCTTGTGGACTTTTTGTACACTTCTTAATATATACTCTGAGAGTAAACCATTCCTGATACTTATTTGCTGAATATATATTTAGAAAAAGCACTCCATCACAAAAATCAAAGGAATACAGAAAACTTTCTTCGATTTTCTGCTACACATTTGTTCTACCAAATTGTTTATGTAAACAAATATAAATTATTCTAAAGTAATACAGAAAACTTTCTTCAATTTTCTGCTACACATTTGTTCTACCAAATTGTTTATGTAAACAAATATCAATTATTCTTTTACAAATGTGTCTGATTTTGTCTGGAATCTTGTAAAATGTGATGTCTGCTTGTGGACTTTTTGTACACTTCTTAATATATACCCTATAGTAAAATCCTACATGTGTTTCCAGCCAGTTTCGAACTGGGGACCTTTTGCGTGTAAAGCAAACGTGATAACCACTACACTACGGAAACGAGCCTATGAGGTAGTGATCAAACATTCCTATTACTTATTTGCTGAATATATAATTAGACAAGACACTCCATCACAAAAATCAAAGGAATACAGAAAACTTTCTTCAATTTTCTGCTGCACATTTGTTCTACCAAAATGTTTCTGTAAACAAATATCAATTATTCTTTTACAAATGTGTCAGATTTTGTCTGGAATCTTGTAAAATGTGATGTCTGCTTGTGGACTTTTTGTACACTTCTTAATATATACTCTGAGAGTAAACCATTCCTGATACTTATTTGCTGAATATATATTTAGACAAGACAGTCCATCACAAAAATCAAAGGAATACAGAAAACTTTCTTCAATTTTCTGCTGCAAATTTGTTCTACCAAAATGTTTCTGTAAACAAATATCAATTATTCTTTTACAAATGTGTCTGATTTTTGTCTGGAATCTTGTAAAATGTGATGTCTGCTTGTGGACTTTTTGTACACTTCTTAATATATACCCTATAGTAAAATCCTACATGTGTTTCCACCCAGTTTCGAACTGGGGACCTTTTGCGTGTAAAGCAAACGTGATAACCACTACACTACGGAAACGAGCCTATGAGGTAGTGATCAAACATTCCTATTACTTATTTGCTGAATATATAATTAGACAAGACACTCCATCACAAAAATCAAAGGAATACAGAAAACTTTCTTCAATTTTCTGCTACACATTTGTTCTACCAAATTGTTTATGTAAACAAATATCAATTATTCTTTTACAAATGTGTCTGATATTGTCTGGAACCCTGTAAATTGTGACGTCTGCTTGTGGACTTTTTGTACACTTCTTAATATATACTCTGAGAGTAAACCATTCCTGATACTTATTTGCTGAATATATATTTAGACAAGACAGTCCATCACAAAAATCAAAGGAATACAGAAAAATTTCTTCGATTTTCTGCTACACATTTGTTCTACCAAATTGTTTATGTAAACAAATATCAATTATTCTTTTACAAATGTGTCTGATATTGTCTGTAACCTTGTAAAATGTGATGTCTGCTTGTGGACTTTTTGTACACTTCTTAATATACACTCTGAGAGTAAACCATTCCTGATACTTATTTGCTGAATATATATTTAGACAAGACAGTCCATCACAAAAATCAAAGGAATACAGAAAACATTCTTCAATTTTCTGCTGCACATTTGGTCTACCAAAATGTTTCTGTAAACAAATATCAATTATTCTTTTACAAATGTGTCAGATTTTGTCTGGAATCTTGTAAAATGTGATGTCTGCTTGTGGACTTTTTGTACACTTCTTAATATATACTCTGAGAGTAAACCATTCCTGATACTTATTTGCTGAATATATATTTAGACAAGACAGTCCATCACAAAAATCAAAGGAATACAGAAAACTTTCTTCAATTTTCTGCTGCACATTTGTTCTACCAAAATGTTTCTGTAAACAAATATCAATTATTCTTTTACAAATGTGTCTGATTTTGTCTGGAATCTTGTAAAATGTGATGTCTGCTTGTGGACTTTTTGTACCCTATAGTAAAATCCTACATGTGTTTCTTTACCCAGTTTCAAAGTGGGGACCTTTTGCGTGTAAAGGAAACGTGATAACCACTACACTACGGAAACGAGCCTATGAGGTAGTGATCAACCATTCCTATTACTTATTTGCTGAATATATAATTAGACAAGACACTCCATCACAAAAATCAAAGGAATACAGAAAACGTTTTTCAATTTTCTGCTACACATTTGTTCTACCAAATTGTTTATGTAAACAAATATCAATTATTCTTTTACAAATGTTTCTGATATTGTCTGGAACCTTGTAAAATGTGATGTCTGCTTGAGGACTTTTTGTACACTTCTTTATATATACTCTGAGAGTAAACCATTCCTGCTACTTATTCGCTGAATATATATTTAGACAAGACACTCCATCACAAAAATCAAAAGATTACAGAAAACTTTCTTCAATTTTCTGCTACACATTTGTTCTACCAAATTGTTTAGTAAACAAATATCAATTATTCTTTTACAAATGTGTCTGATATTGTCTGGAACCTTGTAAAATGTGATGTCTGCTTGTGGACTTTTTGTACACTTCTTAATATATACTCTGAGAGTAAACCATTCCTGATACTTATTTGCTGAATATATATTTAGAAAAGGCACTCCATCACAAAAATCAAAGGAATACATAAAACTTTCTTCGATTTTCTGCTACACATTTGTTCTACCAAATTGTTTATGTAAACAAATATCAATTATTCTTTTACAAATGTTTCTGATATTGTCTGGAACCTTGTAAAATGTGATGTCTGCTTGAGGACTTTTTGTACACTTCTTAATATATACCCTATAGTAAAATCCTACATGTGTTTCTTTACCCAGTTTCAAAGTGGGGACCTTTTGCGTGTAAAGCAAACGTGATAACCACTACACTACGGAAACGAGCCTATGAAGCAGTGATCAACCATTCCTATTACTTATTTGCTGAATATATAATTAGACAAGACACTCCATCACAAAAATCTTCCAAATCAAAAATCTTCGATTTTCTGCTACACATTTGTTCTACCAAAATGTTTCTGTAAACAAATATCAATTATTCTTTTACAAATGTGTCTGATTTTGTCTGGAACCTTGTAAAATGTGATGTCTGTTTGTGGACTTTTTGTACACTTCTTAATATATACCCTATAATGAAAGCCTACATGTGTTTCCACCCAGTTTCGAACTGCGGACCTTTTGTGTGTAAAGTAAACATGATAACCACTACACTACGGAAACAAGCCTATGAGGTAGTGATCAACCATTCCTATTACTTATTTGCTGAATATATAATTAGAAAAGGCACTCCATCACAAAAATCAAAGGAATACAGAAAACTTTCTTCAATTTTCTGCTACACATTTGTTCTACCAAATTGTTTAGTAAACAAATATCAATTATTCTTTTACAAATGTGTCTGATATTGTCTGGAACCTTGTAAAATGTGATGTCTGCTTGTGGACTTTTTGTACACTTCTTAATATATACTCTGAGAGTAAACCATTCCTGATACTTATTTGCTGAATATATATTTAGAAAAGGCACTCCATCACAAAAATCAAAGGAATACAGAAAACTTTCTTCGATTTTCTGCTACACATTTGTTCTACAAAATTGTTTATGTAAACAAATATAAATTATTCTAAAGTAATACAGAAAACTTTCTTCAATTTTCTGCTACACATTTGTTCTACCAAATTGTTTATGTAAACAAATATCAATTATTCTTTTACAAATGTGTCTGATTTTGTCTGGAATCTTGTAAAATGTGATGTCTGCTTGTGGACTTTTTGTACACTTCTTAATATATACCCTATAGTAAAATCCTACATGTGTTTCCAGCCAGTTTCGAAATGGGGACCTTTTGCGTGTAAAGCAAACGTGATAACCACTACACTACGGAAACGAGCCTATGAGGTAGTGATCAAACATTCCTATTACTTATTTGCTGAATATATAATTAGACAAGACACTCCATCACAAAAATCAAAGGAATACAGAAAACTTTCTTCAATTTTCTGCTGCACATTTGTTCTACCAAAATGTTTCTGTAAACAAATATCAATTATTCTTTTACAAATGTGTCAGATTTTGTCTGGAATCTTGTAAAATGTGATGTCTGCTTGTGGACTTTTTGTACACTTCTTAATATATACCCTATAGTAAAATCCTACATGTGTTTCCACCCAGTTTCGAACTGGGGACCTTTTGCGTGTAAAGCATACGTGATAACCACTACACTACGGAAACGAGCCTATGAGGTAGTGATCAAACATTCCTATTACTTATTTGCTGAATATATAATTAGACAAGACACTCCATCACAAAAATCAAAGGAATACAGAAAACTTTCTTCAATTTTCTGCTACACATTTGTTCTACCAAATTGTTTATGTAAACAAATATCAATTATTCTTTTACAAATGTGTCTGATATTGTCTGGAACCCTGTAAATTGTGACGTCTGCTTGTGGACATTTTGTACACTTCTTAATATATACTCTGAGAGTAAACCATTCCTGATACTTATTTGCTGAATATATAATTAGACAAGACAGTCCATCACAAAAATCAAAGGAATACAGAAAACTTTCTTCGATTTTCTGCTACACATTTGTTCTACCAAATTGTTTATGTAAACAAATATCAATTATTCTTTTACAAATGTGTCTGATATTGTCTGTAACCTTGTAAAATGTGATGTCTGCTTGTGGACTTTTTGTACACTTCTTAATATACACTCTGAGAGTAAACCATTCCTGATACTTATTTGCTGAATATATATTTAGACAAGACAGTCCATCACAAAAATCAAAGGAATACAGAAAACTTTCTTCAATTTTCTGCTGCACATTTGTTCTACCAAAATGTTTCTGTAAACAAATATCAATTATTCTTTTACAAATGTGTCAGATTTTGTCTGGAATCTTGTAAAATGTGATGTCTGCTTGTGGACTTTTTGTACACTTCTTAATATATACTCTGAGAGTAAACCATTCCTGATACTTATTTGCTGAATATATATTTAGACAAGACAGTCCATCACAAAAATCAAAGGAATACAGAAAACTTTCTTCAATTTTCTGCTGCACATTTGTTCTACCAAAATGTTTCTGTAAACAAATATCAATTATTCTTTTACAAATGTGTCTGATTTTGTCTGGAATCTTGTAAAATGTGATGTCTGCTTGTGGACTTTTTGTACCCTATAGTAAAATCCTACATGTGTTTCTTTACCCAGTTTCAAAGTGGGGACCTTTTGCGTGTAAAGGAAACGTGATAACCACTACACTACGGAAACGAGCCTATGAGGTAGTGATCAACCATTCCTATTACTTATTTGCTGAATATATAATTAGACAAGACACTCCATCACAAAAATCAAAGGAATACAGAAAACGTTTTTCAATTTTCTGCTACACATTTGTTCTACCAAATTGTTTATGTAAACAAATATCAATTATTCTTTTACAAATGTTTCTGATATTGTCTGGAACCTTGTAAAATGTGATGTCTGCTTGAGGACTTTTTGTACACTTCTTTATATATACTCTGAGAGTAAACCATTCCTGCTACTTATTCGCTGAATATATATTTAGACAAGACACTCCATCACAAAAATCAAAAGATTACAGAAAACTTTCTTCAATTTTCTGCTACACATTTGTTCTACCAAATTGTTTAGTAAACAAATATCAATTATTCTTTTACAAATGTGTCTGATATTGTCTGGAACCTTGTAAAATGTGATGTCTGCTTGTGGACTTTTTGTACACTTCTTAATATATACTCTGAGAGTAAACCATTCCTGATACTTATTTGCTGAATATATATTTAGAAAAGGCACTCCATCACAAAAATCAAAGGAATACATAAAACTTTCTTCGATTTTCTGCTACACATTTGTTCTACCAAATTGTTTATGTAAACAAATATCAATTATTCTTTTACAAATGTTTCTGATATTGTCTGGAACCTTGTAAAATGTGATGTCTGCTTGAGGACTTTTTGTACACTTCTTAATATATACCCTATAGTAAAATCCTACATGTGTTTCTTTACCCAGTTTCAAAGTGGGGACCTTTTGCGTGTAAAGCAAACGTGATAACCACTACACTACGGAAACGAGCCTATGAAGCAGTGATCAACCATTCCTATTACTTATTTGCTGAATATATAATTAGACAAGACACTCCATCACAAAAATCTTCCAAATCAAAAATCTTCGATTTTCTGCTACACATTTGTTCTACCAAAATGTTTCTGTAAACAAATATCAATTATTCTTTTACAAATGTGTCTGATTTTGTCTGGAACCTTGTAAAATGTGATGTCTGTTTGTGGACTTTTTGTACACTTCTTAATATATACCCTATAATGAAAGCCTACATGTGTTTCCACCCAGTTTCGAACTGCGGACCTTTCGTGTGTAAAGTAAACATGATAACCACTACACTACGGAAACAAGCCTATGAGGTAGTGATCAACCATTCCTATTACTTATTTGCTGAATATATAATTAGAAAAGGCACTCCATCACAAAAATCAAAGGAATACAGAAAACTTTCTTCAATTTTCTGCTACACATTTGTTCTACCAAATTGTTTAGTAAACAAATATCAATTATTCTTTTACAAATGTGTCTGATATTGTCTGGAACCTTGTAAAATGTGATGTCTGCTTGTGGACTTTTTGTACACTTCTTAATATATACTCTGAGAGTAAACCATTCCTGATACTTATTTGCTGAATATATATTTAGAAAAGGCACTCCATCACAAAAATCAAAGGAATACAGAAAACTTTCTTCGATTTTCTGCTACACATTTGTTCTACAAAATTGTTTATGTAAACAAATATAAATTATTCTAAAGTAATACAGAAAACTTTCTTCAATTTTCTGCTACACATTTGTTCTACCAAATTGTTTATGTAAACAAATATCAATTATTCTTTTACAAATGTGTCTGATTTTGTCTGGAATCTTGTAAAATGTGATGTCTGCTTGTGGACTTTTTGTACACTTCTTAATATATACCCTATAGTAAAATCCTACATGTGTTTCCACCCAGTTTCGAACTGGGGACCTTTTGCGTGTAAAGCAAACGTGATAACCACTACACTACGGAAACGAGCCTATGAGGTAGTGATCAAACATTCCTATTACTTATTTGCTGAATATATAATTAGACAAGACACTCCATCACAAAAATCAAAGGAATACAGAAAACTTTCTTCAATTTTCTGCTACATATTTGTTCTACCAAATTGTTTATGTAAACAAATATCAATTATTCTTTTACAAATGTGTCTGATATTGTCTGGAACCCTGTAAATTGTGATGTCTGCTTGTGGACTTTTTGTACACTTCTTAATATATACTCTGAGAGTAAACCATTCCTGATACTTATTTGCTGAATATATATTTAGACAAGACAGTCCATCACAAAAATCAAAGGAATACAGAAAACTTTCTTCAATTTTCTGCTACACATTTGTTCTACCAAAATGTTTCTGTAAACAAATATCAATTATTCTTTTACAAATGTGTCTGATTTTGTCTGGAACCTTGTAAAATGTGATGTCTGTTTGTGGACTTTTTGTACACATTACAAATGTGTCTGATATTGTCTGTAACCTTGTAAAATGTGCTGTCTGTTTGTGGACTTTTTGTACACTTCTTAATATATACCCTATAGTAAAAGCCTACATGTGTTTCCACCCAGTTTCGAACTGGGGACCTTTTGTGTGTAAAGCAAACATGATAAACACTACACTACGGAAACAAGCCTATGAGGTAGTGATCAACCATTCCTGCTACTTATTTGCTGAATATATATTTAGACAAGACACTCCATCACAAAAATCAAAAGATTACAGAAAACTTTCTTCAATTTTCTGCTAAACATTTGTTCTACCAAATTGTTTAGTAAACAAATATCAATTATTCTTTTACAAATGTGTCTGATATTGTCTGGAACCTTGTAAAATGTGATGTCTGCTTGTGGACTTTTTGTACACTTCTTTATATATACTCTGAGAGTAAACCATTCCTGATACTTATTTGCTGAATATATATTTAGAAAAGGCACTCCATCACAAAAATCAAAGGAATACAGAAAACTTTCTTCGATTTTCTGCTACACATTTGTTCTACCAAATTGTTTATTTAAACAAATATCAATTATTCTTTTACAAATGTTTCTGATATTGTCTGGAACCTTGTAAAATGTGATGTCTGCTTGAGGACTTTTTGTACACTTCTTAATATATACCCTATAGTAAAACCCTACATGTGTTTCTTTACCCAGTTTCAAAGTGGGGACCTTTTGCGTGTAAAGCAAACGTGATTACCACTACACTACGGAAACGAGCCTATGAGGTAGTGATCAACCATTCCTATTACTTATTTGCTGATTATATAATTAGACAAGACACTCCATCACAAAAATCAAAGGAATACAGAAAACTTTTTTCAATTTTCTGCTACACATTTGTTCTACAAAATTGTTTATGTAAACAAATATAAATTATTCTTTTACAAATGTTTCTGATATTGTCTGTAACCTTGTAAAATGTGACGTCTGTTTGTGGACTTTTTGTACACTTCTTAATATATACCCTATAGTAAAACGCTACACAAGTTTCCACCTGGGGACCTTTTGCATATAAAGCTAACGTGATAACCACTACACTACGGAAACGAGCCTATGAGGTAGTGATCAACCATTCCTATTACTTATTTGCTGAATGTATAATTAGACAAGACACTCCATCACAAAAATCAAAGGAATACAGAAAACTTTCTTCAATTTTCTGCTACACATTTGTTCTACCAAATTGTTTATGTAAACAAATATCAATTATTCTTTTACAAATGTGTCTTATTTTGTCTGGAACCTTGTAAAATGTGATGTCTGCTTGAGGACTTTTTGTAGACTTCTTAATATATACTCTGAGAGTTAACCATTCCTGCTACTTATTTGCTGAATATATATTTAGACAAGACACTCCATCACAAAAATCAAAAGATTACAGAAAACTTTCTTCAATTTTCTGCTACACATTTGTTCTACCAAATTGTTTAGTAAACAAATATCAATTATTCTTTTACAAATGTGTCTGATATTGTCTGGAACCTTGTAAAATGTGATGTCTGCTTGTGGACTTTTTGTACACTTCTTAATATATACTCTGAGAGTAAACCATTCCTGATACTTATTTGCTGAATATATATTTAGAAAAGGCACTCCGTCACAAAAATCAAAGGAATACAGAAAACTTTCTTCGATTTTCTGCTACACATTTGTTCTACCAAATTGTTTATTTAAACAAATATCAATTATTCTTTTACAAATGTGTCTGATATTGTCTGTAACCTTGTAAAATGTGATGTCTGTTTGTGGACTTTTTGTACACTTCTTAATATATACCCTATAGTAAAATCCTACATGTGTTTCCAGCCAGTTTCGAACTGGGGACCTTTTGCGTGTAAAGCAAACGTGATAACCACTACACTACGGAAACGAGCCTATGAGGTAGTGATCAAACATTCCTATTACTTATTTGCTGAATATATAATTAGACAAGACACTCCATCACAAAAATCAAAGGAATACAGAAAACTTTCTTCAATTTTCTGCTGCACATTTGTTCTACCAAAATGTTTCTGTAAACAAATATCAATTATTCTTTTACAAATGTGTCAGATTTTGTCTGGAATCTTGTAAAATGTGATGTCTGCTTGTGGACTTTTTGTACACTTCTTAATATATACTCTGAGAGTAAACCATTCCTGATACTTATTTGCTGAATATATATTTAGACAAGACAGTCCATCACAAAAATCAAAGGAATACAGAAAACTTTCTTCAATTTTCTGCTGCAAATTTGTTCTACCAAAATGTTTCTGTAAACAAATATCAATTATTCTTTTACAAATGTGTCTGATTTTGTCTGGAATCTTGTAAAATGTGATGTCTGCTTGTGGACTTTTTGTACACTTCTTAATATATACCCTATAGTAAAATCCTACATGTGTTTCCACCCAGTTTCGAACTGGGGACCTTTTGCGTGTAAAGCAAACGTGATAACCACTACACTACGGAAACAAGCCTATGAGGTAGTGATCAAACATTCCTATTACTTATTTGCTGAATATATAATTAGACAAGACACTCCATCACAAAAATCAAAGGAATACAGAAAACTTTCTTCAATTTTCTGCTACACATTTGTTCTACCAAATTGTTTATGTAAACAAATATCAATTATTCTTTTACAAATGTGTCTGATATTGTCTGGAACCCTGTAAATTGTGACGTCTGCTTGTGGACTTTTTGTACACTTCTTAATATATACTCTGAGAGTAAACCATTCCTGATACTTATTTGCTGAATATATATTTAGACAAGACAGTCCATCACAAAAATCAAAGGAATACAGAAAACTTTCTTCGATTTTCTGCTACACATTTGTTCTACCAAATTGTTTATGTAAACAAATATCAATTATTCTTTTACAAATGTGTCTGATATTGTCTGTAACCTTGTAAAATGTGATGTCTGCTTGTGGACTTTTTGTACACTTCTTAATATACACTCTGAGAGTAAACCATTCCTGATACTTATTTGCTGAATATATATTTAGACAAGACAGTCCATCACAAAAATCAAAGGAATACAGAAAACTTTCTTCAATTTTCTGCTGCACATTTGTTCTACCAAAATGTTTCTGTAAACAAATATCAATTATTCTTTTACAAATGTGTCAGATTTTGTCTGGAATCTTGTAAAATGTGATGTCTGCTTGTGGACTTTTTGTACACTTCTTAATATATACTCTGAGAGTAAACCATTCCTGATACTTATTTGCTGAATATATATTTAGACAAGACAGTCCATCACAAAAATCAAAGGAATACAGAAAACTTTCTTCAATTTTCTGCTGCACATTTGTTCTACCAAAATGTTTCTGTAAACAAATATCAATTATTCTTTTACAAATGTGTCTGATTTTGTCTGGAATCTTGTAAAATGTGATGTCTGCTTGTGGACTTTTTGTACCCTATAGTAAAATCCTACATGTGTTTCTTTACCCAGTTTCAAAGTGGGGACCTTTTGCGTGTAAAGGAAACGTGATAACCACTACACTACGGAAACGAGCCTATGAGGTAGTGATCAACCATTCCTATTACTTATTTGCTGAATATATAATTAGACAAGACACTCCATCACAAAAATCAAAGGAATACAGAAAACTTTCTTCAATTTTCTGCTACACATTTGTTCTACCAAATTGTTTATGTAAACAAATATCAATTATTCTTTTACAATTGTGTCTGATATTGTCTGGAACCCTGTAAATTGTGATGTCTGCTTGTGGACTTTTTGTACACTTCTTAATATATACTCTGAGAGTAAACCATTCCTGATACTTATTTGCTGAATATATATTTAGACAAGACAGTCCATCACAAAAATCAAAGGAATACAGAAAACTTTCTTCAATTTTCTGCTACACATTTGTTCTACCAAAATGTTTCTGTAAACAAATATCAATTATTCTTTTACAAATGTGTCTGATTTTGTCTGGAACCTTGTAAAATGTGATGTCTGTTTGTGGACTTTTTGTACACATTACAAATGTGTCTGATATTGTCTGTAACCTTGTAAAATGTGCTGTCTGTTTGTGGACTTTTTGTACACTTCTTAATATATACCCTATAGTAAAAGCCTACATGTGTTTCCACCCAGTTTCGAACTGGGGACCTTTTGTGTGTAAAGCAAACATGATAAACACTACACTACGGAAACAAGCCTATGAGGTAGTGATCAACCATTCCTATTACTTATTTGCTGAATATATAATTAGACAAGACACTCCATCACAAAAATCAAAGGAATACAGAAAACTTTCTTCAATTTTCTGCTACACATTTGTTCTACCAAATTGTTTAGTAAACAAATATCAATTATTCTTTTACAAATGTGTCTGATATTGTCTGGAACCTTGTAAAATGTGATGTCTGCTTGTGGACTTTTTGTACACTTCTTAATATATACTCTGAGAGTAAACCATTCCTGATACTTATTTGCTGAATATATATTTAGAAAAGGCACTCCATCACAAAAATCAAAGGAATACAGAAAACTTTCTTCGATTTTCTGCTACACATTTGTTCTACAAAATTTTTTATGTAAACAAATATAAATTATTCTTTTACAAATGTTTCTGATATTGTCTGGAACATTGTAAAATGTGATGTCTGTTTTTGGACTTTTTATACACTTCTTAATATATACCCTATAGTAAAATCCTACATGTGTTTCCACCCAGTTTCGAACTGGGGACCTTTTGCGTGTAAAGCAAACGTGATAACCACTACACTACGGTAACGAGCCTATGAAGCAGTGATCAACCATTCCTATTACTTATTTGCTGAATATATAATTAGACAAGACACTCCATCACAAAAATCAAAGGAATACAGAAAACCTTCTTCAATTTTCTGCTACACATTTGTTCTACCAAATTGTTTATGTAAACAAATATCAATTATTCTTTTACAAATGTTTCTGATATTGTCTGGAACCTTGTAAAATGTGATGTCTGCTTGAGGACTTTTTGTACACTTCTTAATATATACCCTATAGTAAAATCCTACATGTGTTTCCACCCAGTTTCGAACTGGGGACCTTTTGCGTGTAAAGCATACGTGATAACCACTACACTACGGAAACGAGCCTATGAGGTAGTGATCAAACATTCCTATTACTTATTTGCTGAATATATAATTAGACAAGACACTCCATCACAAAAATCAAAGGAATACAGAAAACTTTCTTCAATTTTCTGCTACACATTTGTTCTACCATATTGTTTATGTAAACAAATATCAATTATTCTTTTACAAATGTGTCTGATATTGTCTGGAACCCTGTAAATTGTGATGTCTGCTTGTGGACTTTTTGTACACTTCTTAATATATACTCTGAGAGTAAACCATTCCTGATACTTATTTGCTGAATATATATTTAGACAAGACAGTCCATCACAAAAATCAAAGGAATATAGAAAACTTTCTTCAATTTTCTGCTACACATTTGTTCTACCAAAATGTTTCTGTAAACAAATATCAATTATTCTTTTACAAATGTGTCTGATTTTTGTCTGGAACCTTGTAAAATGTGATGTCTGCTTGAGGACTTTTTGTACACTTCTTAATATATACCCTATAGTAAAATCCTACATGTGTTTCTTTACCCAGTTTCAAAGTGGGGACCTTTTGCGTGTAAAGCAAACGTGATAACCACTACACTACGGAAACGAGCCTATGAGGTAGTGATCAACCATTCCTATTACTTATTTGCTGAATATATAATTAGACAAGACACTCCATCACAAAAATCAAAGGAATACAGAAAACTTTCTTCAATTTTCTGCTACACATTTGTTCTACCAAATTGTTTATGTAAACAAATATCAATTATTCTTTTACAAATGTGTCTGATATTGTCTGGAACCCTGTAAATTGTGACGTCTGCTTGTGGACTTTTTGTACACTTCTTAATATATACTCTGAGAGTAAACCATTCCTGATACTTATTTGCTGAATATATATTTAGACAAGACAGTCCATCACAAAAATCAAAGGAATACAGAAAACTTTCTTCGATTTTCTGCTACACATTTGTTCTACCAAATTGTTTATGTAAACAAATATCAATTATTCTTTTACAAATGTGTCTGATATTGTCTGTAACCTTGTAAAATGTGATGTCTGCTTGTGGACTTTTTGTACACTTCTTAATATACACTCTGAGAGTAAACCATTCCTGATACTTATTTGCTGAATATATATTTAGACAAGACAGTCCATCACAAAAATCAAAGGAATACAGAAAACTTTCTTCAATTTTCTGCTGCACATTTGTTCTACCAAAATGTTTCTGTAAACAAATATCAATTATTCTTTTACAAATGTGTCAGATTTTGTCTGGAATCTTGTAAAATGTGATGTCTGCTTGTGGACTTTTTGTACACTTCTTAATATATACTCTGAGAGTAAACCATTCCTGATACTTATTTGCTGAATATATATTTAGACAAGACAGTCCATCACAAAAATCAAAGGAATACAGAAAACTTTCTTCAATTTTCTGCTGCACATTTGTTCTACCAAAATGTTTCTGTAAACAAATATCAATTATTCTTTTACAAATGTGTCTGATTTTGTCTGGAATCTTGTAAAATGTGATGTCTGCTTGTGGACTTTTTGTACCCTATAGTAAAATCCTACATGTGTTTCTTTACCCAGTTTCAAAGTGGGGACCTTTTGGGTGTAAAGGAAACGTGATAACCACTACACTACGGAAACGAGCCTATGAGGTAGTGATCAACCATTCCTATTACTTATTTGCTGAATATATAATTAGACAAGACACTCCATCACAAAAATCAAAGGAATACAGAAAACTTTCTTCAATTTTCTGCTACACATTTGTTCTACCAAATTGTTTATGTAAACAAATATCAATTATTCTTTTACAATTGTGTCTGATATTGTCTGGAACCCTGTAAATTGTGATGTCTGCTTGTGGACTTTTTGTACACTTCTTAATATATACTCTGAGAGTAAACCATTCCTGATACTTATTTGCTGAATATATATTTAGACAAGACAGTCCATCACAAAAATCAAAGGAATACAGAAAACTTTCTTCAATTTTCTGCTACACATTTGTTCTACCAAAATGTTTCTGTAAACAAATATCAATTATTCTTTTACAAATGTGTCTGATTTTGTCTGGAACCTTGTAAAATGTGATGTCTGTTTGTGGACTTTTTGTACACATTACAAATGTGTCTGATATTGTCTGTAACCTTGTAAAATGTGCTGTCTGTTTGTGGACTTTTTGTACACTTCTTAATATATACCCTATAGTAAAAGCCTACATGTGTTTCCACCCAGTTTCGAACTGGGGACCTTTTGTGTGTAAAGCAAACATGATAAACACTACACTACGGAAACAAGCCTATGAGGTAGTGATCAACCATTCCTATTACTTATTTGCTGAATATATAATTAGACAAGACACTCCATCACAAAAATCAAAGGAATACAGAAAACTTTCTTCAATTTTCTGCTACACATTTGTTCTACCAAATTGTTTAGTAAACAAATATCAATTATTCTTTTACAAATGTGTCTGATATTGTCTGGAACCTTGTAAAATGTGATGTCTGCTTGTGGACTTTTTGTACACTTCTTAATATATACTCTGAGAGTAAACCATTCCTGATACTTATTTGCTGAATATATATTTAGAAAAGGCACTCCATCACAAAAATCAAAGGAATACAGAAAACTTTCTTCGATTTTCTGCTACACATTTGTTCTACAAAATTTTTTATGTAAACAAATATAAATTATTCTTTTACAAATGTTTCTGATATTGTCTGGAACATTGTAAAATGTGATGTCTGTTTTTGGACTTTTTATACACTTCTTAATATATACCCTATAGTAAAATCCTACATGTGTTTCCACCCAGTTTCGAACTGGGGACCTTTTGCGTGTAAAGCAAACGTGATAACCACTACACTACGGTAACGAGCCTATGAAGCAGTGATCAACCATTCCTATTACTTATTTGCTGAATATATAATTAGACAAGACACTCCATCACAAAAATCAAAGGAATACAGAAAACCTTCTTCAATTTTCTGCTACACATTTGTTCTACCAAATTGTTTATGTAAACAAATATCAATTATTCTTTTACAAATGTTTCTGATATTGTCTGGAACCTTGTAAAATGTGATGTCTGCTTGAGGACTTTTTGTACACTTCTTAATATATACCCTATAGTAAAATCCTACATGTGTTTCCACCCAGTTTCGAACTGGGGACCTTTTGCGTGTAAAGCATACGTGATAACCACTACACTACGGAAACGAGCCTATGAGGTAGTGATCAAACATTCCTATTACTTATTTGCTGAATATATAATTAGACAAGACACTCCATCACAAAAATCAAAGGAATACAGAAAACTTTCTTCAATTTTCTGCTACACATTTGTTCTACCATATTGTTTATGTAAACAAATATCAATTATTCTTTTACAAATGTGTCTGATATTGTCTGGAACCCTGTAAATTGTGATGTCTGCTTGTGGACTTTTTGTACACTTCTTAATATATACTCTGAGAGTAAACCATTCCTGATACTTATTTGCTGAATATATATTTAGACAAGACAGTCCATCACAAAAATCAAAGGAATATAGAAAACTTTCTTCAATTTTCTGCTACACATTTGTTCTACCAAAATGTTTCTGTAAACAAATATCAATTATTCTTTTACAAATGTGTCTGATTTTTGTCTGGAACCTTGTAAAATGTGATGTCTGCTTGAGGACTTTTTGTACACTTCTTAATATATACCCTATAGTAAAATCCTACATGTGTTTCTTTACCCAGTTTCAAAGTGGGGACCTTTTGCGTGTAAAGCAAACGTGATAACCACTACACTACGGAAACGAGCCTATGAGGTAGTGATCAACCATTCCTATTACTTATTTGCTGAATATATAATTAGACAAGACACTCCATCACAAAAATCAAAGGAATACAGAAAACTTTCTTCAATTTTCTGCTACACATTTGTTCTACCAAATTGTTTAGTAAACAAATATCAATTATTCTTTTACAAATGTGTCTGATATTGTCTGGAACCTTGTAAAATGTGATGTCTGCTTGTGGACTTTTTGTACACTTCTTAATATATACTCTGAGAGTAAACCATTCCTGATACTTATTTGCTGAATATATATTTAGAAAAGGCACTCCATCACAAAAATCAAAGGAATACAGAAAACTTTCTTCGATTTTCTGCTACACATTTGTTCTACAAAATTGTTTATGTAAACAAATATAAATTATTCTTTTACAAATGTTTCTGATATTGTCTGGAACATTGTAAAATGTGATGTCTGTTTTTGGACTTTTTATACACTTCTTAATATATACCCTATAGTAAAATCCTACATGTGTTTCCACCCAGTTTCGAACTGGGGACCTTTTGCGTGTAAAGCAAACGTGATAACCACTACACTACGGAAACGAGCCTATGAAGCAGTGATCAACCATTCCTATTACTTATTTGCTGAATATATAATTAGACAAGACACTCCATCACAAAAATCAAAGGAATACAGAAAACCTTCTTCAATTTTCTGCTACACATTTGTTCTACCAAATTGTTTATGTAAACAAATATCAATTATTCTTTTACAAATGTTTCTGATATTGTCTGGAACCTTGTAAAATGTGATGTCTGCTTGAGGACTTTTTGTACACTTCTTAATATATACTCTGAGAGTAAACCATTCCTGATACTTATTTGCTGAATATATATTTAGAAAAGGCACTCCATCACAAAAATCAAAGGAATACAGAAAACTTTCTTCGATTTTCTGCTACACATTTGTTCTACAAAATTGTTTATGTAAACAAATATAAATTATTCTTTTACAAATGTTTCTGATATTGTCTGGAACATTGTAAAATGTGATGTCTGTTTTTGGACTTTTTATACACTTCTTAATATATACCCTATAGTAAAATCCTACATGTGTTTCCACCCAGTTTCGAACTGGGGACCTTTTTGCGTGTAAAGCAAACGTGATAACCACTACACTACGGAAACGAGCCTATGAAGCAGTGATCAACCATTCCTATTACTTATTTGCTGAATATATAATTAGACAAGACACTCCATCACAAAAATCAAAGGAATACAGAAAACCTTCTTCAATTTTCTGCTACACATTTGTTCTACCAAATTGTTTATGTAAACAAATATCAATTATTCTTTTACAAATGTTTCTGATATTGTCTGGAACCTTGTAAAATGTGATGTCTGCTTGAGGACTTTTTGTACACTTCTTAATATATACCCTATAGTAAAATCCTACATGTGTTTCTTTACCCAGTTTCAAAGTGGGGACCTTTTGCGTGTAAAGCAAACGTGATAACCACTACACTACGGAAACGAGCCTATGAGGTAGTGATCAACCATTCCTATTACTTATTTGCTGAATATATAATTAGACAAGACACTCCATCACAAAAATCAAAGTAATACAGAAAACTTTCTTCAATTTTCTGCTGCACATTTGTTCTACCAAAATGTTTCTGTAAACAAATATCAATTATTCTTTTACAAATGTGTCTGATTTTGTCTGGAATCTTGTAAAATGTGATGTCTGCTTGTGGACTTTTTGTACACTTCTTAATATATACTCTGAGAGTAAACCATTCCTGATACTTATTTGCTGAATATATATTTAGACAAGACAGTCCATCACAAAAATCAAAGGAATACAGAAAACTTTCTTCAATTTTCTGCTGCACATTTGTTCTACCAAAATGTTTCTGTAAACAAATATCAATTATTCTTTTACAAATGTGTCTGATTTTGTCTGGAATCTTGTAAAATGTGATGTCTGCTTGTGGACTTTTTGTACCCTATAGTAAAATCCTACATGTGTTTCTTTACCCAGTTTCAAAGTGGGGACCTTTTGCGTGTAAAGGAAACGTGATAACCACTACACTACGGAAACGAGCCTATGAGGTAGTGATCAACCATTCCTATTACTTATTTGCTGAATATATAATTAGACAAGACACTCCATCACAAAAATCAAAGGAATACAGAAAACTTTCTTCAATTTTCTGCTACACATTTGTTCTACCAAATTGTTTATGTAAACAAATATCAATTATTCTTTTACAATTGTGTCTGATATTGTCTGGAACCCTGTAAATTGTGATGTCTGCTTGTGGACTTTTTGTACACTTCTTAATATATACTCTGAGAGTAAACCATTCCTGATACTTATTTGCTGAATATATATTTAGACAAGACAGTCCATCACAAAAATCAAAGGAATACAGAAAACTTTCTTCAATTTTCTGCTACACATTTGTTCTACCAAAATGTTTCTGTAAACAAATATCAATTATTCTTTTACAAATGTGTCTGATTTTGTCTGGAACCTTGTAAAATGTGATGTCTGTTTGTGGACTTTTTGTACACATTACAAATGTGTCTGATATTGTCTGTAACCTTGTAAAATGTGCTGTCTGTTTGTGGACTTTTTGTACACTTCTTAATATATACCCTATAGTAAAAGCCTACATGTGTTTCCACCCAGTTTCGAACTGGGGACCTTTTGTGTGTAAAGCAAACATGATAAACACTACACTACGGAAACAAGCCTATGAGGTAGTGATCAACCATTCCTATTACTTATTTGCTGAATATATAATTAGACAAGACACTCCATCACAAAAATCAAAGGAATACAGAAAACTTTCTTCAATTTTCTGCTACACATTTGTTCTACCAAATTGTTTAGTAAACAAATATCAATTATTCTTTTACAAATGTGTCTGATATTGTCTGGAACCTTGTAAAATGTGATGTCTGCTTGTGGACTTTTTGTACACTTCTTAATATATACTCTGAGAGTAAACCATTCCTGATACTTATTTGCTGAATATATATTTAGAAAAGGCACTCCATCACAAAAATCAAAGGAATACAGAAAACTTTCTTCGATTTTCTGCTACACATTTGTTCTACAAAATTTTTTATGTAAACAAATATAAATTATTCTTTTACAAATGTTTCTGATATTGTCTGGAACATTGTAAAATGTGATGTCTGTTTTTGGACTTTTTATACACTTCTTAATATATACCCTATAGTAAAATCCTACATGTGTTTCCACCCAGTTTCGAACTGGGGACCTTTTGCGTGTAAAGCAAACGTGATAACCACTACACTACGGTAACGAGCCTATGAAGCAGTGATCAACCATTCCTATTACTTATTTGCTGAATATATAATTAGACAAGACACTCCATCACAAAAATCAAAGGAATACAGAAAACCTTCTTCAATTTTCTGCTACACATTTGTTCTACCAAATTGTTTATGTAAACAAATATCAATTATTCTTTTACAAATGTTTCTGATATTGTCTGGAACCTTGTAAAATGTGATGTCTGCTTGAGGACTTTTTGTACACTTCTTAATATATACCCTATAGTAAAATCCTACATGTGTTTCCACCCAGTTTCGAACTGGGGACCTTTTGCGTGTAAAGCATACGTGATAACCACTACACTACGGAAACGAGCCTATGAGGTAGTGATCAAACATTCCTATTACTTATTTGCTGAATATATAATTAGACAAGACACTCCATCACAAAAATCAAAGGAATACAGAAAACTTTCTTCAATTTTCTGCTACACATTTGTTCTACCATATTGTTTATGTAAACAAATATCAATTATTCTTTTACAAATGTGTCTGATATTGTCTGGAACCCTGTAAATTGTGATGTCTGCTTGTGGACTTTTTGTACACTTCTTAATATATACTCTGAGAGTAAACCATTCCTGATACTTATTTGCTGAATATATATTTAGACAAGACAGTCCATCACAAAAATCAAAGGAATATAGAAAACTTTCTTCAATTTTCTGCTACACATTTGTTCTACCAAAATGTTTCTGTAAACAAATATCAATTATTCTTTTACAAATGTGTCTGATTTTTGTCTGGAACCTTGTAAAATGTGATGTCTGCTTGAGGACTTTTTGTACACTTCTTAATATATACCCTATAGTAAAATCCTACATGTGTTTCTTTACCCAGTTTCAAAGTGGGGACCTTTTGCGTGTAAAGCAAACGTGATAACCACTACACTACGGAAACGAGCCTATGAGGTAGTGATCAACCATTCCTATTACTTATTTGCTGAATATATAATTAGACAAGACACTCCATCACAAAAATCAAAGGAATACAGAAAACTTTCTTCAATTTTCTGCTACACATTTGTTCTACCAAATTGTTTAGTAAACAAATATCAATTATTCTTTTACAAATGTGTCTGATATTGTCTGGAACCTTGTAAAATGTGATGTCTGCTTGTGGACTTTTTGTACACTTCTTAATATATACTCTGAGAGTAAACCATTCCTGATACTTATTTGCTGAATATATATTTAGAAAAGGCACTCCATCACAAAAATCAAAGGAATACAGAAAACTTTCTTCGATTTTCTGCTACACATTTGTTCTACAAAATTGTTTATGTAAACAAATATAAATTATTCTTTTACAAATGTTTCTGATATTGTCTGGAACATTGTAAAATGTGATGTCTGTTTTTGGACTTTTTATACACTTCTTAATATATACCCTATAGTAAAATCCTACATGTGTTTCCACCCAGTTTCGAACTGGGGACCTTTTGCGTGTAAAGCAAACGTGATAACCACTACACTACGGAAACGAGCCTATGAAGCAGTGATCAACCATTCCTATTACTTATTTGCTGAATATATAATTAGACAAGACACTCCATCACAAAAATCAAAGGAATACAGAAAACCTTCTTCAATTTTCTGCTACACATTTGTTCTACCAAATTGTTTATGTAAACAAATATCAATTATTCTTTTACAAATGTTTCTGATATTGTCTGGAACCTTGTAAAATGTGATGTCTGCTTGAGGACTTTTTGTACACTTCTTAATATATACTCTGAGAGTAAACCATTCCTGATACTTATTTGCTGAATATATATTTAGAAAAGGCACTCCATCACAAAAATCAAAGGAATACAGAAAACTTTCTTCGATTTTCTGCTACACATTTGTTCTACAAAATTGTTTATGTAAACAAATATAAATTATTCTTTTACAAATGTTTCTGATATTGTCTGGAACATTGTAAAATGTGATGTCTGTTTTTGGACTTTTTATACACTTCTTAATATATACCCTATAGTAAAATCCTACATGTGTTTCCACCCAGTTTCGAACTGGGGACCTTTTTGCGTGTAAAGCAAACGTGATAACCACTACACTACGGAAACGAGCCTATGAAGCAGTGATCAACCATTCCTATTACTTATTTGCTGAATATATAATTAGACAAGACACTCCATCACAAAAATCAAAGGAATACAGAAAACCTTCTTCAATTTTCTGCTACACATTTGTTCTACCAAATTGTTTATGTAAACAAATATCAATTATTCTTTTACAAATGTTTCTGATATTGTCTGGAACCTTGTAAAATGTGATGTCTGCTTGAGGACTTTTTGTACACTTCTTAATATATACCCTATAGTAAAATCCTACATGTGTTTCTTTACCCAGTTTCAAAGTGGGGACCTTTTGCGTGTAAAGCAAACGTGATAACCACTACACTACGGAAACGAGCCTATGAGGTAGTGATCAACCATTCCTATTACTTATTTGCTGAATATATAATTAGACAAGACACTCCATCACAAAAATCAAAGTAATACAGAAAACTTTCTTCAATTTTCTGCTACACATTTGTTCTACCAAATTGTTTATGTAAACAAATATCAATTATTCTTTTACAAATGTTTCTGATATTGTCTGGAACCTTGTAAAATGTGATGTCTGCTTGAGGACTTTTTGTACACTTCTTTATATATACTCTGAGAGTAAACCATTCCTGCTACTTATTTGCTGAATATATATTTAGACAAGACACTCCATCACAAAAATCAAAAGATTACAGAAAACTTTCTTCAATTTTCTGCTAAACATTTGTTCTACCAAATTGTTTAGTAAACAAATATCAATTATTCTTTTACAAATGTGTCTGATATTGTCTGGAACCTTGTAAAATGTGATGTCTGCTTGTGGACTTTTTGTACACTTCTTAATATATACTCTGAGAGTAAACCATTCCTGATACTTATTTGCTGAATATATATTTAGAAAAGGCACTCCATCACAAAAATCAAAGGAATACAGAAAACTTTCTTCGATTTTCTGCTACACATTTGTTCTACCAAATTGTTTATTTAAACAAATATCAATTATTCTTTTACAAATGTTTCTGATATTGTCTGGAACCTTGTAAAATGTGATGTCTGCTTGAGGACTTTTTGTACACTTCTTAATATATACCCTATAGTAAAACCCTACATGTGTTTCTTTACCCAGTTTCAAAGTTTGGACCTTTTGCGTGTAAAGCAAACGTGATTACCACTACACTACGGAAACGAGCCTATGAGGTAGTGATCAACCATTCCTATTACTTATTTGCTGATTATATAATTAGACAAGACACTCCATCACAAAAATCAAAGGAATACAGAAAACTTTTTTCAATTTTCTGCTACACATTTGTTCTACAAAATTGTTTATGTAAACAAATATAAATTATTCTTTTACAAATGTTTCTGATATTGTCTGTAACCTTGTAAAATGTGACGTCTGTTTGTGGACTTTTTGTACACTTCTTAATATATACCCTATAGTAAAACGCTACACAAGTTTCCACCTGGGGACCTTTTGCATATAAAGCAAACGTGATTACCACTACACTACGGAAACGAGCCTATGAGGTAGTGATCAACCATTCCTATTACTTATTTGCTGAATGTATAATTAGACAAGACACTCCATCACAAAAATCAAAGGAATACAGAAAACTTTCTTCAATTTTCTGCTACACATTTGTTCTACCAAATTGTTTATGTAAACAAATATCAATTATTCTTTTACAAATGTGTCTTATTTTGTCTGGAACCTTGTAAAATGTGATGTCTGCTTGAGGACTTTTTGTAGACTTCTTAATATATACTCTGAGAGTTAACCATTCCTGCTACTTATTTGCTGAATATATATTTAGAAAAGGCACTCCATCACAAAAATCAAAGGAATACAGAAAACTTTCTTCGATTTTCTGCTACACATTTGTTCTACCAAATTGTTTATTTAAACAAATATCAATTATTCTTTTACAAATGTGTCTGATATTGTCTGTAACCTTGTAAAATGTGCTGTCTGTTTGTGGACTTTTTGTACACTTCTTAATATATACCCTATAGTAAAATCCTACATGTGTTTCCACCCAGTTTCGAATTGGGGACCTTTTGTGTGTAAAGCAAACATGATAACCACTACACTACGGAAACGAGCATGTGAGGTAGTGATCAAACATTCCTATTACTTATTTGCTGATTATATAATTAGACAAGACACTCCATCACAAAAATCAAAGGAATACAGAAAACTTTTTTCAATTTTCTGCTACACATTTGTTCTACAAAATTGTTTATGTAAACAAATATAAATTATTCTTTTACAAATGTTTCTGATATTGTCTGTAACCTTGTAAAATGTGATGTCTGTTTGTGGACTTTTTGTACACTTCTTCATATATACCCTATAGTAAAACGCTACACAAGTTTCCACCTGGGGACCTTTTGCATATAAAGCTAACGTGATAACCACTACACTACGGAAACGAGCCTATGAGGTAGTGATCAACTATTCCTATTACTTATTTGCTGAATGTATAATTAGACAAGACACTCCATCACAAAAATCAAAGGAATACAGAAAACTTTCTTCAATTTTCTGCTACACATTTGTTCTGCCAAATTGTTTATGTAAACAAATATCAATTATTCTTTTACAAATGTGTCTTATTTTGTCTGGAACCTTGTAAAATGTGATGTCTGCTTGAGGACTTTTTGTAGACTCCTTAATATATACTCTGAGAGTTAACCATTCCTGCTACTTATTTGCTGAATATATATTTAGAGAAGACACTCCATTACAAAAATCAAAGGAATACAGAAAACTTTCTTCAATTTCTGCTACACATTTGTTCTACCAAATTGTTTATTTAAAAAAATATCAATTATTCTTTTACAAATGTGTCTGATATTGTCTGGAACCTTGTAAAATGTGATGTCTGCTTGTGGACTTTTTGTACACTTCTTAATATATACCCTATAGTAAAATCCTACAAGTGTCTCCAACCAGTTTTAAACAGAGGACCTTGTGCGTATAAAGCAAACGTGATAACAACTACACTACGGAAAAGTGCCTATGAGGGAACGATCAACCATTCCTGCTACTTATTTGCTGAATATATATTTAGACAAGACACTCCATCACAAAAATCAAAGGAATACAGAAAACTTTCTTCAATTTCTGCTACACATTTGTTTTACCAAAATTTTGCTGTAAACAAAAATCAATTATTCTTTTACAAATGTGTCTGATATTGTCTGGAACCTTGTAAAATGTGATGTCTGCTTGAGGACTTTTTGTACACTTCTTAATATATACCCTAGAGTAAAATACTACACGTTTTCACACAGTTTCGAACTGGTAACCTTTTGCCTATAAAGAAAACGTGATAACCACTACACTACGGAAACGAGCCTATAAAGTAGTGATCAACCATTCCTATTACTTATTTGCTGAATATATAATTAGACAAGACACTCCATCACAAAAATCAAAGGAATACAGAAAACTTTTTTCAATTTTCTGCTACACATTTGTTCTACAAAATTGTTTATGTAACAAATATAAATTATTCTTTTACAAATGTTTCTGATATTGTCTGTAACCTTGTAAAATGTGCTGTCTGTTTGTGGACTTTTTGTACACTTCTTAATATATACCCTATAGTAAAATCCTACATGTGTTTCCACCCAGTTTCGAACTGGGGACCTTTTGCATGTAAAGCAAACATGATAACCACTACACTACGGAAACGAGCATATGAGGTAGTGATCAAACATTCCTATTACTTATTTGCTGAATATATAATTAGACAAGACACTCCATCACAAAAATCAAAGGAATACAGAAAACTTTCTTCAATTTTCTGCTACACATTTGTTCTACCAAATTGTTTATGTAAACAAACATCAATTATTCTTTTACAAATGTGTCTGATTTTGTCTGGAACCCTGTAAATTGTGATGTCTGTTTGTTGGACTTTTTGTACACTTCTTAATATATACCCTATAGTAAAACGCTACACAAGTTTCCACCTGGGGACCTTTTGCATATAAAGCTAACGTGATAACCACAACACTACGGAAACGAGCCTATGAGGTAGTGATCAACCATTCCTATTACTTATTTGCTGAATGTATAATTAGACAAGACACTCCATCACAAAAATCAAAGGAATACAGAAAACTTTCTTCAATTTTCTGCTACACATTTGTTCTACCAAAATGTTTCTGTAAACAAAAATCAATTATTCTTTTACAAATGTGTCTGATTTTGTCTGGAACCTTGTAAAATGTGATGTCTGCTTGTGGACTTTTTGTACACTTCTTAATATATACCCTATAGTAAAATCCTACATGTGTGTCAACCCAGTTTCGAACTGGGGACTTTTTGCGGGTAAAGCAAATGTGATAACCAATACACTACGGAAACGAGCCTATGAGGTAGTGATCAACCATTCCTATTACTTATTTGCTGAATATATAATTAGACAAGACACTCCATCACAAAAATCAAAGTAATACAGAAAACTTTCTTCAATTTTCTGCTACACATTTGTTCTACCAAATTGTTTATGTAAACAAATATCAATTATTCTTTTACAAATGTTTCTGATATTGTCTGGAACCTTGTAAAATGTGATGTCTGCTTGAGGACTTTTTGTACACTTCTTTATATATACTCTGAGAGTAAACCATTCCTGCTACTTATTTGCTGAATATATATTTAGACAAGACACTCCATCACAAAAATCAAAAGATTACAGAAAACTTTCTTCAATTTTCTGCTAAACATTTGTTCTACCAAATTGTTTAGTAAACAAATATCAATTATTCTTTTACAAATGTGTCTGATATTGTCTGGAACCTTGTAAAATGTGATGTCTGCTTGTGGACTTTTTGTACACTTCTTAATATATACTCTGAGAGTAAACCATTCCTGATACTTATTTGCTGAATATATATTTAGAAAAGGCACTCCATCACAAAAATCAAAGGAATACAGAAAACTTTCTTCGATTTTCTGCTACACATTTGTTCTACCAAATTGTTTATTTAAACAAATATCAATTATTCTTTTACAAATGTTTCTGATATTGTCTGGAACCTTGTAAAATGTGATGTCTGCTTGAGGACTTTTTGTACACTTCTTAATATATACCCTATAGTAAAACCCTACATGTGTTTCTTTACCCAGTTTCAAAGTGGGGACCTTTTGCGTGTAAAGCAAACGTGATTACCACTACACTACGGAAACGAGCCTATGAGGTAGTGATCAACCATTCCTATTACTTATTTGCTGATTATATAATTAGACAAGACACTCCATCACAAAAATCAAAGGAATACAGAAAACTTTTTTCAATTTTCTGCTACACATTTGTTCTACAAAATTGTTTATGTAAACAAATATAAATTATTCTTTTACAAATGTTTCTGATATTGTCTGTAACCTTGTAAAATGTGACGTCTGTTTGTGGACTTTTTGTACACTTCTTAATATATACCCTATAGTAAAACGCTACACAAGTTTCCACCTGGGGACCTTTTGCATATAAAGCTAACGTGATAACCACTACACTACGGAAACGAGCCTATGAGGTAGTGATCAACCATTCCTATTACTTATTTGCTGAATGTATAATTAGACAAGACACTCCATCACAAAAATCAAAGGAATACAGAAAACTTTCTTCAATTTTCTGCTACACATTTGTTCTACCAAATTGTTTATGTAAACAAATATCAATTATTCTTTTACAAATGTGTCTTATTTTGTCTGGAACCTTGTAAAATGTGATGTCTGCTTGAGGACTTTTTGTAGACTTCTTAATATATACTCTGAGAGTTAACCATTCCTGCTACTTATTTGCTGAATATATACTTAGAAAAGGCACTCCATCACAAAAATCAAAGGAATACAGAAAACTTTCTTCGATTTTCTGCTACACATTTGTTCTACCAAATTGTTTATTTAAACAAATATCAATTATTCTTTTACAAATGTGTCTGATATTGTCTGTAACCTTGTAAAATGTGCTGTCTGTTTGTGGACTTTTTGTACACTTCTTAATATATACCCTATAGTAAAATCCTACATGTGTTTCCACCCAGTTTCGAATTGGGGACCTTTTGTGTGTAAAGCAAACATGATAACCACTACACTACGGAAACGAGCATGTGAGGTAGTGATCAAACATTCCTATTACTTATTTGCTGATTATATAATTAGACAAGACACTCCATCACAAAAATCAAAGGAATACAGAAAACTTTTTTCAATTTTCTGCTACATATTTGTTCTACAAAATTGTTTATGTAAACAAATATAAATTATTCTTTTACAAATGTTTCTGATATTGTCTGTAACCTTGTAAAATGTGATGTCTGTTTGTGGACTTTTTGTACACTTCTTCATATATACCCTATAGTAAAACGCTACACAAGTTTCCACCTGGGGACCTTTTGCATATAAAGCTAACGTGATAACCACTACACTACGGAAACGAGCCTATGAGGTAGTGATCAACTATTCCTATTACTTATTTGCTGAATGTATAATTAGACAAGACACTCCATCACAAAAATCAAAGGAATACAGAAAACTTTCTTCAATTTTCTGCTACACATTTGTTCTGCCAAATTGTTTATGTAAACAAATATCAATTATTCTTTTACAAATGTGTCTTATTTTGTCTGGAACCTTGTAAAATGTGATGTCTGCTTGAGGACTTTTTGTAGACTCCTTAATATATACTCTGAGAGTTAACCATTCCTGCTACTTATTTGCTGAATATATATTTAGAGAAGACACTCCATTACAAAAATCAAAGGAATACAGAAAACTTTCTTCAATTTCTGCTACACATTTGTTCTACCAAATTGTTTATTTAAAAAAATATCAATTATTCTTTTACAAATGTGTCTGATATTGTCTGGAACCTTGTAAAATGTGATGTCTGCTTGTGGACTTTTTGTACACTTCTTAATATATACCCTATAGTAAAATCCTACAAGTGTCTCCAACCAGTTTTAAACAGAGGACCTTGTGTGTATAAAGCAAACGTGATAACAACTACACTACGGAAAAGTGCCTATGAGGGAACGATCAACCATTCCTGCTACTTATTTGCTGAATATATATTTAGACAAGACACTCCATCACAAAAATCAAAGGAATACAGAAAACTTTCTTCAATTTCTGCTACACATTTGTTTTACCAAAATTTTGCTGTAAACAAAAATCAATTATTCTTTTACAAATGTGTCTGATATTGTCTGGAACCTTGTAAAATGTGATGTCTGCTTGAGGACTTTTTGTACACTTCTTAATATATACCCTAGAGTAAAATACTACACGTTTTCACACAGTTTCGAACTGGTAACCTTTTGCCTATAAAGAAAACGTGATAACCACTACACTACGGAAACGAGCCTATAAAGTAGTGATCAACCATTCCTATTACTTATTTGCTGAATATATAATTAGACAAGACACTCCATCACAAAAATCAAAGGAATACAGAAAACTTTTTTCAATTTTCTGCTACACATTTGTTCTACAAAATTGTTTATGTAACAAATATAAATTATTCTTTTACAAATGTTTCTGATATTGTCTGTAACCTTGTAAAATGTGCTGTCTGTTTGTGGACTTTTTGTACACTTCTTAATATATACCCTATAGTAAAATCCTACATGTGTTTCCACCCAGTTTCGAACTGGGGACCTTTTGCATGTAAAGCAAACATGATAACCACTACACTACGGAAACGAGCATGTGAGGTAGTGATCAAACATTCCTATTACTTATTTGCTGATTATATAATTAGACAAGACACTCCATCACAAAAATCAAAGGAATACAGAAAACTTTTTTCAATTTTCTGCTACATATTTGTTCTACAAAATTGTTTATGTAAACAAATATAAATTATTCTTTTACAAATGTTTCTGATATTGTCTGTAACCTTGTAAAATGTGATGTCTGTTTGTGGACTTTTTGTACACTTCTTCATATATACCCTATAGTAAAACGCTACACAAGTTTCCACCTGGGGACCTTTTGCATATAAAGCTAACGTGATAACCACTACACTACGGAAACGAGCCTATGAGGTAGTGATCAACTATTCCTATTACTTATTTGCTGAATGTATAATTAGACAAGACACTCCATCACAAAAATCAAAGGAATACAGAAAACTTTCTTCAATTTTCTGCTACACATTTGTTCTGCCAAATTGTTTATGTAAACAAATATCAATTATTCTTTTACAAATGTGTCTTATTTTGTCTGGAACCTTGTAAAATGTGATGTCTGCTTGAGGACTTTTTGTAGACTCCTTAATATATACTCTGAGAGTTAACCATTCCTGCTACTTATTTGCTGAATATATATTTAGAGAAGACACTCCATTACAAAAATCAAAGGAATACAGAAAACTTTCTTCAATTTCTGCTACACATTTGTTCTACCAAATTGTTTATTTAAAAAAATATCAATTATTCTTTTACAAATGTGTCTGATATTGTCTGGAACCTTGTAAAATGTGATGTCTGCTTGTGGACTTTTTGTACACTTCTTAATATATACCCTATAGTAAAATCCTACAAGTGTCTCCAACCAGTTTTAAACAGAGGACCTTGTGTGTATAAAGCAAACGTGATAACAACTACACTACGGAAAAGTGCCTATGAGGGAACGATCAACCATTCCTGCTACTTATTTGCTGAATATATATTTAGACAAGACACTCCATCACAAAAATCAAAGGAATACAGAAAACTTTCTTCAATTTCTGCTACACATTTGTTTTACCAAAATTTTGCTGTAAACAAAAATCAATTATTCTTTTACAAATGTGTCTGATATTGTCTGGAACCTTGTAAAATGTGATGTCTGCTTGAGGACTTTTTGTACACTTCTTAATATATACCCTAGAGTAAAATACTACACGTTTTCACACAGTTTCGAACTGGTAACCTTTTGCCTATAAAGAAAACGTGATAACCACTACACTACGGAAACGAGCCTATAAAGTAGTGATCAACCATTCCTATTACTTATTTGCTGAATATATAATTAGACAAGACACTCCATCACAAAAATCAAAGGAATACAGAAAACTTTTTTCAATTTTCTGCTACACATTTGTTCTACAAAATTGTTTATGTAACAAATATAAATTATTCTTTTACAAATGTTTCTGATATTGTCTGTAACCTTGTAAAATGTGCTGTCTGTTTGTGGACTTTTTGTACACTTCTTAATATATACCCTATAGTAAAATCCTACATGTGTTTCCACCCAGTTTCGAACTGGGGACCTTTTGCATGTAAAGCAAACATGATAACCACTACACTACGGAAACGAGCATATGAGGTAGTGATCAAACATTCCTATTACTTATTTGCTGAATATATAATTAGACAAGACACTCCATCACAAAAATCAAAGGAATTCAGAAAACTTTCTTCAATTTTCTGCTACACATTTGTTCTACCAAATTGTTTATGTAAACAAACATCAATTATTCTTTTACAAATGTGTCTGATTTTGTCTGGAACCCTGTAAATTGTGATGTCTGTTTGTTGGACTTTTTGTACACTTCTTAATATATACCCTATAGTAAAACGCTACACAAGTTTCCACCTGGGGACCTTTTGCATATAAAGCTAACGTGATAACCACAACACTACGGAAACGAGCCTATGAGGTAGTGATCAACCATTCCTATTACTTATTTGCTGAATGTATAATTAGACAAGACACTCCATCACAAAAATCAAAGGAATACAGAAAACTTTCTTCAATTTTCTGCTACACATTTGTTCTACCAAAATGTTTCTGTAAACAAAAATCAATTATTCTTTTACAAATGTGTCTGATTTTGTCTGGAACCTTGTAAAATGTGATGTCTGCTTGTGGACTTTTTGTACACTTCTTAATATATACCCTATAGTAAAATCCTACATGTGTGTCAACCCAGTTTCGAACTGGGGACTTTTTGCAGGTAAAGCAAATGTGATAACCAATACACTACGGAAACGAGCCTATGAGATAGTGATCAAGCATTCCTATTACTTATTTGCAGAATATATAATTAGACAAGACACTCCATCACAAAAATCAAAGGAATACAGAAAACTTTCTTCAATTTTCTGCTACACATTTGTTCTACCAACTTGTTTATGTAAACAAATATCAATTATTCTTTTACAAATATGTCTGATATTGTCTGGAACCTTGTAAAATTATATGTCTGCTTGAGGAGTTTTTGCACACTTCTTAATATATACCCTATAGTAAAATGCTACACAAGTTTCCACCTGGGGACCTTTTGCGTATAAAGCAAACGTGATAACCACTTCACTACGGAAACGTGCCTATGATGGAATGATCAACCATTCCTGCTACTTATTTGCTGAATATATATTTAGAAAAGGCACTCCATCACAAAAATCAAAGGAATACAGAAAACTTTCTTCGATGTTCTGCTACACATTTGTTCTACCAAATTGTTTATGTTAAGAAATATAAATTATTCTTTTACAAATGTGTCTTATTTTGTCTGGAACCTTGTAAAAAGTTGTCTGCTTGATGACTTTTTGTACACTTCTTAATATATACCCTATAGTTAAATCCTACATGTGTTTCCACCCAGTTTCAAACTTGGGACCTTTTGTACATAATGGAAAGGTGATAACCACTACACTACATAAACGTGCCTATGAGGGAATGATCAACCATTCCTGCTACTTATTTGCTGAATATATATTTAGACAAGACACTCCATTACAAAAAGGAATACAGAAAACTTTCCTCAATTTTCTGCTACACATTTGTTCTACCAAATTGTTTATGTAAACAAATATCAATTATTCTTTTACAAATGTGTCAGATTTTGTCTGGAATCTTGTAAAATGTGATGTCTGCTTGTGGACTTTTTGTACACTTCTTAATATATACTCTGAGAGTAAACCATTCCTGCTACTTATTTGCTGAATATATATTTAGACAAGACAGTCCATCACAAAAATCAAAGGAATACAGAAAACTTTCTTCAATTTTCTGCTACACATTTGTTTTACCAAAATTTTTCTGTAAACAAATATCAATTATTCTTTTACAAATGTGTCTGATATTGTTTGGAACCTTGTAAAATGTGATGTCTGCTTGAGGACTTTTTGTACACTTCTTAATATATACTCTGAGAGTAAACCATTCCTGCTACTTATTTGCTGAATATATATTTAGACAAGACAGTCCATCACAAAAATCAATGGAATACAGAAAACTTTCTTCAATTTTCTGCTACACATTTGTTCTACCAAAATTTTTCTGTAAACAAAAATCAATTATTCTTTTACAAATGTGTCTGATATTGTCTGGAACCTTGTAAAATGTGATGTCTGCTTGAGGACTTTTTGTACACTTCTTAATATACCATTCCTGCTAGTTATTTGCTGAATATATATTTAGACAAGACACTCCATCACAAAAATCAAAGGAATACAGAAAACTTTCTACAATTTTCTGCTACTCATTTGTTCTACCAAATTGTTTATGTAAACAAATATCAATTATTATTTTACAAATGTGTATGATATTGCATTTTTTTATTGTATGTGCATTTATATGTTAAGCCGGTTTCTCGCCTCTTCCTTGCCCGTGAGCATGAATTTCTTTACAAACCCTATTATAAATAGGAAATACCTCACGACCGCAGCAGTAGTTTAAAGGATTTCCTTATTCTGGTATGGGACAAGATAGAGAATATGGAAAATTTGATCTTCATTATTGTTCTGCATGAACTGTGTCAATCTGGGAATTTTATTATAGTATTATTAAAAGGGTGACATTATGGGACAAGAAATAATCCGTCCTCTATCAAACAAAACTCCAAAACAGTGGATGTTTCGCAATAATCAGGGTTTCAATACTGAAACTTATATTAGTAATCTGGCCAGATGGTCAGAAGGAAAAACACAATTAGATCCATATCCTAGAGATGGCTCTGTGGCAGCGGGGGGGTGGTCAAGCGCCCGTCCGAAGGGGAGAAAGCGGTAAGGGCACTTGCACCTGAGCTAAATTATGTCTAACACCTGTCTCTAATTTCAGTGAGTATGGGGAGAGCGGCATAAAAGAGCACCAGTGCCTCCAGTCGAGAGAGTGAGCTGCCAGTCCAGTGTTGGCGACAGAGAGACAACACCAAATTGTTAGTTTAAGTTTAGAAACGTTTATGTATAGCACATATTTGCATTACCCCTGTCTGTCTACACCCCGTGATTAAAGAGCCTCACCTTTGTGTTTGAACCATGTTCCCGTATCCTTCTTCTTGTAAAGTCTTACACTGGTGCCGAAACCCGGGAAAAGGAAAAATTTGGATCCTCTACATCCAAATCATGGAGAAAAGTCGCCCCGTAGAGTCCTCCCAGCTGGCCGAAGTCCTCCAGTCCCTCGCTGCCCTACATCAAAACCACCAACAGTCCCTGCTTGAGCTCAGAGAGGAGCAAGATCGGCGATTCCGTGAGATCGTACGGGCCCAAGCAGAGGATCGACAGGCCATCCGGAGCCTCCTCAGCCAGGAGGCCGCCACAGCCGCGACCCTGGACACCCGTGCCATGTTGCCCCCGCCCACGTTACAGAAGATGGGGGCGGCTGACCATGCTGAAGCATTTCTGGTTCTGTTCGAATGAACCGCTGAAGTTTGGGGCTGGCCGCAGAGTCAGTGAGCAGCCCGCCTTGTTCCTCTTCTGTCCGGGGAAGCCCAACTCGCGGCTCAACAACTGCCGGCAACAAACCTCCTGGCCTACGCTGATTTGAGGAAAGCCATCTTGCAACGGGTTGGTCGGAGCCCCGAAGAAAACCGCCAACTCTTCCGGGATATGAAACTGGAAAAGTCCGACCGCCCGTTCGCCTTTGCCCAGCGGCTCCGTGATGCCTGCCGTAGGTGGCTGCTAGTGGGGGACCGCGACGTCGAGGGACTCATCGATCAGGTGGTGCTGGAGCAGTTCGTCCAACGCTTGCCCAGGAAAACGGCGGAGTGGGCCCAGTGCCACCGCCCGGCGTCGCTGGAGGCGGCCGTCCAGCTTGCAGAGGACCACATGGCGGCGATTCCAAGAGCGGATGAGCCCTCTCTCTCTCTCTCTCTCTCTCTCTCTCCCCCCTCCCCGTGTTTTCTTCTGCTCTCTCCCATCCCCTTCAACCCTCTCCCTCTGTCCTCTCTCCAGGGTCCGTTCCTGCCCCCCGAAGGCGAGGAGCCTGGTTAGGATCAACCCAGTCATCTGCCACATCACCTCCTTCCCCCGCAACCTACAACCGCTCTCCCCCTCAGGTGGGGGCGTCCGCCGAAGCAGGTACGGGTGTAGCGCGTGGGCCAGCCTGTCGGAGGTCCGGGAACCCGAGCCTCTTCCGCGATCGGTGTACGTTGATGAAGGTGGGGACTGTGGTTCGGGTCTCCGATCTCCCACATGCTGCCCCCGATCGGGCTGGAGCGTACCGGATTCCGGTAAGAATCCAGGGGGGTACACACCAAGCTTTGCTGGATACCGGATGTAATCAGACCACCATCCATCAATGCTTGGTTCAACCCGGGGCTTTGAGCACGGCTAAACGGGTAAGGGTGAGGTGTGTGCATGGGGATGTTCACAACTATCCGATGGTGACCTTACTAATTAAATTCAGAGGGAGAAAACATAGAGTGGAGGCAGCGGTTAGCTCCCGCCTCACCCATCCTCTAATCTTGGGGACCGATTGGCCTGTATTTAGAGATATTTTAGGGGGAATATGCACGGATGGGTCCTGCACTAAAATAGGGAGATGTGCGATGTGCGATGCTTTGGCAGGGGAGGCGGAGCCGGGGCCATCCTCGACTGTTCCAAATCAGGATGACGAGGGAAGGGGCGGGCCCTCCGCCCCTCCCCTTCGTAGGGAATTCCATGACGTAGACTTCCCTTTGGAGCAGTCACGGGATGAAACCCTTAAGCACGCCTTCGATCAGGTGAAGACGATTGATGGACAGCGTCTTCAGCCGGACATCGCTCTCGCATACCCCTATTTTGCGATTATAAATGAGCGGTTATACAGAGTGACGCAGGACACTCAAACAAAAGAAAACGTTACACAATTATTGATTCCTCGGAGCCGCCACGAAATGTTATTCCAGGCGGCTCATTATAATCCCATGGCGGGTCACCTAGGAGAAAGGAAAACACTTCTCCGTCTAATAGCCCGTTTTTATTGGCCGGGCATTGCCGGCGACATCCGCAGATGGTGCGCGGCGTGCCGTGAATGCCAGCTGGTAAATCCACCGGCCACCCCAAAAGCGCCATTGCGCCCTCTTCCGTTAATCGAGGTTCCCTTCGAAAGAATTGGAATGGACCTCGTCGGGCCATTAGAGCGGACAGCACGTGGACATCGCTTTGTGTTAGTCCTAGTGGATTACGCAACTCGATATCCGGAAGCAGTGCCTCCAAGCAATATCTCAGCACGTAGTGTTGCTGGGGCGCTCTTCAAAATAATCTCCCGGGTGGGGATTCCAAAAGAAATCCTCACTGATCAAGGCACAACATTTATGTCACGCACACTTCGCGAACTTTACGATCTATTGGGCATTAAATCGATTCGCACTAGCGTGTACCATCCGCAGACAGATGGCCTAGAACATGATTCGTAAGTTCGTACACGAGGATGCTAAAAACTGGGACAGATGGCTCGATCCCCTGTTGTTTGCAGTGCGAGAGGTCCCGCAAGCCTCAACCGGCTTCTCTCCATTTGAGCTACTGTATGGGCGACGCCCACGTGGTGTCTTAGATGTTATACGAGAAAGCTGGGAGGAGGGATCTTCGAATAGCAAAAACGAAATTCAATACGTCCTTGACCTCAGAGCAAAACTCCACACTTTGGGGAAATTAACACAAGAGAATTTGCTCCGGGCCCAAGAACGTCAATGACAGGGGAACACAGCTAAGGGAGTTTGCACTGGGAGATAAAGTTCTTGTATTGCTCCCCACATCGAGCTCCAAATTACTCGCCAAGTGGCAAGGGCCCTTTGAGGTCACACGACGAGTGGGGGATCTCGATTATGAGGTTAAACGAACCGATAGGGGGGACGCGCGTCAAATGTACCACCTCAACCTCCTTAAATTATGGAGGGAGGCGGTCCCTGTGTCATTGGCTACGGTGGTTCCAGAGAGGGCGGAGCTCGGACCGGAGGTAAATTCAAAAACCGATCTCAATGCCCTGGTCATTTGTGGAGACCACCTCTCCCCGTGCCAACGTTCAGAGGTTGCCAGGTTGCAAGAAGAGTTTGCAGACGTGTTTTCTCCCCAACCACCATATCAAGACCGAGCCGGGGGTGGTCGTTCGTAGCCGCCCTTATCGCCTCCCCGAGCATAAAAAGAAAATTGTTCGGGACGAATTGGATGCCATGCTTGATATGGGGGTAATAGAAGAGTCCCACAGCGATTGGTCCAGCCCGGTCGTTCTCGTTCCCAAGAGTGACGGGTCTGTGCGGTTCTGTGTGGACTACAGAAAAGTCAATGCGGTGTCTAAATTTGATGCGTACCCAATGCCCCGGGTTGATGAACTGCTCGATCGGTTAGGTACCGCTCGCTTTTATTCGACATTGGATTTGACAAAGGGTTATTGGCAGATCCCCTTGACACCAATTTCCCGTGAGAAAACAGCCTTCACCACGCCGTTCGGATTACAACAATTTGTGACACTTCCGTTCGGTTTGTTCGGGGCCCCAGCCACGTTCCAGCGTCTGATGGACCGTATCCTCCGCCCGCACTCCGCTTACGCCGCTGCCTATTTAGATGACATCATTATCTATAGTAATGATTGGCAGCGGCATATACAACATCTGAGGGCGGTCTTGAAGTCGCTGTGGCGGGCGGGGCTCACAGCAAACCCCAAGAAGTGCGCGATTGGGCGTGTGGAGGTGCGGTATCTGGGGTTCCACTTGGGTCATGGCCAGGTGCGTCCCCAAATTGATAAGACCGCGGCTTGCGGCCCGCGATTGCGACTTGCCCTAGACCTAAGACCAAAAAGGGGGTGAGGCAGTTCCTGGGGCTGGCTGGCTATTATAGAAGATTTGTGCCTAATTATTCGGATGTCACCAGCCCGCTGACTGACCTCACTAAAAAGGGGGCTCCAGATCCGGTCCAATGGTCGGAGCAGTGCCAACAGGCGTTTACACGAGTTAAAGCCGCACTCTGTGGAGGGCCGCTCTTGTATTCACATAACTTCTCTCTCCCTTTCTTATTACAGACGGACGCTTCAGACAGAGGGCTGGGGGCCGTACTCTCGCAGGTGGTGGAGGGGGAGGAGCGCCCGGTGCTGTACATCAGTCGGAAGCTCTCCTTAAGGGAAACGAAGTACAGCACTGTAGAGAAGGAGTGTCTGGCCATCAAGTGGGCGGTCCTCACACTCCGATACTACCTGCTGGGGCGGGCCTTCACTCTCTGCTCGGATCATGTCCCACTGCAGTGGCTCCACCGCATGAAGGATACTAACGCCCGGATCACCCGTTGGTATCTGGCTCTCCAGCCTTTTAAGTTCGAGGTGGTCCACAGACCGGGGGTGCAGATGGCTGTCGCCGACTTCCTCTCCAGAAATGGGGGGGGGAGTGGTAGGCAGGCCGGATGACGCCCCGGCCTGAGTCGGGCGGTGGGGGTATGTGGCAGCGGGGGCGTGGTCAAGCGCCCGTCCGAAGGGGAGAAAGCGGTAAGGGCGCTTGCACCTGAGCTAAATTATGTCTAACACCTGTCTCTAATTTCAGTGAGTATGGGGAGAGCGGCATAAAAGAGCACCAGAGCCACTAGTCAAGAGAGAGAGCTGCCAGTCCAGTGTTGGCGACAGAGAGACAACACCAAATTGTTAGTTTAAGTTTAGAAACGTTTATGTATAGCACGTATTTGCACTACCCCTGTCTGTCTACACCCCGTGATTAAAGAGCCTCACCTTTGTGTTTGAACCCTGTTCCCGTGTCCTTCTTCTTGTAAAGTCTTACAGGCTCATTTATTGATCGATTCATGAGCTAATCAAAATCTATGTTTAAAAAAGGGTGGGGGGACCCTCAGTGGGATTATGAATACATGAAAGAGTCATACTAGGTATGGAAGAAAATTAAACCATTCTGGGATTTCATGAAGGAGTCATGAACGAAAAGAAGCTAATCAAATGCACGCAGCGGTCTCTGTGTATGAAATATGATATTGTCGTGAACAAAGCTTTAACCCCTAACCTCCCAACGACACTATGCTCACTGTTGTATCCCGATTTAACACAATTAAAGGGCAACTCGTTTGCTGCAGATGCAGTCGCGGCCATATTCGATTCAGATTGAAAGAAAGCTATGAGCGAAGGGTAAAACGCTGGCTATATGCAAAGAATCACCATATATAAACTGTATACCTTTATCATCGATACTGGTGCATCTAAAAGTTCATTAACAGCGCATTGCTATGAGGGCTCTATTACGGGATGCACTCTAAACACTGTGGGAATTAATGGCATTCCTGTTAAGTGTCATATGACACCAAAATTACCCGTAACATCTCTAAATATCACAAACTATTTTAAAATGCATGATTTTGTAGTTTTGCTTTACTCTCCGTTCTGCCTTCTGGGTCGTGATCTGATGCATAAAATTACTGTTACACTACAATTACTGTTTTCCTCAGTATATTGTCAGTCTGTGTATACAGGACATTGCGGAGAACTTTGCAGCTGTCAACACTTGCACTGATGCAAAACAGGAAATGCTCAACGTCGACCCAGCGCTATGGGCCAAACTCTGCTCTAACTTACCAGTATACTGCAATCATTATCCACTACCCAAAGAAAAAGAACAAGGCATTGGCCCAGTAATACAGCAATGCCTGTCCAAAGGTATTTTAAAACCTACTCACTCGCCATACAACAAACCAATTAATCCAGTAAAGAAATCTAATGGTACATGGCGTTTAACACAAGATTTTAGGAAAATTAATGATTTAATTATTCCATTGTCACCTGTGGTACCGGATGTGTACACTATCATTAACTAATTTCCAGCAGACCACACTCATTTTACTGTTATTGATTTATGTTCTGCCTTCTTCATTGTGCCAGTTGCACCAGTTACGCAGCCCCTGTTCACATTCACCTATGGAGGCCAACAGTACACTTGGACCCGAATGCCTCAAGGATTTCGAGACTCGCCTGCTGTGTTCTCTGCTGCAGTTCACACTACTCTCAAAGATACAAGGCTGCTACCACAGACCTGTCTGCTGCAATATGCTGACGACATCCTGGTTTCCGGCCCGGACATTGAGTCATGCACAGCCGCTTCAACTATTGTGTGCAATGTATTAGCGAAGGCTAGCTTCAAGGCATCAAAAGAAAAGCTGCAATGGGTGAAACCTAATGTTAACTATCTGGGTCATGAACTACAAAAAGGAACAGTACGTCTCTCCACAGACAGAGTGAAGATAATTACTACCTTCAAATGCCCTAAAACAAAATCTCAAATGCAAAGCTTCTTGGGTTTAGTGAACTATTGTCGAGCATGGGTGCCAAACTGCTTGTTATATGACAAGATACTGAGAGAAGCAACACTCTCAAATGCTGCAGAACCTATAGAGTGGACTGCTGAAATAGACATGGCTTTCAAACATCTACGAAACGGCCTCAACTCTCCGTCTGCACTAGATTTCTGAATCATGATGAACACTTTCATCTGTACATGCACAAGGCGCCAGGCACAGCAGCAGCCATCCTCGCTCAGTCCCATTGCGGAACATATAGACCAGTGTTGTACATGTCAAAAATTTTAGAGGCAGACGCCAAAGGCCTCATTGCATGTTTGCGAGCAGTGACTGCTGCGGCATTGATGGTACAACATGCAGAACATATTGTTCTCTCACATCCATTAGTTGTGCACACCTCTCACCAGGTTGGAACAATCATGCACAACATTACCACATGACAGCACAATGTTGATCGGGGTATGAAGTTATTTTATTGGCTACTGCTAAACCAACTTCCTTTGTACACGACCCGACATTATCATTACACAAATTGCTGACTCAAGGTGAACATTCCAACGATACACAAGATTGCTTCGATTGCCTAGAAACGTGTACTTCCTGCAGGCCGGATGTTTCATCATCTGCCCTGGAGGAGGGGGACCATTGGTACATTGATGGGTCCTGTTCCAAGCCAGATGATTCCGTATACTGGTTTGGTCATGCTGTAACGGAACTTCTGAATCTAATTATTGAAGCTTATTCACTCCCATATAAATCTGCACAAGCTGGTGAGTTGTTGGCGTTGATCAGAGCATGCCATTTGGCTAAAGTTATATCGATATATACACAGACTCGAAATATGCTGATAAAGTAGCAAAGTGGGCTGTAAGGGAAGTTGTGGTAAGCCCAGACCAGAATAATTTGTTATGGGTTAAACAAGGGCGTCTGGCTCTGCCCAAGAACGCAATAATAATACTCGACTTGGTTTATGTTTTATGGTAATGTTACAGGAAGATGTTTCTGTTGGGAAGGTACGGGTAAACACCTGGAAACTACGGTACCCATAGGTGATGCCTCAAGTGACGCTGAAGTATATTTAGACAGTGTTGGACAGCCAAGAGGTATTAAATGTTTGGATTACCTCTTGGCTAAAGATGGATGAGGGGTATGTAAAATGTTTGGTGACAAATGCTGTACTTACATCCCGGGTCACACTGATGATGATGGTGAATTCACGAAAGTATTAAAGGAAATGGATAAGTTGAATAGAGAATTAGCTGATAACGCCAGTCATCAGGGAATATGGGGATATTTTTTCAATATGTTTGAGTGGTTCGCACCCTGGATGTCCGCCATTATATCGATTGCTGTATGCATTTTACTTATGTTACTTTTTGGCCCATGTTTGCTACAATTACTAATGCAAAAGTTGAATGTGATGTTAAACAGGCATATTATCACCATGTTCCATTATGTATGTATACCTGATACTGAAGTTGGTTGAGAAGGCTACGTGATCCTTTCAGGATCAAAGTGGGCAATGTGAAATAATTAAGGCTTCTCAACAACTTCTCTGGGTGATTGCTGTGTCATTACAAAGCACAGCTGCCCCTTGCAAGAATAGGTTGTTTCTATAAGAATGTGCTTCCTGTCTCTGTACTCTCACATTTCACACGTAGCTCAAACATGTATGTCACTCCCAAATAAGGTAAAGAACTATTTCATTGGTCGGGGTCCAATGGAATGTGTTTTTTCTGGACCATATAACGAAGTGCTGAACAATAAACGTTGAAGAAGGATTTGATAGCATTGGGTCTCTGTGTCATTTCTTTCTTCTCTCAGCTGAGCCGCATCGAGATGGGGATTGCAGATCAAGAAAATAAATTAAATACATCGAATGACAAAATTATCTAACAAAGTGAATTTCGGTAAAAACAACCACAATTCTAAGCAAATAATTGGATTAATGAAAAATTGCCTGTAAACAGCATGGGAAGGTTTGCTCATGTCATATAAACATCTAAACAACTAAACACGATTAAGTCCACTTTATTACTGGCTGCTACCTCAATAACTGCGATGTCCATAGAACACTATCTCATAGTATGTTATATATACATTTGGCATTTTTAGAAACTGTCATCTTTGCACTAGTGTGTACTGGTCGGCGCTGCACTGTTTCTTACTGTATTTATTGTCCTGTTCATTGTCCAGTAATTTATTGTATCGTCCCATAATTTTCAAAGTCAAAGTCAATTAAAGGCAATTATTGCACTCAAATTTGCATGCAACTGGAATTTCCTAATATTATTAAAACATTTTCTACCTCAAAAGAAAAATAAGGAAAGTAGATGCTGTTTTGAGCTTTAAAAAGGCAACAACCCAGCCAACATGTCCATGTGGGCCCCACATGGGTTTTCTCAGGGTTATATGGGTGTCATGTGGGCATGGGCTCAGAGTGGGCACTTTGATGGGGTTATCATGGGCCCCAGTTTGGTTTAGTTTGTGGGCTTCAGTTAGGCTGCCCATTATTGTTTATTTGCGGGTCTTGATTGGGCCCCATTTGGGCTATATTAGACTACTTTATTAAATTTGGTTTGTATTTGTTTAAAAAAAAATAAGTTTATTTAATTTGATATAATAATACAAAATGCACAGCATGTTTGTCAAATAATATTTTTTGTCTCAATTTCATGGCCTTATAAAACATTTATGTGCAAAACATTTGCTTAAAACAATATTTTCTAATAATATATCTTAGAGTAAAGTATTTGCATCACGCTGTCCCCTCCCCCACAAGCTATAACGATTGCCTCTGTCCTCCCGCCTTTTCATTTACAAAAAAAAAAACGAATCAACGGTCTCCTCTCTCCTGGCAATCCAGAACATCACCGTCTAATACCTCCTGTTTAACTCTACCAAGGTAAGATATGTATACGTTTTATTTTGTATTAACTTAGTTTTACTCAAGATTTTATAAAACTAGAGATTTCGTAATCAATGGAGCTAACATTTAACGAACTTTAACGAAAGTTAGTCAGCCGAGATCTAAGTTAACAACTAAGTTAACGTTACAGAAGCTAATTAAATGAAGTTGGTTAACCAGAAAATGTTATAAAGTCTGCGCGCCGACTTTTCACCCTTTAACACGCTTACCGTATTTTTCGCAATCGTTCGGTCTCATAATAATGACCGAGTCAGTAACGTATATCGTGAAAGAATGCTTCATTGCGCTTCTAGACGTTTCTGTGCTTCACAGCCGGTGTGAACCCGGCTTAAAGTCACATAAAATACTCGTACTCTCAACTTAAGTATTCAGGAAAGTTTTATTTGAGGGATAGATCGAAATTTATCGTCGTAGTTCAAGAAACCGTAATGTTTTCCCATGCATGAATGATTGGTTTTTTGAATCGGTTCTTTTTAGTGAACCGGTTGAATACGTTCACAAAACTGACAGAATGATTAATTTGCTGATTAAGTGATCCGTTCAAGCCGTTTAATGCGATGTCTCCACATACAGTATGGATTGATAGATGAATCTTAAAGGGATACTTCACCTCTGGGAAGATGAATGTGTATTTAAAATTGGTCATTTATATAGTATAAATGTGAAATTATTTTTGAATTTGAAGCATTCTAGACAGAGAAAAGGCAGAAAATGTATTTTTTACACATGTGGCTGAAAGACAACAACCACAGAAACTAAAAATTCTCGTGCCAGCAGCATGTGTCCAAATTTCAATCTTAACCGTTCTATTTCATCAGAAACGATCTTAAAACAGGGCTTTAAGTGTAAAATACCGAACTTGTCCTTTAAGTTAACTGTGGCAGCGGGGGCGTGGTCAAGCGCCCGTCCGAAGGTAGGAAGCGGTAATGGCGCTTGCACCTAAGCTAAATTATGTCTAACACCTGTCTCTAATTTCAGTGAGTACGGGGAGAGCGGCATAAAAGAGCACCAGTGCCTCCAGTCGAGAGATAGATGCCAGTCCAGTGTTGGCAAGAGAGTGACTGAGCAAAGTTATTAGATCATTAGTTAAAGTTTATGTTAGCACATACACGTTTTTGCACTACCCTTCTCTGTCTGCAACCCTTAATTAAAGACCCTACCTTTATGTTGAATCCTGTTCCCGTTTCCTCCCTCCTGTGAAGTCCTTACACTGATGCCAAAACCCGGGAAAAATACAAATTGGATCCTCTACATCCAATCATGGAGAAAGGTAGGCTCTTTAATTAAGGGTTGCAGACAGACAGGGGTAATGCAAAAACGTGTATGTGCTAACATAAACTTTTTTTAACTAATGATCTAATAACTTGGCTCAGTCACTCTCTTGCCAACACTGGACTGGCAGCTCTCTCTCTCTCAACTGGCGGCACTGGTGCTCTTTTATGCCGCTCTCCCCGTACTCACTGAAATTAGAGACAGGTGTTGGACATAATTTAGCTCAGGCGCAAGCGCCCTTACCGCTTTCTCCCTTCGGACAGGCACTTGACCACGCCCCCGCTACCACATTAACCCACTCTGTTTCCCTTAATGAACTGTTACCACTACAAATGTAGTTTTGTTGTTAATATCATTTCTTCTATATTTCTTTTCATCCCAACTTCAGGTCTCAGTCCTTGGGGACATTGGAGGGAGGAGCCTTGATGAATGTGTCCGTAGAACTATGGCGTTTTTGATGACAAATGACCTTGCCCGTCAATTGAACCTCACAGGGCGCCATGGAAAACGCTCGTTCAGGAGCCTACGTCTCTTTGATACTTTGCATGGTATAGACATTTCAACATCCTTCATTTACATAGATTAGTAAACACACAAACAGTTTGGGGTCATTTTGTGTCAAATCAACCAGAAGTTCCCAGCTCAATGTTGATTTTGATAATTTTGTTTTTTGGTGATAAAAATTATTAAAGGGAACCCAGAAGATTTGTATGGCTTTTTACACATTTGCGAATGTAAATTCGATATACAAAAAACAGGGTTCCCGCGTTCTTTTGCATGCTGAAGTTCATTAACTTTTGTTTCAATTTTCCATTTGATGTTTGAATGCACAATATAAAAAACATTTTTATGAAAATCAATTTCTGTCTATGCAAATTAATTTTCATATATTAGGGTGTATTGCTCTCAATATAGTGGTGTATTGCTGCAGTAGCACCCTTTACTTAAAATTAATTCATTATTTTGGTTCACAGGTAGCCTGAAACAGAACACTTTGTTGAGAACTGTCAGTAAGAAAGATGTGGAGACAGCCCTCGGTAAATGGTTCACAAATGCTAGGGATAGAGATGGCAACCGTGCCTTGAGAATCCAGCGAAGCCTTGTGCGGAGAGCAGAACAGTCAGAGATGTAAGTTACATAATTTATAACAAATAAAGGGAAAGCTAAATTGTTTATTTTTATCCAATTAGTAGTCATTTTTAACATCTGTTAAGTTAACCAATCAGAATCAAACATTCAACAGCACTGTGATTTTTAGGGGTCAAACTGCAAAGGAAGACCCTTATTGTATTTGTTAAGGGAAAATCATCGAAGGCGCATAGGCACCTATTCATTTTGGTAGTGTTCTTATTGTTATCAATGTTAGCAGTCAAGCCCCGAAGGGCCAAGATCTTTATTATATTCTGATTTTCTTCTTAGGGGGGTTCAAGCACCAAAATCTCTATTGTATTTGCTCAGATTATTTTGGGGGGGGGGGTATGAGCATGAAGCATGATTACAATTTAGATTATACTTATGCATTTCTTTAATGAATGTTCATGTGAGTTTTCTGCAGTTCTGCTAGGATTTTAAAAGTATTTATTTGTCTTTTCTTTCTTTACTCTTTAGGTTTCAAGCAGCTGAGGAGTCTGTACAGGCACAGGACTGAGAACCTTTATTTGAGATCTTATCTTGAAGACATTTAACTTGAATAAAATAAACTTTGATTTACACATTCTGCATTGAAGTCATTTTTTTTCCCCACAATTCAAATATTTAGTAATTTCTTGGACATTAAAATATTAAAGCAACATAAAATCTGTTGATTTGATGCATACTTGGTTTGGGCAGGTACTGGTTTACAAACAGTTACAAAGTTGGAGTGATTTGAAAGTTAATTTTGTAGAATAGCACAACTTCCACAGGAATCAGGTTTACTTAAATGGGGCCCACTGTGGTCCCACAACCCATATAAGGGGTCATTGGGGGTCCAGTGAAATCACCCATAATGGCCCCATAAGGGTGATGTATGGGACCCACTTTGGGCCCATTAATATTATATAATTTGGGACCCAAGTGGGCCCATAAAATGAAGTCCTACATGGGCCCAACTTGGAGCCCACTGTGTACCCATCATTAACCCATATGGGCTAACACACATGGGGCCAATGTGGAGCCGATGGACAAATTTATCTGGGCCCCATTTGGGTGGCCCATGCAGGGCCCAAGTTACAGCCCATCAAAAACCCACATGGGGCCCACATGGACATGTTGGCTGGGAAATTGGACTCAAATAATAAAGTGTTGTCCTTTCGTCCACTCTCCAGTTCAGTTGGTGGCGGTAATGTGCTAAAAGCTAATATGCCAACTGCCAATAAACACGAAAAGAAGATAGATTCCAGAAGTTGCTATAGAGATGCTGTATTAGCCACCACAACTTAAAGTCTAACAATTGTCATGATACAGTTGTGGAACATTTCAAGAGGCTTGTTTGAATGAAGATCACCTGCTGTAAGTTAAGATTTGCCATTTTTGTCTTTTACTTTTATATTTAAATTTTCATGAAATAATAAGCAAAAACGTGACCAAAAAAAATTCAGAAATAAAGAGCCACTTTGCTTACTAATGTTTATGTTTGGGTTTCACACGTACTCACTGTAGTTTGGTCTTTGATTGAAACATATCTGCTTGTATTCTACCAATTGAGACCGTTCCAACGACGTACTGATTGTTGTGATGTGATCTCAAATGTATACAATATGAAAACTGAACAGTTTTTAATTTATCGGCAAATAAAATAAGTAGCTTTTAAGAACTGGTCAGCTATATCCTCCTCTGATACCGTCATTAATTGTCCTCTGTAAAGGATACAATTCGTGATATGTTTCAAACGAACATTTTTTTCTTTAGACCACATATGCTACAGTTGTAGCCTAAATCTTATTATATCTTCTCATAAGTCGAAAAAAACCCCCTAAACTTACATATACACTGGCGGCCAAAAGTTTGCAATAATGTACGGATTTTGTGGTTTCAGAAGGAAGATGGTAATTTAATTCACCAAAGTGGCATTCAACTGATCACCAAGTATTGTCAAGACATTCCTGATGTAAAAAACAGCACCATCACTATTTGATTTTTGATCAAATTTAGATTTTCCAGCAGCCATCACTCCAACACTGTATCCATGAGTAATCATGTTAAATGCTAATTTGGTACTAGAAGATCACTTCCCATTATACCAAACACAGTTGAAAGCAATTTGGTTTGTTAAATGAAGCTTAACATTGTCTTTGTGTTTGTTTTTGAGATGCCACTGTATGCAATAGACTGGCATGTCTTCAGGTCAATATTAGGCCAATTTTAAAAAAAAGAAACCATATTCTCTAGAAACTCATCGGACAGTAATGAATGGAACTAAGGCTATACAATGCTTAACTTTAATATATAGGTGTACACTACAGTCTTCAAAGACAAAGTCTCACATGTCCTCAGCTAACAGCTTCATTGAATTCTTCCCACTGAACACTAGTTTAATGGTGCGTTCACGTGCTATGGTAAATATGATATTTTCCACTTGTGAACTGGTATTTACCAGTGTGTTGCGTTCAAGTGCTTTTGTTGTCGTAATGTGGTAAAAAGATGGACACACACACACAAACAATTGCAATCTTGACATCGCAGCCTGTTCATTATGCTGCGTTCACAACCAAACGCGAATAGAGCGTAATTTATCGCTATTTAGAGTTTTATTTATTTTTATAACGTGTATTCTCCATGTAAATTCGTGCACCGGACCGCGCCGTTTCGATTCAATACGAATGTACCGTTCCACCCCTAGCTAACAGTAGCAAAAAAGGTTTGGTTTTGTACAATGCTTACCATTCAACACTCTCGCGATGCTCTCCGCCATTTTGAAAAGGTCAAAGGTTATCTCATCTCGGCAACTCGGGCATCAAAATATTCTACGAGTTGCCCAGTGGAAAATACCACATGAGGGGGTGTTCATGTGCATTTTCCACGTTGGCTTTTGGTATTTACCATAATTACCATAGCACGTGAACGCACCATAAGGTACAACAGTAAAGAGAAGACTCAGGGATGCAGGCCTTATGGGAAGAATAAATAACAATTAGCAAAACTGCAGCATCCCACAAATTGAAATATAAAGAAAGAGAAGGATTTCTATATTTTTATAAATAGATTTGGCTCTTCTGATATGCGACACGGCTCCCAACATTCACCTACAAGAGCCGGCTCTTCAAGCCGACTCGTTCGCGAACGACCCATCATTAATTTAATTGTGCAGAGTACATAATTATTTGATTAAATAACAGCCTTTTTGCAGTTTAATAATCACTTTGAGTCACGCAGTCTCCTGCTTTTCCACAGTGGGAAGCTGCCATCATAAGGTCAGAGCTCCTTGGTCAAAATACAAACACTTCAAAATAAAAGCTCCATCAAAATTAAAGGCAATTTTATAGGAAAAAAGTATGACAGAAATGTATCACAACTGTAAATGTAATATTCACTGTAATACTACTAGTAATAATAATTAGGGCTGTCAATCGATTAAAATGTTTTATCTAATTAATTACATGGTGTCCCGATGAATTAATTGCATATACAAATATATGCTGAGAATGCCCCTCATATAACAATAACTCAATATATAATTCTGAAATAATTATACATAGTTATCTTTAAATATAAAAAATACAGTGAGGAAAATAAGTATTTGAACACCCTGCTATTTTGCAAGTTCTCCCACTTAGAAATCATGGAGGGGTCTGAAATTGTCATCGTAGGTGCATGTCCCCTGTGAGAGACATAATCTAAAAAAAAAATCCAGAAATCACAATGTATGATTTTTTTTAACTATTTATTTGTATGATACAGCTGCAAATAAGTATTTGAACACCTGAGAAAATCAATGTTAATATTTGGTACAGTAGCCTTTGTTTGCAATTACAGAGGTCAAACGTTTCCTGTAGTTTTTCACCAGGTTTGCACACACTGCAGGAGGGATTTTGGCCCACTCCTCCACACAGATCTTCTCTAGATCAGTCAGGTTTCTTGGCTGTCACTGAGAAACACGGAGTTTGATCTCCCTCCAAAGATTCTCTATTGGGTTTAGGTCTGGAGACTGGCTAGGCCACGCCAGAACCTTGATATGCTTCTTACAGAGTCACTCCTTGGTTATCCTGGCTGTGTGCTTCGGGTCATTGTCATGTTGGAAGACCCAGCCTCGACCCATCTTCAATGCTCTAACTGAGGGAAGGAGGTTGTTCCCCAAAATCTCGCAATACATGGCCCCGGTCATCCTCTCCTTAATACAGTGCAGTCGCCCTGTCCCATGTGCAGAAAAACACCCCCAAAGCATGATGCTACCACCCCCATGCTTCACAGTAGGGATGGTGTTCTTGGGATGGTACTCATCATTCTTCTTCCTCCAAACACGGTTAGTGGAATTATGACCAGAAAGTTCTATTTTGGTCTCATCTGACCACATGACTTTCTCCCATGACTCCTCTGGATCATCCAAATGGTCATTGGCAAACTTAAGATGGGCCTTGACATGTGTTGGTTTAAGCAGGGGAACCTTCCGTGCCATGCATGATTTCAAACCATGACGTCTTAGTGTATTACCAACAGTAACCTTGGAAACGGTGGTCCCAGCTCTTTTCAGGTCATTGACCAGCTCCTTCCGTGTAGTTCTGGGCTGATTTCTCACCTTTCTTAGGATCATTGAGACCCCACGAGGTGAGATCTTGCATGGAGCCCCAGTCCGAGGGAGATTGACAGTCATGTTTAGCTTCTTCCATTTTCTAATGATTGCTCCAACAGTGGACCTTTTTTCACCAAGCTGCTTGGCAATTTCCCCGTAGCCCTTTCCAGCCTCGTGGAGGAGTACAATTTTGTCTCTAGTGTCTTTGGACAGCTCTTTGGTCTTGGCCATGTTAGTAGTTGGATTCTTACTGATTGTATGGGGTGGACAGGTGTCTTTATGCAGCTAACGACCTCAAACAGGTGCATCTAATTTAGGATAATAAATGGAGTGGAGGTGGACATTTTAAAGGCAGACTAACAGGTCTTTGAGGGTCAGAATTCTAGCTGATAGACAGGTGTTCAAATACTTATTTGCAGCTGTATCATACAAATAAATAGTTAAAAAATCATACATTGTGATTTCTGGATTTTTTTTTTTTAGATTATGTCTCTCACAGTGGACATGCACCTACGATGACAATTTCAGACCCCTCCATGATTTCCAAGTGGGAGAACTTGCAAAATAGCAGGGTGTTCAAATACTTATTTTCCTCACTGTATATAATTTTATATGTATATGTAATTCTATATGTATATAATACAAATATTCAGATAATTAAAATGCATTACATTCTTGTAGCAGAAGGGTTAATCATTGATAAGACAAAAAAGCATCTTTAGAATACAATGTATTATTTACTACCATATTATTGATCATAAGTCAATCATTGGCATACAGTTCACAGCAATCCATTTCACAAGTGAATTTGTCAATCAGTTGGAGATTTATTATGAGGGCTTATTTAAGGACCTGTCAATGTACACCGGCGTCAGACATGCTTGTATAGCGTCTCGGGTGCATTACGTCATAAACATAAAATTTTTAGGTCACTGTGTCAATTTAAATATTATAATAATAAACCAAATTATAAACATGAAAAAAATTGCATGTGTCTATAATATGTTATATAACTAAATCACATTAGCGTAGTATGTTAAATGAATTATTAAAAGAAAAATAACATCAGCTGTATGAGCTTTTAAAGTAATGTCCTATGATTATTAACAATTAACATATACTCTAGGTGTGTGACAGCACAGCCTGACAGCTCCTCTCTGTACCTTTAACTCAGTGGTTCTCAACTGGTTTTGCTTCATGACACAGATTTTACTTTGGAAATCAAGTGGCGACCCACCATAGTAAAAAATAACCTGTATTTAATGTATCCTGGGTCTCATTTCCTTTTATGTTGCATAGTTTTGTTCATGGTTTTCAAGTACAAGGACATGCATCAAGTGACATTATTTTTGTTGTTAAGTTTTCTCTCCCCCTTTTAAAAATTGAAGAGCATAGTTACTTATCTGAGCCCATTATTATACCATTTGTTTCTAATTTCAAGCATAATTCAAACAGAACTTGCATATTACACAGGAGGAAAGGCACCTCATAACCATGGTTAGATCAGTGTAGGTAGTCTTAAATAATAGTAATAATAATAATAACAACAAATTAAAAGTATTTATTAAAAAAATAAATACTAGCTGAAACACATCTTTAAACTTTAACTACAACTGCCAATGTTGATATAAAATTAGTTCTAATAGATTCTAATTTAAGATTATTTCATATGGATTTATAACATTTTGTCGCAATATAACAGTTAATTTTACTCATGTAAAAGCGTGAAACAATTTTGTAAAGGTGATGATGCATAATGAAAAAAACATTAGCGCATAGTACTTTGTTGCTCTTTTCCTCAAGTGTGGTTTGGCATGTCAGGGTTGCTACTGTTTGAGAGGTTTGACTTAAGTTCCTCCGTTATGCTTTAAACTAGAAAAGTCTCACTAGAATTGAAATTGGCCTCATCAGTTTTGAAGCCTGCGCTCCGCAATATCGAGGGAAGCCCGGTTGTTGCACGCGCGTGCCAGACAGGGCAGATGAGAAGTCTTTAGCAGATTGTGAGATTATCATTAAATCTGCCTCGGCAGTCCGATATAGGCTCTCACTTGGGCAGGCTGCAGAAATACCTTCAATAAGAGAACCATGACATTGTTCTTTCCCTGCTGTCCGTGAGTGACCCAGTCAGCGACCAACCAGTTGAGAAACACTGCTTTTACTCACACACACACCCCCCTCGCTTCACTCTTGACATTTTCTCTGCTGTGAGTGTGTGTGTGAGTGAGTGAGTGATGCAAGTTGACGAGTCTGACAGGCAGACAAGGAGGAAAGTAGTTGCGCACGCACAGATGAGATTCTCCGTCTGGTTGCATTTTGTTTCTCAATACCGTAGATAAGCAAATGTACATGGTATTCTAACAATTTTCATACCGTGGTATACCATGAAACCGGTATACCTCTGCAACCCTAATGTTGGCCCAATTATATTTTTGTCTACAAAACATTTAAGAATACACCTTCAGATCAATAGTTGTTTTAAGATCATGAGAAACATTTTCGGCAACTTTTGAACGGTAGTGTATATAAACTGTGTGTGTGTATGTGTGTGTATGTATGTATGTGTGTGTGTGTGTGTGTGTGTGTATATGTATGTATGTATATATATATATATATATATATATATATATATATATATATATATATATATATATATATATATATATATATATATATATATACATACATACATACATACATACATACACTCACCTAAAGGATTATTAGGAACACCTGTTCAATTTCTCATTAATGCAATTATCTAATCAACCAATCACATGGCAGTTGCTTCAATGCATTTAGGGGTGTGGTCCTGGTCAAGACAATCTCCTGAACTCCAAACTGAATGTCAGAATGGGAAAGAAAGGTGATTTAAGCAATTTTGAGCATGGCATGGTTGTTGGTGCCAGACGGGCCGGTCTGAGTATTTCACAATCTGCTCAGTTACTGCGATTTTCACACACAACCATTTCTAGGGTTTACAAAGAATGGTGTGAAAAGGGAAAAACATCCAGTAGCCTATGCGGCCTTGTTGATGCTAGAGGTCAGAGGAGAATGGGCCGACTGATTCAAGCTGATAGAAGAGCAACTTTGACTGAAATAACCACTCGTTACAACCGAGGTATGCAGCAAAGCATTTGTGAAGCCACAACATGCACAACCTTGAGGTGGATGGGCTACAACAGCAGAAGACCCCACCGGGTACCACTCATCTCCACTACAAATAGGAAAAAGAGGCTACAGTTTGCAAGAGCTCACCAAAATTGGACAGTTGAAGACTGGAAAAATGTTGCCTGGTCTGATGAGTCTCGATTTCTGTTGAGACATTCAGATGGTAGAGTCAGAATTTGGCGTAAACAGAATGAGTACATGGATCCATCATGCCTTGTTACCACTGTGCAGGCTGGTGGTGGTGGTGTAATGGTGTGGGGGATGTTTTCTTGGCACACTTTAGGCCCCTCAGTGCCAATTGGGCATCTTTTAAATGCCACGGCCTGCCTGAGCATTGTTTCTGACCATGTCCATCCCTTTATGGCCACCATGTACCCATCCTCTGATGGCTACTTCCAGCAGGATAATGCACCATGTCACTAAGCTTGAATCATTTCAAATTGGTTTCTTGAACATGACAATGAGTTCACTGTACTAAAATTGCCCCCACAGTCACCAGATCTCAACCCAATAGAGCATCTTTGGGATGTGGTGGAACGGGAGCTTCGTGCCCTGGATGTGCATCCCACAAATCTCCATCAACTGCAAGATGCTATCCTATCAATATGGGCCAACATTTCTAAAGAATTCTTTCAGCACCCTGTTGAATCAATGTCACGTAGAATTAAGGCAGTTCTGAAGGCGAAAGGGGGTCAAACACAGTATTAGTATGGTGTTCCTAATAATCCTTTAGGTGAGTGTATATGGGTGGTTTACGTGAACTCAAATCCAAAGTGGAAAAAAATATATTTCTAAAATGTATGTCAAATGACATATAATTATATTGCTTAATATGTGAAAAACTCAAAACTGAATGTGTCCTGTTCTAATTCCTTATTTATTTAGCATTTTATTAACTTTTTTTGTTTGGTAGTCCCACATATTGTCCACCGGTGTGACAACATTTTCAATGTTAATATTTAACTCAGAGATTGTGTGACAGATAAGACAAATATGCACACTCCTTATCAATTTGTCCTAACTATATTCCCACATCAAAAGTAACCAATAAAAATTCACAATCATGTTATTATCCTACTATAAGATGTACACATAGGGACTTTACCCAAACGTCTGGATTATATTCATTATAATTAGTATAAAACCTAATGAAGCTTCATTCCATCCTTATATGTGCATAGTGATGATATCATTATTATACTATTCAACACTTTTTACATTAATTTGTGCATTAAAATGCCTTTTCCACTTATAATTCAGTTTGTCACACCACAGGACATTCCGTCGCACCATTGGACAACAAAAAGTACTGGTACGCCCTTGTTTTGTACAAAGTCACATTTATTATTTCTTGTTCAAATTAATTTAAAAATTCATTAAAATAAAGTTACAACTTCAAGTTCAAATGTTTTTTGTACAATAAAGTAAGAAGAAAGAAGAAACCAACATTCCCATAAAAAAGACTTGGGAGCCATCGTAACATTTATCAACGTAACATGAACATTTTGTCAACAAAATTGACCTGGCTTATTACATTTCTTGTTCAAACCATTTCTTGTGTTCATAACCATAAATGGAATTGACCTAAAAAACAAACTACTGTTTGGGTAAAATTCAGTAAACAACCCATTAATAAAACAGCAAAACATCCTGTGGTTCTTAAAAATAATTCATAGTAAATTGATTTTCTTCATGAACTGTGCTGTACAACAGAGTACACCATGAAATACAAACAAAATAAAAAAGCAGTAGTGTTTTAGAGTGTTTAAGGACTCATCCTCCTTTCACACCTCATTGAACAGCAGCCAGTCATATTTGGTGAGCTGGGCTGCATGCTGGTAGGGCTCTGGCTCAGAGTTGACACTGACAAGTTGGTCCTTGTTGTACATAATGCAGTCTCGCCTAGCAGGCCACTTGAATATGTTTTTCCCACCAATTTGCACCATGCAATTGACCTCAATGTGCTCGGTATTTAATTGTGTGATCTGGCCAACAAATGGCTTCTTGTCATGGCGGACAATGACAAATTTCCCTACAGTGTACTTGTCGTCAAGCTCTTCCTCCTATTCCTCTCCACTACTGGGACTCTCAGGCTGGGTCTCTTGGACTTCACAGGCAAGCGGTTCCTCTGAATCTTTTGACCGATTGTCTGGCCTCATCTTGCTTGGAGAGAAGCAGTCGCACATCTCTGGGTAGTGGCAGAAACAGCTGAGAGCCCTATAGAAGATCTCTCCTGCAGAGAAGGAAAGTATTTGGTGTGTGTTTAAGGGCCCGTCCACACGAAGACGCGTTTCGCTGTATACGTATACATTTTTTATCGTATTGGCGTTTCGTCCACACGGATCCGGCGTTTTGGGAGAGTGAAACCGCTATTTTTTGAAACCGGGTCCCAAAGTGGATAAATCTGAAAACGACACCCTTGCGGTTTCGTGTGTACGGCCAATCCGTATATTTTGTGAAACGATGATGTCATCACATCACGTGTTGGCTGCGTCACACGTAACAGCAACAACAATAATGGCGGACTACATGATTGTGTTCGTGCTGCAGAAGCTACTAAGCCTACTAGCTTTATTACAGCAAAATCTATTGCTTCTATGCAACTGTGGTGAGCAACAAGCGATAATGGACAACACCATACGCCACATGCTCTTAGATCCACCGCGAAAGACAACCAGGAGAGCAACCAGGAGAAAATTTTGGATAAGACCAGGTAGAACTAGCAGTTGGTGGGACAACTTTGTAAATGGCGTTGTTGTGGAAGATGAATGGAGGGAGAATTTCCGCATGTCCAAAGCATCTCTCGTCGTCCTGAGCGAGGAACTCAGTCCGTATATTGAAGGGCAAACAACAAACATGAGGGCACCAATTACTACACTCAAAAGGGTTGCGTTAACTCTGTATTATTTGAGCGACGAGGGACGGCTAAGGAAGACTGCTAACGCCTTCGGCGTGTCGCGACAGGCTGTGTCTGTTGTTGTCAGGCAAACGTGCAAAGCGATCGCTGTCCACCTGGGTCCAAAGTACATCAAGTTGCCTTTTACGGAGTCCGAGGCCGAGGATCTGGTTTTGCATTTCCATCGTGCTCATGGCATGCCACAATGTTTGGGAGCGGTCGACGGCACACACATAGAAATCAAGCAGCCGTCTACCAACTCAATGGACTACATCAACAGGAAAGGCAAACATTCTCTCAATGTACAGGCGGTCTGTGATTATAAGTACAGATTTATGGATGTTGTGATAAAGTGGCCCGGGAGTGTACACGATGCACAGGTTTTTGCTAATTCAAAGCTCAACCTGTACTTTAAGACTGGCCAGATCCCTCCTCTGAAAAAACAGATTGTGGACAACGAGGAGGACATACCAATTTATCTTCTTGGTGACCCAGCCTACCCTCTGCTGCCTTACTTGATGAAGGAATATGCAAACGGTGGCTCCACACCTCAAGAACAGTACTTTGGGCTAAGTTTGTGTAGGGCACGGATGGTCATTGAGTGTGCTTTTGGTCGTCTCAAAGCCAGATTTGCTGCACTGAAAAGGCCTATGGACATCAACTTGAAGGACCTGCCCTTTGTCATTTTTATGCCTGCTTTGTTCTCCACAATTTTTGTGAAAACTGTAAGGAGACTGTGGCTGAACACACTGTGTTGGGAACGATGCAAGGTGATAAAGACTTACAGCCTCCTACACAATGCAACAACTACCTCACAGACTGTAATGAAGGAGAGGGAAAGAGAGTGAGGAGAGTACTCACAAAGTACCTTGACCCTTAAAAATGCTGGCCATCAAGCTTTTTTTCTATTTTGTTCAGATTTTTTTAAAGTATTTACACTGTTTACCTTTGGAAAATGTACTAATGATTATTTTGAAAGTGTTGTGTTGAATATGTCTAGATACAATAAATGACTGCAAAAATTCCAGAACTTTTTTTTAATTGGAAAATAAATATTTAGGTCAAAGAACCATTTTAAAAAACAGGTAATATTGAACAGGTATAAAGTGCAACAGTGCACAAAACACAATAACTATATACAACATGTAAACTACAACAGGTAAAATAATTACACAAAACAGGTCAAACTGTATAAAGTGCAACCGTGCACAGAACTGAAGTGCAGTGCAAACAATATAAAATCAAGAATTATATAGTGCAACAGGGCAGTCACTCTGTGTCATCTTGCAGCAGTGCACGTCTGTATTAAAATGATGTTTGCTGATGTGGGGTGACATGTGGTGTAGGTGTGTAGAATTCAGGGCGGTACTGTCGAGGTTGGTTTGCTGGTTCATCGGGCCGAGGTGTGTGCAGGAAGGCTGGTGTAGTAGGTTGTGGTGTTGTGTTCATGAATGATGGTGGGCGCCCTTGGAATTGACCACTGCTGCTGTGGGGGGGTGTAAATTGCCGTTGGAATAACAATTCCCTCATGAAGGAAAAACCCTCCTGAATGGTGCTGGTAATGTTAGCATTGTTTGTATTTATCTGCAGCATGTTGTCGGAGTTGCGTCTAGAAGAGTCCTCTATCAACTCCAACATCCTCCTCTTTATTTTAAGGTCCTCCTCTGCCGGATCGGTGGGAACCTTCCTCTTCAGCCTGTCTCCTCTATGGCTGTTCAACTTTGCCTTAAATATAGCAGAGAAAATTTGCATTATTACAACGCAAAATAAGTTCAGAAAGCTATGTCAATAATGCACTGAACCAACAAACCTACACAAAGAACATGCGTCCATCCTAACTACACTGAAAAAAATTTATTGAATTTACTAAATGTTAAGTGTTCTGTGGTAAGTGTTCCACACAATTGATTTTAGCTACATTTAAACAAATGCATTAAATTGAACTAAAATTAAAGGAATAGTTCACCTCAAAGTTGAAAATTGTGTCATCATTTACTCACCCTCAATTTGAGTAATCAAAACAATCAAAACATATTTTAGCAAATTAAATGAATCTTTTTTTTTCAGTGTATGCCCACATCAAACAATACTGTATCATATGTAAATGGACTGCATTTATACAGCGCTTTCAACAGACCCATGGCTAGCAAAGCGCTTTACATATTGCCTCACACATTCATACTCGCTAAGCTTGAAATCATAAACCTGGAGCAATTTTTACCTAGAGCAAATCCCGGCGCTGCTTTACAACCGCAGATGGAAGATGTAAAAACACGGGGCAAAGCTGAACTGCTAAAAACATATAGATTTGCCCCTTGAAGGTCTCTGCGTTGTTCTGTCTTTTCTGAGCACTGAAGTAAAGCAATTATTGTTAATAATTTGCACTTTACAAATTCATCCCGTTATTAATTTTATCTGACTCCAATTTTATATTAATCTGATTCCATTTTTAAGTTGACCTCTAATTTAGAATTAAAGCTCTAAATACTTTCTGATCATTCTTTTATTTTAATCATTTAAGTTATTGATTACTCTGAATCCTCTTCTATTCATTTACCTTTTGATCAGTTTCTAATGAGATTCAAACTGATAGTCTTTAAGTGGCTTCCTCCTACATTAAAGCTTCAGTTATGATATAAATGATTCCTAAAATGGTATTCTCCTGCTCGGTTCCTCCAGAGCAGTTTCTCCTATTTTAAAGAACCAGTACTGATATAAATGATTTCAGAGGAATACAGAATAAATCAAAAAGTAACAATTTATTTGCCAGGTAAGATTTAAAACACAAGATAAAGAAACAAGTCAAAAGAACATACCTGACAATTTAGAACTACATGTAATTGCAAAGCATGGGAAATCTGAATGCAGATTTCTGTTATTAAAGTTACACACAAGGTGTGCGGGATCGTCTGACTACAGAGAACCTCAAGCTCTGGGCCAGCCTTCCTTAAATATCCAGACAGAATACACATTGTGTACCAAATGGTATTGTCCTTTGAGAATTTGGGAGTGAATGGGTTCTTGGCTTCCTGGTGTTAAACCTTCAAGGAGGGGTTTAGATCTCCAGAGTTATTCAGTATTTGGCAAAGACCTTATAACTTTGTTGTCATTGAGTTTTATAAACCTGGGGACAAAACACTATACCAGAAGCACTGAGACATTTTGAATGATACCAAACATGTTACACTAGTTACATTATTTGTATACATCAGATATGGTCTTTTGTTACATACAGATATTAGGTGAGTTTGAGGTGATTCTGTGCTGAGGGGGAATGGATGAGAAAGAGAGGGGAGAGAATGGGAAGGACAACAATGAGGTGTGAATTTTGCGGTCTTCGCTCAGTGGGGTATGGTGCCTCAGGAAGAGATGCTGATCTTCTCGAAGTTGATACATTTGCTCTTTGCCTTTGAATGTAAACACATTAGCACATTGGCACCCAGCCTTACAAAGACAGTCGAGGGATTCAGTGGAGTTTGGAGAATCGGAAGGCAGCTCCACTGTCGATGTAGACGACTCTTCCAGGTCACCAGTCTCGATGCCGGCGTCGATGGAGCGTGTAGCAGGCGAACCACCCCAGATCTCCTCGCAAAGCTCATAAAATATGAGTACTACCCGTCCTTGACCACTTCGACGCCCTGTGTTGCTGCGTATATTTTTCATCTTTGCGGTGACTTGGACTTTTGAGACCATGCTTGCATCGTGAGGGAAATCCTTCTCGGTTAGCTCCCTCGGATACTGTGCCTGAAACGCGTCCGTTATATCACAATATTTGGAGTGACACGACTCCCAGTCAACGTTTTCTTGCAGCTTAGTGGACTTGTAGTCGAGTGTGACTCTAAGTAGTAGTTCGACTTCATCGTCAGTCCATACGAAAGACTCCACTCTTGCTCTTGAAGTTCTTGCGTTCGCCATCTTCGTCTTCTTCTTGGTTCGTATACAGCGCGCAAGGTTATGCGCATGCTCAAAGTCTTCTTCTCCGTGTATAGTGTATCTCTGTGGCAGAATTACAGCGCCCCATACTGGTCTGGCATATATACTACACCGTTTTCAGTCGGTTTCAGTGGTTTCGTGTGTACTCAGATATTTCTTGAGACGACGCCGTGTTTACGGAATTTTTTTTTAGAACGAGGAAAAAAAAAAATCGGATAGGGAACGCACCGGCTTCGTGTGGACGTGGCCTAAGATGCCAGGTACTTTCGGGACAGACGGTGGCAACATCTCGTCGAACACCTGGATATCTGCCTCGTCGATCCATTTGAATTTTATGTTTGGGACCTTTTCGGGCTAGGAACTCATAGAAGTCCTTAGGGATTTGTATGTCTTGCCCCCCATGGACATGGTTGTCTGCCATGTGTTTCACTGATCCCCCAACTCCATCGGGTGCACCTTTCCCATGGGCTCTCTCTGAGTAATTCCTGGTGATTCGCTTCAGCCTCCATGTGTAGGGTACACTGCTCAAAAGGTAACAGTTTGCATTGTTTCTGTATTGGGTGACTGGGCCATCACTCAACACATGAAGCGTGTCAATCTTGTGGCCAGAGTTTGCTATAATTTCCTGTACCACTGGTTTGAGATGGGCCCACACAGCACGTTCGTTGTGGCTGACAGAGTCAGAGATTGTGGCATATGTTTGTGAGCCTGTGGATGTGTAAGCCACTACTGTATGGATAGATGCCTGCTGCCGGTTTCCTCCAAAATGAAATGACTGAATTTCTGTGTTCAGTTTGCAGGCATAATTTTTGGAAAAGTCCACATGCAGAACCATTTCTTTGTCTTTTAGATTTTCTTTAAGATGCCTGAATTTCTGGGACTGGTGAAGCCAGTTGAATTGATGGATGGCAATACCCTCCAACTCTTTGTTGAACTCCTCAGCCAGTTTTCCCACTGTACCATTTTCAGTTTTCTTCACCCAGTTTTTGTATGTTTTGTCTCCTACCACCACATCTTCCTTTGCCCAGTGTTCCCATTTAGGCTTAAAAGATTCCTTATCCTGTTTTAACAACATTAATATCGCAGTCTTCATCTTTCAGTTGAAATGGCTGATAGATTAGAATTTGCAGTTAGCAATATAAATTAATTAAAAAAAAACATTCTAAATGTCTCTGAGCTTGTTTGAGTATAGGTTGGGGGGTGAGATAGAGGGAGGTTAGGAGGGAGAGAGTGATGGTTTTGTACCCCTTGATAGAGCCTACATCCACTGGTGTGACAGCCATTTCCACCAGTGTGACGCTGATTTCATGTCACACTATAGGACAGTGCTGTCACACCAGTGGACGTTTTCAAGATCAAGGCCAGTTTGCGGCCTAGCTATATGAGAGACAGTCTTCAATCCTGACTAACAGTGTTAAGGTTTACATTATTTTCAATAGTCAATCAATATAAATTGATGAAAATTTTCAGATCAATACTTAAATTACGTCACACCAAAGGACTGCATAATGGATCCCATTTCCAGCAGTGCACAGAAATGGCAATATTATCAAAATATTTGAGACAGAACTCACCTTGTGTGCAGTCCATGTGCTCCAGTGAGGTCTACTGTACTTCCTGGATGAAGAAGGGCCCCTCTCAGTAATGGGGTGCCCAAATTAATGCCCGTTGAATGGCGTCACACCAGGTGGACACCAGTTTTGCGGACAAAATGTAATGTCATAATTATTCTAAATGGGGACCTTAAGACTTATAACCTTTAGTTTCATTAAGTTAACACTACTATAATATCCATTCAAGTATTTTAATGTATTTAGACTTATTTTTCATTTAATTAAAGTAGTTTTAAGATAAGGAACGCTACACCGGACAGTCACGCCAGTGGACAAATGTCATGTTTAAAACAAAATATTTACATATTTGAATTATAATGCTCATTAATTACAGATGTATTAGTTTTGGAAGTTTAAACTGTATATAAAAACAGATATTTTAATGAAATATTATACATTTGTATTTAAATTTGTCACTATGAACACAAAAATGGAGCGTCACGTCAACCACCCATATATATATATATATATATATATATATATATATATATATATATATATATATATATATAATATATATATATATATATATATATATGAGATCAAGCTTTTGTTTATCTCTTATATTTTTATAAATCATGAAAGGGGTGAGACAAAAGGGAATGCAAATGTATCTTCTCAACTACAGTCATGTGAAAAAGAAAGTATCCCCTCCTTGAATTCAATGGTTTTACGTATCGGGACATAATAAAAATCTTCTGGTCCTTAGCAGGTCTTAAAATTAGGTAAATACAACACATGACATATTACACCGTGTCATGATTTATTTAACAAAAATAATGCTAAAATGGAGATGCCATGTGTGGAAAATCTAAGTACACCTTATGATTCCATAACTTGTAGAACCAACTTTAACAGCAATAACATCAAGTGATTGTTTTCTGTATGACTTTATCTGACTCTCACATCGTTGTGGACTAATTTTGTCTCAGTTTTCTTTACAACGTTACTTCAGTTCATTGAGGTTTGCGGGCATTTGTTTTTGCACAGCTCTCTTAAGTTCCCACCACAGCATATCAATCGGGTTGAGGTCTGGACTTTGACTGGGCCATTGCAGCACTTTGATTCTTTTCTTTTTCAGCCATTCTGTTGTAGATTTGCTGGTGTGCTTGGGATCATTGTCCTGTTGCATGACAATTTCGGCCAAGCTTTTGCAGTCGGACAGATGGCCTCACATTTGACTATAGAATACTTTGGTATACAGAGGAGGTCATGGTCGACTCAATGACTGTGAGGTGCCCAGGTCCTGTGGCTGCAAAACAAGCCCAAATCAGAACCCATCCACCACCATGCTTGACAGTTGGTATGTAATCTTATTTTTTTGCAATTTCTCTGAGCATTCTCTCTGAGCACGGTCTAACCTTGAAGTTGCTGGAACGCCCACTCTTGGGTAGATTGGCAGTTGTCTTGAATGTTTTCAACTTATGAATAATCTTTTTCACTGTAGAATGATGGACTTTAAATTGTTTGGAAATTTTCCCAGATTGATGGGCAGCAACAATTGCTTCTCTAAGATCATTGCTGATGTCTTTCCCTCTTAGTATTGTGGTAACACACCTGAATGCTCCAGACCAGCAAACTGCTAAAACTTTGGTTTTTATAGAGGTGGTCACACTTGCTGATGATCAATTAATCAAGGGCATTTTATTAGCAGCACCTGGCTACTGCTTAGACTCTTAATTCCTATGTAAGCAGTAAGGGTGTACTTGTTTTTCCACACATGGCTTCTTCATTTTGGCTTTATTTTTGTTAAATAAATCATGACATTGTGTAATATGTCATGTGCTGTTGTTCATCTGTTGTTCTGTATATAAGCACTTCATTTGATTAAAAAAAATAATACAATTATCAATCTGAAAATTAATTGCGATAAATCAAATGAAAATAAGTTAATTTATTAATTTATTTAAACACTGTTTTGATGATAAAATTGAAATAGATTTTTAATATGAACAAAATTTAAGAACAAAATACAGCATTTAAAGTGTCAAACGCACCATTTAAAATTTAACAACTCGTACTGCATAATTAAAAAAGGATTTCACCTGTCTTTAGCCCAGGTTTAGAAAACAAGAAATAGTTCATTCAAACTTTTATGATAAAATAATGTAATATCATAAAATAGACGTGCCAAAACGACCACCCTTCCCCAATGCTCCATAAAGTCATCGGAATCCTTATAGTTACCCTAGACAGGGGAACAAGGCGATGCTTGCCAACCTGGGAATGGGCCGAGCCTAGCCGGGCCTCTTTTCTCTCTATGTTTCTTGCATAGAGTCACGGCTGGGGCACTTACACGCATCGGGGAGGGGGTCTTACCCAGTTTCCTATTCTTTCAGGGGGAAAAGATCCTGCGGAGACCACACCTGCCCAGAGAGGGGGAGGTAAGAGTGGTGACATACACCACATGGGCTTTTAGGTCACATGTTTGAAGTGGCGCGGTGGTAGATCCCACCTCTTTGGAGGAAGGGGTTGCTACAGACACGGTCGGCGAATTCCTCCGCTGAATTGCGGGCCCAGAGGGCTAGGGTAGAGTCAGGGAGCCGAGTGAGTGGGATCACTTGGGAGAAAAAGCGCACAGTTTTACCTCAACCGAGGGAAAGGGTGCTAGGTGCAAGCGATCCACCCGGTCAGTCCGTTGACGTGTTACCGAGTTCTACTGGCTCGGACCTGAGAAAACACGAGACAAAGCTGACTCTACCCTGAGATTGTAAAATCTCGCAAAGGTATTAGGTGTTGCCCAACCCGCTGCTCTGCATATGTCTAAGTATGAGGTCCAAGAACCAAGCCCGGGTGGGCCAATAAGGAGCCACTAGAGTGACTTGTTCCTTGTCCTCCCTGACCTTGCACAGCACCTGTGCAAGAAGGCTCACTGGGGGAAATGCGTACTTGCACAGCCCCGAGGGCCAACTGTGTGACAGTGTGTCTGCCCCGAGGGGAGCCTCTGTTCAGGCATACCAGAGCGGGCAGTGGGAGGTTCCCAAATCAGCTTGACCGACTGGGGGTGAAGCCTCAACTCTCCACTGGGCAAGCATTGTCGTGATAGCACATCCGCCACCACATTGAGATTGCTGGGGATGTGAGTGGTGCGCAGCGACCTGAGTCGCTGCTGGCTCCAGAGGAGGAGACGACGGGCGAGTTGTGGCGGGAGCATACGCCACTTTGGCGTTTTATGTACGCTACCGCGGTGTTGCTGTCTGATCTCATCAAGATGTGTTTGCCCTGAACCAGCGGGAGAAACCTCCGCAGGGCAAAGAATACAGTCAACAACTCTAGGCAGTTGATGTGCGAGCGCAGCGGGGCCCCTTTCCAATGGCCCGCGGCTGCGTGTCCGTTGCATGTTGTGCCCCAACCCAATTTGGAGGCGTCGGTCGTGACCATGACGCGTCGAGACATTTGCTGCAAGGAGACACCTGCCCGCAGAAAGCAGAGGTCTGTCCAGGGTTTGAATGTTTGGCGGCAGGTGGGGGTGACCATCACACGGTGTGTGCCGCGGCGCCATGCTCACCTCAGGACTCGAGTCTGGAGCCAGTGCTGAAGTGGTCTAATAAGCCCATTTATTGGTCCAATGGCGTTCTCCAATAATACGGGTGAAGGTCTCTGAGCGTTACTGTCTTTCCTTTAACACAACACAACAAGATTAAATGAAATACATTTTCTCTTATGTATTACCTCGTTATTTCATCTGACTCCATAAATGAAAAAGGTTTTAATGATATCTGGGCAGCATTAAAAGTGAGTGAATGTTTGATTATTCTTTTTAACTCTTTAATTATATTTTACCCGTTCAGATTAGGAAACTGTCGCTTTGAGGTCCACACATGTTTTTCTCTTTTATGCGGATCTCAATCGTCAGTTTTGGTCCCTGTGGGCGCATAGTAACTCTCGGGAGTGGGCCCGGATGAGCCAGTCGTCGAGGTAGTTGAGTATGCGGATGCCAGCATCTCGGAGTGGGGCAAGGGCTGCCTCTGCGACCTTCGTAAAGACGCGAGGGAACGGGAACATGCTGAAGAGGAGGACCTTGTACTGATACGCCTGGCCGTTGAACGCGAACGGTAGAAAGGGTCGATGTCGAGGCAATATTGAGACGTGGAAGTATGCGTCCTTCTGGTCTACCGCTGCAAACGAATCTAGATGCCGGACGCAAGTTAAGATGAGTTTTTGCGTGAGCATTTTGAACGGGAGTTTGTGCAAAGCCCAGTTGAAAACTTGCAAGTCCAAGATCGGTCGTAAGCCACCGCCTTTCTTGGATACGATGAAGTAAGGGCTGTAGAAACCAGCCGTGTACAGGGAATTGGCATGTTCGCCATGTACTGTGGTAAAGCGGACGCCCCCGAAGGGGGGGGCTGGCAAACTGAATTGCATAACAGAGTTGGATGGTTCTGGCCAGCCAGCGTGACGGGTTGGGAAGTGAAAGCCACGCATCCAAGCTCTGTGTTAGGAGCACTGATGGGACGATTATTTTTTACGTACCTGGCAGGGCTTTGCAGCGTGGCGGAGCAGGTAGTACAGCGTCGGGAGGCAAAAGGTGCGTCCCGAGGCACTGGTGCTGAGAAAAGACTCGAAGCACTTACCTTGCTCCGCAAACCGGCAGGGGGCGGGTTAGTAACTGAGGAGGAACCGAGCCCACTGCCATCCCCAGATCGCCTCCATCACCAGCCGCGTCATCCTCAATCCCGTGGGAAGGAGCGACGCGGGGGGGGCGGCTGGAGTGACGTTCCTTTGGTTGAAGTAAAGCCACAACCGCAACGTTGCCATGGTCATGTTCTCGCAGTGAGAACATGAACCATCCACAAACGCTGACTCAGTGTGATCGCAGCCCAGACACACGAGACAGCGCCTATGACCGTCTGAAGCTGAGAGCACTCTACCGCATCCAGGAACTACACAGGGGCGGAAAGACATCTTTATAAAGACTCATCCTAAAAAGGACGTTCAACACCGTTATGTATTGCTCTTTTAGAGAAAATCACTCTTTATAAACTCTCTTAGTTTGCGCTGTCGAAGCGCCCAGGGGCAAACTGCACTGCCGTGCAGAGGAGAAAGCCGCTGAAGTGAGCCGTAGATCCAACAGCAGATCACTCGGAGGTAAGAGGAACAGGTGTGTGTGACTCGCAGCTCGCAGCATACACAACCATCGGCTCCGAAGAAAATTTCTGAATGAAACAGACTTATTTCCCCATCTTTATACCCATATGTCCGGGGGCGGGACATGCAAATTCTGTCTGCCAACTTCTCATTGGCCTTTTTTCATAGATCAGAGGTATATTCGGCACTCAAGAGACCCCTAGTGTCGCTTCTTCGACACAACGTCGAATTGAGCGACAGATGGGGAACTGAAAGTATGGTTGTGGTAAAACTATTGATTTTTTTTTTTTTTAACAGTTTTGCTGAACAGCAACTGGTCTTAAAGAGGCAGTACCATTTTAACATTTATTATAATGTAAAATCAATGTATATATTGTAAATACTACAAATTATATTTACAAAAACAAACTGTAAATGTGTAAACATGCATATATTTAAAAGGGCAATAATACATCATGACATATTTTAACTTCATCAAATACTTTAAAACAAAGAATTTATCAAATAGACTCCTACAGCATGTAAAAATGGGTTTGGTGAAACTTGGCAAAGAGTTCAGGCAGTTCTGGCTCACGCTGCTACTGTATATCTTTTTTTTAACTCATCTGAATGATGGGGTGCATTCTATTCAGAAGTGATCATCCCTATTCCCTATTTCCTTTTAAAGTCTATATCTTCCATTGTGAGAACTTTGAACATAGTTCATTAACTAATGTTATCTAATATAACTTTTGATTAAAAAAATTGTTAGTATATGTTTTAATTAACTTTGAGATTAATAAATGCTTAATATGTATTGTTCATGTTAACTAATGTTGTTAAAGTTAACAAATGGAAACTTATTGTAAAGTGTTACCAAAACAATTGTTTCATTCACATACCAAATATACAGTATATCGAGAAAGCTCAGAGAAAAAAGCACAGTGTGTAACTTCATGAAACATATACAGTATTAAAACATCAGATGCTCATTATTAAAGCGAGCCCAGATACAATGAGATGTGATGAATAAATCTTAAAATAATCTTGTAGAAAATGTGACACTACATCAGATATCATTCTTCTCATCCTGGGGGACAACCTGGTTACAAAGTTGACCAATCACTGCTGTTGTAGCCTGTGTTAACGTGACGCAGAGGTGCATGTCAGGCTGCTGTGAGGGTTAAGCCTACATCACCAATTCACACCCACACAGCAATCACAGTTCACACTTTCACTCAAGCCCTGCCACAGCTGTTCACTGTTAAATGCTGACAATATTCCCATCATCTTATAGGTGAAGAAAGAGGAATTAGATGGTACTGTATATAAAGACGAACTCCAAGGATAACCACGTAAATCTACTGACACTATTGCAAGAGTGAAGACATGAATGATCCAATGCCACGCAGAATGATAAACGAAGATAATGAGGACCAAAGAGGTTGGTGTCCATTCTTGATTTTGAATAATGACTGTTGAGGAACATTAAATGTTAATGATCTACCAATATGGGTTTTTTAATGGCCAAAGCTGATATCTTTAGATCAGGGTTGCTGATAGGCCATTGTAATGCTGATTTAATAAAATAAAGATATTGTGGCACGGTGGAGGGCGGGACCGGGGCGTGATTACGCACGCCCGGTCCCGTATTAGGCTAATTAAGCCGTCAAGAGGGATAAAGGCCACTCGCGGACGGCGATGCGAGAGAGAGAGAGCGAGATCGTTCACGGACATGTCCGTCGTCTTTTGAGTTTTACATTAAACCTTTAGTTTATATGTCAAGCCGGTTTCTCGCCTCTTCCTTCCCGGGTTTCGGCACCAATGTAAAACAGATCAAATTTGTGGGCAAGGAAGAGGCGAGAAACCGGCTTGACATATAAACTAAAGGTTTAATGTAAAACTCAAAAGACAAACACATAAGACGACGGACATGTCCGTGAACGATCTCTCTCTCTCTTGCATCGCTGTCCGCGAGTGGCCTTTATCTCTCTTGACGGCTTAATTAGCCTAATACAGGACCGGGCGTGCGTAATCACACCCCGGTCCCGCCCTCCAAAATGCCACATAAATGCCCTCCTATAAATGCCACATTTATATATTAACAACTTATTAACTAATTTTTATTAATTTTCACTCAAAACTTTACATTTATAAAAACAGAAAATAAATATTTCTATATTTATGATTTGGTTAGTAGATAGCAGCTTCTCCTGGTTTGTTTAGTCATCTAGGGCAGGGCGATATGGTACAAAAATTATATATTGCTATTTTTCAGCCTAAAAAAAAATTTAATACATGATGTAAAAATCAAATTAAGATTAATGAAGCCATGTTTTCCACAGGTTTTTTTCACTATATGAACATAAGGGAGAATTATATTTAACCATTATTTACCAACTGTTTTTCCTCTCAAAATCAAAAACTGCAACTTTTTGGAACCCTGTTTTTATAACACAATATTTTGAATGTGTGACCTAGTGAAGTTTATTATTATAATATAGCTGAATTTACTGTTATTTTAAGGATTAGATTTATGTTATGCAATATATTCCTGTCGTATTTACTTTACCTGAAGCTTTTATTTTGACGGAGAAATTAAAGTGCGGAGAAATGTAATTAAATCGCCTCCTATTCTGTGATAGGATTACTGTGTGGAGTTTTTAGATTTGTATAATAATTTGTAGTGGTATAGATGTTTGGAATTGCATGGAGTGAACCTGCAGTACTTTGAGACCGCTTTAAGACACTGACATGGCCTTCTTTGAGTGTCAGGGGCTGACTGTCATGCAACATTTGTTGGAGACAGTCAGGGAGACAGTTTTGATCCATATAATATGCGCTTCAGAGGAAGAAATATGAGCGCTCCACAGGACTACGTGCTTCACATTAAGAAATCGCTCGATTTGAGCATGTTTTGTGAGGTTTGTGAATGAAATAAAAAAACTTGAGGTCTCTTCAATTCATGAGCTCTATTATTGTGGTAACATGATGGCATGTTACAGCAAAAGGAACAGTCATTCACGTGTCTCAGATGGCTCCATGTGCAAAACGTGGATTTCAGTGCTGTCTGGACTTGCAAAATGAATCGGCCGATACTTCTAATTTGATGATACTAAATATCAGTCAATTTATGGGCCTCAGCAATATATCGATTGACCGCTAATTAGGGTTAAAAATTCTCAAACAGTTCACTAGCTCTTGCTACTGTCATAAGAAAATCATAGAAGCAGTAAAATTACAATTAAACATCAAATAAAACCAGAAGCTAACACATTTTTGTGACGTTCAGCAGATTAGAGATAATAGAAAACGGATAAGAGACTTTGCTGCTTACAATCAGGCCACGTCCACACTAATACGTTTTTGTTTGAAAATGCATATTTTTTTCCAATGTTTTGGCCTTCCATCAACACTGAGATGGCGTTTTTGTCAGCGAAAACTGAGCTTTTTGAAAACGCTCTCCCAAGTGGTTAAATTTGAAAACTCCATCTTCACGTTGTAATTTGGACTGGGAAAATGGATATATCTAAAAACAATTATGTATTTTTTGTCATGTGATGCAGTCATGTGATCCATTCAACCAAAACAATCAAGATGGCGGCCCGTGTTATAGCAGCGCTGTTGTGTCTGAAATTCACTTTGATAAGCGTTGTTAAAAGGTAATTGTTATTTTGTACAACATTCACATTGCATTCCTTCAAATGTAAAGGGAAGTTTACTCGGAATTGGTGTCCGGTAACCGAACACGAGGACAATTGCGTTTCAGACTGAATAAGAAGCGGTATTTCACATGCACAGTAAGAGGATTAAAGTGTTTTCAAACTTTTCAGTGTGGACGAGCAACTTTTTGAAAATGCTTGAAAATTGCAGTGTGGCCGGAGAGCATTTCAAAAACGCCATTTTCAAATGTATCTAGATTAATGTAGACGTAGTCTTAGTTGTATATCTTGTTTCACATTTGTCTTTATTTCCTATGTTCACTTTAGATCTAATGGAAGTGAAAAGGGAAAGTCAAGAACTGAGTGACGTGGATCAGAAACACCAAAAGTATCTTGCATGTAATAATTTCATAAGTAATGAAGAATCTGTTAGTTGCTCACAGACTGAAAAGAATTCCTCTCAAAAAAGAATTCGAAGAAGAAGAGCCAAAAATTATTTATCATGCCCTCAGTGTGGAAAGATTTGTGCACTAAAAGATGATCTACAGAGGCATCTGAGAATTCACACTGGAGAGAAGCCATTCAGGTGCCCTCAGTGTGGAAAGAGTTTCACACAAAAAGGAAACCTTAAAAGGCATCTGAGAATTCACACTGGAGAGAAGCCTTTCACTTGCCATCAGTGTGAAAAGAGTTTCACACATGTAACAACTCTCAAAAATCATCTTTTTTGTCACTCTGGATTAAAGCCATTTAACTGTGATCAGTGCAGCAAAGAATTTACATTGGTATCAGAACTAAAGATACACCTGAACATTCATGCAAATATAAAGCCTTACCTGTGCTTTTGTGGAAAGAGTTTTTCACGGCTGAACAGTTTTAATGTACACCAGTTAATTCATACAGGTGTTAAAGCTCACATATGCTCAGAGTGTGGTAAAGCTTTTAACAGAGCTAGCGACTTGAGACGGCACCAAAGAGTCCATACTGGAGAAAAACCTTACAAGTGTTCACATTGTGGAAAGAGTTTCATTATGTTAGGAAACATGAGAACCCATGAAAGAGTGCATACTGGAGAGAAGCCATACCACTGCGCTTCATGTGGGAAAAGTTTCACCCAATCATGTAATCTACAGACTCATCTAAAGAAGCACTGTCCAAAGTTGTTATACTGAGCAGAGTGAACAAGTAAACTTGTTCAATTAAACAGTATGAAAGTCAGATAAATACATTTTCAAATTATGGAAATTCATAATGAAAAAGAATATCTTACATTATAAGAAGTTCCTGCTTCAAAGATACAGTTCTTGTACTTGAAGAGAAACCGATTCAGCCCACTGGACAGGAGCATGAAAGTGAAGGTGCGGATGTTTGGAAACACTGCTTTAATTGACAGTGAGCTCTTCAGAGGAACTCGCATCAACAGACAGTAGAAAGAGCTTCAGCAAAGAACTGTATCACTTCTGCAATTGACTCTGCTCCGTACCAGTGTTTTACACCATTCAGAATTGAACGAAGAATGCCAATTCAATTCCTGAAATTGGATTGAATTTGAATTGAGGTAGCAAAAAGGATTTAGAATTGTAATTTTAATTTAATTAGAATTAAAATGGAATGAAATTCAAATAAATTGTATTTTGTATTGTATTTGTATTTTGAATACATTTGATTTGATTTTTCAGGATATAAGGAAACGTTATCATATGCATAACTAATGAGGTAGCTACGAAAACATCACACTGTAAAAAATGTCTGTGTAGATCTAGTAATAAATGCTGAAAAACACTGGTAGATTTACTTGATTATTGTAGTTTTCTTTTCTAACTATGTTTCACCTTTAAAACAAAAAACCTATTTACAGTTCAAGTTATATATTAATATATGACTTAAACTCTCATACATTTAACTTGCAAGTCTATGTATAGTTTCTGCCTGTATTTCATTTGAGGTGCCAATATTGCCTCCCAGAGCTGTTGTTTGGAGGTATACTGCCGCTCACCCTCATGGATCTTCCTTTTAAGGATGCTCCACAGGTTCTCAATAGGATTGAGGTCAGGGGATGATGGTGGCATGATTTTTTTTCTCCTTTTATGCCCATAGCAATCAATGAGTCATTGGTGTTTTTTGCAGCATGGGATGGTGCGTTGTCCTGCATGAAAATAATTTTATTTCCGAAAGTATGATTCTTCTTTTTTATACCACAGTAGAAAATGGTCTGTAAGGAACTCCACATATCTTGCAGAGGTCATTTTGACACTGTCAGGGAACCTAAATGGACCTACCATCTCACTTCCCATTATTCCATTCCAAATCATCACTTCACCACCACCACCACCACCTCCTGGCTGACGTCTCCGTCTTGTTGGAACAGGGTGGTCATTCACCAACCATTCAGAACTCCATCCATCTGGATCATCCAGTGTAGCACGGCATTCATCGGTGAATAAATCTGTTTTAAAATTAGTCTTCATGTAATTCTGAGCCCATTGCAAATGCTTCTCTTTGTGAGCTTTGTTTAGGGGTGGCCGAAATATAGCTTTGTGCTCAACTGCCAGCCTCGGAAGGATCCTGCATCGAGAGGTTCTTGGGACTCCAGAGACACCAGCATCTTCAAATACATGTTTGCTGCTCAACAGTGACTTTATTATAGCTGCCCTTTTAATAACATTAATTTGTCTGACAGAAACCTTTCTTAATAAGCCTTTATCTGATCGAATTCTTCTGTGCTGTGAATTACTCACAAATCTTTTGACAGTTCGATGATCTCTATTCAGTTTTCGCAAGATGTCAGTTGTTTTCATGCCTTTTGCAAGACATTGCACTATTTCACGCTTTTCATCTTCAGAAAGATCTTCCTCGCCAAATTGCATGAGAACTGTGACTTGTTTAATAACGTGGAACAACCTCTTGAAGTAGGTTTCCCTTTAACTAAGATCACCTTGCAAACTAATGAACAAACCTGTCTGATATTGATTTTGAGACAGTTTTCTTAAAACATGACAAATAATACAAACTATCACTTTATTTGAAAAACTAAAACCTGAATGTTTTATTTAAAGAAATGTTACTTGCATAAAAATGTGGAACATGGTGTATAATTATAATAAAAATATGATTATTACTATTAAACCATTAGATTTTTAGTACTGTGAAAACGTGGCTTGTAGATAGTTGTTTTAATGTAATTATGTTGAATGAGTGGTTACACATAATCTACAGCGCTCAGAGCAAAATCTTGCTCGCATCTGTGATCACAAGCCGCTACTGGCTTCATAATTTTCTATGTCACGGTAGGTAACTTGTTTTGCAATGCCAGGATGTTTTTGTTTCTGTAATAAAATTAACAATTTGTTGATTGTTGTTAATCCCTTGTCGTATTGTTATGTACCAAGTGTTGAGGCCTGTGTGTGCCATTTTAAAATGCTTTGTGATTTTATTTTCTCATAAGTGTTCATGTGATGAGTAAAAGTTTCATGTTGGCAGAAAGTACATTGTTCTCCATAACATACACTGCCGGTCAAATGTTTTGAATCATGACTGAAATATTTCTCATGATCTTAAAAATCTTTTGATATGAAGGTGTATGCTTAAATGTTTGACATTAGTTTTGTAGACAAAAATAGAATTGTGCCACCATAGAAATGTATTTAATTATAAACAAAAATGTAATTAAAAAAAGCGTGCAAGGTCAGCCGTACGTTTGCCTTCACCCAGCAGCTCCGTGACACCTGCTGGCGGTGGGTACTGGCCAAGGAGAACAGCGACACCAAGGGCATCATCTACGTGGTGGTGCTGGAGCAGTTAGTCTCCCGTTTGCCAAAGGGGACAGCTGAGTGGATCCAAAGCCACCAACCGGCATCGCTGGACAAAACGATCCAGCTGGTGGGTGGGCTGGCTCTTCCCCCCTCTAATGCCCCCCCCCCCCCCCCCCCCCCCAGGCTTGGGCCGGTCTGCTGAATTGCATATTTGAGAGCAGTGCCCGGTAATGGAGGTGGGGGCCTTGATCCGGATCCCTGATACACCTCAGTCCGCCCCCGAGAAAGGAATCCTCAGTGATCAGGGCGCTGCTTGTGTCAAGTACACTACGCTAGCTGTACGAATTGTTGGGTATTATTTCAATTCGGACAAGCATGTACCATTCACAAATGGACAGCTTGGTCGAAGGATTTAATAAGACCTTAATATGATTTGTAAGTTCGTGCACGAAGATGCTTGGAATTGGGATATGTGGCTCGAACCCCTGTTATTTGCAGTACAAGAGGTCCCGCAAGCTTCCTCAGGTTTGTTATATGGACATAAGCTCTGTGGCATGTTATATTTTGTGACGAGAAGGAGGGCATGGCCGGGCCGTGATGGAGCACGGCCGGCACTGAATCATCCGATCAGCGGGAGAGCAAGATAAGGGGCAGCCAGAGGTGCCGGTTAGAGAGAGAGAGAGAGAGACACGCGGCTGCACTGCATATTTGTTTATGTTGGTTTTAAGTTTACCATTAAAGTTTGTTTACTGTTCAGCCATTTCCCACCTCCTCCTTGCCCCTCCATATACTGTTACACAAATTCTTCAAAACTTGGCCAATGACTGTAAACACAATGCAGGTTATTAGCAATCAGCAATTGATTGACATTCAAATATTTAAAAAGGTTTAAAAGCTTTTAAAGACATGCCTGTATAATAAGACACCTGAGCATCAGCAACATTATATTTCAAATTAAATATTACATTTACAACAAATGTAAAAGTATAAAATAAACATGAAAAATTGGCAATGTATAAACCTAAGTGCTGACATTCGACTAACATATTTAATCGTGATTTAATCGCATGATTTTTCATAATCACAGATTTTGAAAATGCTGAAATAAGACTGTATATACTCTGTATCAAAATGCATTTAGTTCCTACTTAAAAAAGAAAACAATATGCAACAATGTTTTATTAATATTTTCATAACAAAGCCTTTCACAGTATAAAGATCAAAAAGCACAAAAATAGCACAAAATAACATTAAATGTTTCCCAAAGATTAAATGGGAGATACAAAAATTTAAATAACTTGTCCCCATTGGCTGTGACTGACATCTTTGCTACAGCAATAGTGAAGTCGCACTCACATTCGCACATGAAAAGCGCTGCTTCTTGAGCCCTATTCGGACGCTAATTGTTATACATGGGGATGTATGGTAATTACAGCATTTACCGGGGCTTGTCAAATATTTTATTAAAAATATCAGTTTTTCTCATTCCACCTCACAAATTACCTACTGTTTTTTGACAAACACCAAGATCGTGTGGTAATTTAAGTCCACATCTCTGAGTTTAAAAGCAGAAATTATTTTTGAACTTTGTCAAGTGCTGTACGGTTACAATTTGTCAAAATGTATGATAATATGTGGAAATGTTTGAAATTATTCATATTAAAAGAGTTATGACCCACTCCATCACACTGAGTTGGAGCTCTCACATTGAAGAAAAATAGAAATAAACATGTTGCATTATCCTAACTTTCCTCCAAAAAAATGCATGCTACCCACACTACAGATTAGTAATTTATTTCTGTTTTCATAAAATAAAAAAAATTTCACCTGGCAACTGGTTTTCTTGTCCCAGAATGTCAGCAGTCTGTAAACTTGTCGTTTTGAAAGCTAGCGGCTTCAGGAACTTTGACATCAGCTTTTGGATGAAAGTATCTAAAATACAGAGACAAACATTTACCATCTCACAAATGTACAAACCAATTAATTGACATTACGGATACACTAACTGAAAAAGTGATAATAAGTACCAGCACATGAAGGAGATGGATACATGGTTCTTGCCTTTGGAGCAACAGACTGAAATCAATTAATATAGGTAGCTTGATAAAACTTGTTAACAAAGGTGAACTTCAGTGGTTTTATCTTCAAAAAGTGCAAGGAGTCTCACAAATCTGGCATGCCTATCATCTACAAAACAAATACATTTTTAAAGCTGAAGTGGACTAGCTTCACTAATCAAAAATGCAACAAAATAATAATTGTTTTCTTAAAGCTTTTTTAAAAACTCCTGCCGTTGATCAAAAAAACCCACACCATTGGTTATGGTAATGTTGCTGAGTTGGGCTGAACAGGTTGTTCAAAACAAACAGAGCAATTTTTTTGGCACAACGCAGACACGGTATTTACAGTTTAAAGAAATCAACCTATGAATTGTAACTTATAGTTGTCTCTGCAAAATAAGCTGGGATAGGAGAACGTATTTTAATGTTGAGTATAGACACACTTCTATCGATTCCTTCTGTAAATTATTTTCACACACAAATAATTATCAAAAGGAACTTTTACCAATTATGGATCTAAAGTACAGCATTGTAGAGGTGCAGTATATGGTTCACAACAAGGTCCAAACTGTGCCACCTGATGCTTCAATGCCGAAGTACCTCCATGTACTTTGTGTCTCAAAACACACAGAACTAATACAAAATTTAAGTTTTGTAGTTTGGCCCTTCAATAAACAATTGCCATTTCTGAATCACTGCCTCAAAATGCAATAAATGTGTTATGTAAGTGTAGCCAGGGGAGTGTCCACCTGCCGGGGTTGTGATTGGTTAAGTAACCAGATTGAAGGGTTTTTAAGCAGGCACCTGTATGTTGAGAGTGCAGACAAACAACAGTTCTTTGTGTGTGTGTACACCCAGGAATACGGAGGTAGGCCAAAGGAAAGTTTATTGTTTTCTACTTTTTGCACAAGTTTTTTTCTGTAGATGCAGGTGTAGATGCGGATGGCTATGCCACGATAGCTTCTAAAGGTAGGCTCACTTTACTTTCTATAATTGAGAGAGGTGGTTTATGTGGCGGTGTTGTACTTTTGGTTTTATTTTTATATGTATTATTGTATTATTTTGGTATCTTGCTTTGGTAATTTTGCACCCATTGATACAGGCTTGGACTTTGATACAGGCTTGGCAAATTTTCATCTATTAGTGAAGGGAACAGCATATGGTATCTATAAGTTGCTCTTTATGTAACATAACGCAAAAGGAATACTGCATATGTGGTTTACAAAGATTATTTCATGGAACATCTAAAACGTTTGCTCTGCCCTTTTGTTTTCCTGCTATCTGGGATTGATTGAGAAAAAGAAAAAAAACTAGCCCTACGCTGTTCACCCTATCGGAACCAAACCAGTGCTGAAAGATTCAGCAGTCCCAATATGAAAAGTTTGAAATTTTGATTCAAAGTTGCAAATGTACGCCAAAACATGTGGCGCACACATGGCCAATTTTACGAAAATGGTTAGAACTCTTGAACAGAATGAGATATTATCACCAAATTTGGTACACTTATGTACGGGGTCATTCCGGGAACACAGAACCTACAATCTACTTCTTGGTGGCACTATAATAGTTAAAAATCTAGAAATTGCTCTAACTTCGTAATCGTTGGTCCGATCAATTTTGCATGCATTGTCTCCGTCCAATGATTCATCAAGATCTGTGAGAACTCTTTGGAGTCCCAATATTAATAATTATCAAAAAATGGTTTTAACTTTCTATTCCCCATCGCAAAGCTATGCCAAAACTTACGTAAAGGGCATGACCACTGTTACTAAAATGGTTATAACTCTTGAACGGAATGAGATATTATAACCAGATTTAAAATACCTTTTAGGTCAGTCTGGGGACACAAGAAAAAATTGCATACCTATGCCTCTTGGTGGTGCTATAACAGTCAGGAATGTAACAAATACCTTCTCTGTGCTACCTAATCTGATGTTTCTGAAAATTAAGGCACTTTATCATTGTTTTAGTTGCTAGCAGTCTGTATAATTAATGCTGAATATCTGTTGCAAATGTACCCTGTTAATTGCTGCTTGCAGCTATATTTAATATTGTCATTCTTTTTTATGCTTAAAAAAGCTAAATGTTATGTTAGTTTTGTTATATGTCACATAACTCCCTGAAATAGAAATTCTGAATGGTTTTTAAACACAATGTTGTGACTTCCAAGCAATTACCTTTGAAAACACCAATACTTCAGCCTCAGCATTATTGTGTACAATGTGGCAGGAGCAGCCTATGACAAAGACTGCATCTAAAAGAATTTCTGATCCCCATGTTGATGTTAGCATTGTCAACTGCAAGAGCCACACAATTGGTCCATTGGGATGTTGTAACTTTGCAGCACCTCATGCATTTCACTAAATATTGCCTCTGCAGTGCAGCAGTTGGTCCCAGTAGGCAGGCCCATTTCCAGAAGCCATAGTTTCACATTGAGTGGATTCATCTGCAGGTTCCTGTGAAAGCAAATATATCTAACTCTTACAATATGTTTGAATATCTCAGTACACTCCATATCTCAGTATTTAGCATCTATGACTCAAGTTAGTTTTAAATGAGTTTTTATACATTATGAATATTTAATTGATTCATTAATTGGACATAGACTTTAGCACTCGGTAATCAACATGTTCTACATGTACAAATACATTTACCAGAATCGTTGGACCCATCAGTCGTGAATGAAAAAGGCTGATTGGAGAGGTTCTTCACTTGCACATCATTACAGTTTTTTACGATTGTTTACACACTAAAATAAAAATTTCCATACAATTTGCAAAATTCTACTCCAATGAGCAAAACACCTCCACAGATTTACACACAATGTCTGCTTCCCCCTTTTTGCAAAACATTACACACAGTGATTTGTAAACTCTACACACATTTTCACACCTTAGACACAGATAAGGATTGTGAGGTTACTTCCTTGTCATTACAAAGCCCCGGATTGCCAATGACCACAATAATGAACGAATTGGATAATCACATCCACCAGGTGTGGAAGCACACATGTGCTAATTTGAAAAGCACACTGGTGTGCTATAAAAGGCAGCAGGGGAGTTCACCTGTCTTCAACAAAAATGGAAGGAGCTAGAAGAAGAGTGAGAATGAGAGGGGGAGCTCAAAGAGGAGATGAAGGAATTAGAGGAAGAGGAGAAGAAGGAGATAGAGGAGGATGCCCAGGTAGAGGAAGAGGAGAAGGAGATAGAGGAAGAGGCCCAGGTAGAGGAAGAGGAGAAGAAGGAGATAGAGGAAGAGGCCCAGGTAGAGGAAGAGGAGAAGAAGGAGATAGAGGAAGAGGCCCAGGTAGAGGAAGAGGAGAAGAAGGAGATAGAGGAAGAGGCCCAGGTAGAGGAAGAGGAGAAGAAGGAGATAGAGGAGGATGCCCAGGTAGAGGAAGAGGAGAAGAAGGAGATAGAGGAGGATGCCCAGGTAGAGGAAGAGGAGAAGAAGGAGATAGAGGAGGATGCCCAGGTAGAGGAAGAGGAGAAGAAGGAGATAGAGGAGGAGGCCCAGGTAGAGGAAGAGGAGAAGGAGATAGAGGAAGAGGCCCAGGTAAAGGAAGAGTAGAAGAAGGAGATAGAGGAAGAGGCCTAGGTAGAGGAAGAGGTAGAGAAGGACTTGAAGAGTTGATGGAACTTGAACAAAGAAGACGAGGACCAAATTTGACTCAAGAAATCCGTGCAACACTTATTGTCCATGTTATCAACCATGGACTGACACTGATGGAAGCTGGACAAAGAGTTCAACCAAATCTCAGAAGAAATACTGTTGCGTCAGTAATTCGGACATTTCATCGAGAAAACAGGTAAGCTAACCACACAGTACATTGAAACTGAAGCTTGCTGTACTTATCAATATTGTTTACTGTGACATTTGACAGTAGGCTGCATGTGTATTTTTTTATATATTTTTTTTACATAGGCTTGAGGGTCGAGGACACCAAGGTGGAAGGGGCCCTATGTTCACTCGTGCACAAGAGGCTGCCATTGTGAACATGGTTTTGACCAATAATTGTATCAGGCTGTGAGAAATCCAAGCCAATATCATCAATGATGACCATATTTTCAATAACATCCAACGAGTCTCTCTGTCAACATTAGGTCGAATCCTCAAGAAAAATCAAATATACATGAAGCAACTGTATCGGGTACCATTTGACAGAAATTCAGAGAGAGTGAAACATCTGCGCAATGAGTATGTGGAGGTATGTATTGTTCATCTTACTATGGTGTGGTATTGTGCACTGCTCAATGTTCTGGCACAAAAAAATACTGTGCAATAGATATTGAATAGCATCCTGTTGTCTTTTACTGTGTTTCAGAGAGTCTTGCAAATGGATGCTGCAGAAATTCAACATGAACTTATATATGTGGATGAGGCTGGATTTAACCTTGCGAAAACAAGAAGAGGGAGAAATGTAATTGGACACAGGGCAATCACCAATGTGCCAGGGCATCGAGGGGGTAACATCACCCTTTGCGCTGCTATTACACAAAATGGGGTCCTCCACCACCATGCAAATCTGGGACCCTATAATGCAAATCTAATGCTTGCATTTCTTGACAGATTGCACGAGATTGTCACAGCATTAAACTAAGTGGACCAGATGCGGTACATTGTCGTTTGGGACAATGTCTCATTCCATCGGGCTGCTCTGGTCCAGAATTGGTTCCATGAGCACCCTAAATTTGAAGTCTTATACCTTCCCCCATACTCCCCCTTCCTGAATCCAATAGAAGAGTTTTTTTCAGCATGGCGGTGGAAGGTATACGACCTGCGGCCCTATGACCGTTTGCCCCTCATTCAGGCCATGGAGCAGGCCTGTGATCATATCGAAGCAGCTTCTGTGCAGGGGTGGATTCGTCACACGAGGCGATTCTTCCAGCGGTGCCTTGCCAATGAAGACATAGCCTGTGATGTGGATGAAATCTTATGGCCTGATCCAGCCAGATGGAGAGATGATGAATAGTTACAGTATTCTTGTTGCTTTTACAGTAGTTTTTCTTCAGAGTCAAAGTGTATGTACTTCATGCAGTAATTTTTATTTGTCTACAGATTTTATTTGTTTCATTGATTTCATTGTTGGTTGATTACTGTAACTGATTATGGTAAGAAATACTGTAAATATTGAAAAATACTTGAAATATTCAGTCTGCAGCATCAGTGTTGTGCAGTGCTTGGTAAGTTTATAGTAGGCCTATTTGTGTACATTCTCCCTATATCTCAAACTAATCATGAAGAATGTTGTGGGGTTGTCACTTTTTTTTTTTTTTCATCTAAATTATCCCTTACATAACAATGTCTGGCCAAAAATTTAGCACATGCTATTTCCTAAAATTAGTTTTTTTTACAAATGTTTTTTTTATTTATCACAGCAGTGTGAAACTGGCTGCAATAGTGTCTGATCATTGAGGACTGTGTTGGTTAAATGAAAACTAATAGCATTTTTACATATGTGTATATGTTTTGACTGAAGTGTATGTTTTGACAAGTGTCATTTTTGCAAACAATCTAGGAATTATGCAAATTGAGTGTGGTGTTTGGATAATTGTGATTTATATTTTGAAAAAAAGAACCCGGTTTTCAAAATTGCGTGTAAACAATTGAAAAATCCTGTAAGATAGGAGGCTACATTCTTATTATGACACTGGTCTTAATCCTGGCAGAACAATATTTTGGGGCAATCTGTAAGTCAGTGAAACATGGAAGGAGTGGGCTTAGGTGGTCACAGGAATGTTGTGGTGCACCTGTCATCACATATCCTCCTGCCAGACAAAAGTCTCACATGGACAACATCTCCTATTGTTAGGAGCAACACATCTCCATTTGAGTTAACTAGACCATGATTTTGCTGAGCATGCACTGAAATTACATGATGTGCATTCTTAACAATGCCTGCAGTCACAGGGAGCCCCAACCATATACAAAGATCTTGAACATGTAGACTCCTCTCAGTTGGGCTGTAGAAATGGCTAAACCATGGTACTTGCTTGGGTCTCTACTTTCTTCAAAGGCTGAGGAAAGCACATCTCCCACCCACCATCCTCACTACGTTCTATAGAGGGACTATTGAGAGCATCCTGAGCAGCTGCATCACTGCCTGGTTTGGGACTTGAACCGGTTCGGACCGCAAAGCCCAACAGAGGATAGTGAGAACAGCTGAGAAGATCATCATTTAGCTAATTTGTTAATACGTGTACATGTAGTTTTGATAACCTCAAATTAACGACATGGAATATTATATGGAATATGTTCTTAAAATTCATTTGTCAAATTGAACTATAGTGAAAGCAAAAACCTTCCCAATCCTGTAAAATTAGCCTAAAAAGCCTAATCAAGGCATACCCAAAGTAAATTTAAAGCTGTTCTTGAAGATTTTGGAGTACATGCATGGTTTTGGTCACTTTTGAAAGGTGACACTGAAGTTTTTTTCCTCAGCAGTCAGAATTACTGTAAGTGCTACTGATTTTGAGTAATAGAAGTTTGAACACAATGAAATAGAAGTTTGTTTTTCTGTCTGAATTGTTTATTTTTTTCATACAGATGCCTGCAGATGACTATAACTTGTAGCTATTAGCTTGAAAACATAATGTGATCACAGCATGAAGCCTTACCTTGTCCAAGTTCAAATTTCATAACAATACCACAAACAATTAATATTTTACACTTGTTTTTCTAAGGGTACACCCAGGCGTTTTACAAAAGTGCCTTTTGGATACTCCAAAAGGACACTTGGTAACCATGGCCATATAACTAGGATAAAAATGCTACTACTTTTGAAGGCTTCGTCATACAGTCATAATTATGGGCTCTAATGAAAGATGACACTTAGAGCTATCATATTCCATATCCTGATCCACTATTAGTTTTGCTGACACAGAGTAACTGATGCATAAACACAATAGAGTGCCTTTTCCCTTCTTGAAACGTTTATATAAAAAAAACACATCGAACTATTTACATACATTTTTACAAAAAGTATTTACAAAGCTAGACAAAACTTTTCCATCTTTTCTGTATTCTACCTTTTTACAGCTTGCTTCCTCACATCTCAGCAATTTACACAATGAAACAAAGAGACACACACACACACCTCCCCCAAAGGTTTGCAGTGAAACCAAGACACACACACAAACACAACTTATATTCTTATATTCAACGTGTATATATCGTTTTTCTTTTCGAGTACGTAAATATGTATTCGTATATGTATATTTATATTTACTGTAAATACTGTACACTTTTGCAAAAACATCTTTTGGTAAAACACACACACACATACATACATACATACATATATATATATATATCATGCCAATAGAGCTAGATCTGAAAGAAACAACAAACTAAAACCTCACACATGCATAAACAAATATAAACAACTCCCGCAAACAGTTCAAATACTCACTGGGGTAACACACGACAAAAGGTCATTACAAAATATGTATTCATTATTCAAACTAAAGCCTATTTATGCGGAATATACAGTAATATATGTTATAAAATACAAGAAAACACGTAATGTCTCCTCCCGCCATAAACATTTCCTCTGCCTCGGAATCAGCATATGACAAATCATCCGTATTTTGTTCAGAAATTTAATCTCCAGACTCATCGCTTTCACACTGTTCTATCACATCCTGGAGTGAAAATCTTGTTTTCCTGGTCCGTTTCTCCATATTTCAATCTCCAAAAGTGTAAACAGTTCCAAAATTACACTATTCAGCTTTTACGCACAGACGCACAAATCACCTCATGCTAGCCAGTAAACATTACGCACATACTTTTTAGAAACATACTTGAAACTTCCCACTAAAGCCGGATATCATTGTTTTCAGAATTTCATTGGCTATACGATGAGCCAGTCATCCTCACACTCGGATGTAACAAAGGAATGGGGGGAGGCACTTACATTCAACACAGACTGTGGTTGGCTATTGAAGGCTATGGACAGGACATGGAAGCTCCTATTGGGTCAAATGAGGTGTCAATCGAAAGGTCAGAGTGCACTATCCTTTTTATATATATATTTTATATACGGATATAGGAAATGTTTACAGACTATGGGAGTGTTGCATACGGATCAGCAGCAAAGACAACATTAGCTGAATTGGACTTTGTGCAATCATGTGCTTTAAGAATATGCTTGGGGGCAATCAAAACTTCTCCAGTATGTGCACTTCAGGTTGAGGGAGGTGAAATGCCATTGTGGCTTAGACGGAAACAATTGTCAGCAAACTATTGGATAAATCTTAGAGGGCATGAGGATTGTCATCCAACAAAAAAGGTGTTACAGAAGTGCTGGGAAAAGGAGAGAAGAAAGAAAGATAGTTTTGGCTGGACAGGGGATTTAATTGCAAAAGAAATGGAAGTGTATAATAAAAGTTTTGCTAATACTGTGTTATGGCCTGTTAAACCAATTTGGACTTTGGAAATTCCGAACGTTGATTTAGAGCTTTTATCAATTAAAGGATGTAACAGAAATATAGATATAACCAATGAATATTATAAATATAAGAACAACAAATATAAAGACAGTATTCAGATTTTTACAGATGGGTCAAAGGATCTACAATCTGATGCAACTGGGTCTGCGGTATACATCCCTAAATATGAGATAGGCATTAGCAAAAGAACATCTGACAACCTAAATGTTTATGCTGTTGAATTATGTGCTATAGGTATTGCATTAGAATGGATCGAACAATCCAGGGATAGCAACATTTTAGTATGTAGTTACTCTGTATCAGCTCTTATGAGTATGAAGACTGGAAAAGCTAGTAGTCATCAAGAAATATTATATGAAATCTTGTTTATAAATTCAAGGGTATGTAGGCAAGGGAAAAATATTATATATATGTGGATACCAGCACATGTGGGCATACAGGGAAATGAGAAAGTTGCTAGATTGGCAAAAAAGGCAACAAAAAAAGAACATGTTGATATTGAAATTAAATTGTCAAAATCGGAAGGTAAGAATCTAGTGTGGAAAAAGGTTATGGAAATATGGCAATACCAATGGGATCATGAAAGTAAAGGAAGACATTTATACATGATTCAAAATAAAGTAGGTATTATAAGAGAGATGTCAAATAGAAGGAAAGAGCAAGTTTTAATAACAAGATTTAGGATTGGACATAGTAAGTTAAATGGAACTCTTTGTATTTTAGGAAAACATCCCACAGGTCAATGTGATGAATGTCAAGAGGAGGAAACAGTTAATCACATTTTTATGTCATGCAGGAAATTTACACAAGAAAGGAAAGAGTTGAAAATTCATTTAAAAGAAATTGGTATAGGACAATATAATGTTAAAAATATATTAGAATATGGGAAAAGTGAACAAGGAAATAAATATTTATTTTACTTTCTAAAGAGGACAGGACTGGAAAGACGAATATAAGTATGAAGTGAAAAGATAATAAACAGAAGATGGCAGTAATGCAACATTTTGGATGCCAACTGCCATAAAACACCAAAGAAGAAGAAGGAAATGTTTACATCTGAACTGAAGTTATGACAGAGAATATGTGAAAGATTAGGCACATACAGCTGCCGGATACTTTGAAATGATTAGTCCGTGGGTATTTATTGATGTAATAATGTGATTTGGACTAAAAATGTTACTTGATTTGATCGTTTGGACATTTGGCAATGTAACAACACCGTTTTTGTCAGGATGTTATGGATCAGTGGACTGCTATGAGGCTTCATAGGTGAGTTGCCTAAATTTTGATATTGTTTGTTTATATATTGGTGGTCTGACAAAGATATAGATTGTACCTGCTGTTGTGATTGTATCTTAAAATGGTTATATCAATAGAAAATCAAGAAATGGAGCTTTCCAAAGATATGTGGCATGTGTACCAATGTACACACAGCAGTTGTGTAAATCACAGTTTTTTTTGTAACATTTACAGGCCCGCCCGCGTACTGTGGAATGGAAACTACATGGCGAAAAGAATTGGTGATCAGTTACAAGTCCTAAGATGTACACTTTCCCTTAGATATTTATATACATTTTAACCTAAAATCTTGATGTTGATTTAAAAGGTCCATGGACAAATGTGCCGACTATCCACTACATTTCTAACATCGTTAAAGCAATCTCTTTTTCCTCTGTTTTCATCTCTTGAGTTCCTCCCATTTGACTCTGAGTAAGGTTTGACTCTTCCTTGAATCAATAAAGATTCTGTTAAATGGTATATAAATGGAACACCCTTTTTGTTGCATTAAAATGAACAATCACGAAATTGTCAGTTTTTGGTGATGTACCATAATTCTTCTTGCTCAGCTCATCCAGAAGGAATCTCTGTTGTTCTGCAACATTCTTATTGTCCCTCAGTCTATTCTCCTATGACTATGATGTTTGCTATCTGCTCAGACCAAAGATCAAAAAGTCATTTTTTACTCTAAATCACCACTTTTACATTTACTTTCAATTTTACATCTGAAAATCATGTGGTACCTGTTTAGTTTCATGGTCACATCTGAAAATGAAAGTTAAAGTGGATATTTAGAATAAAAGAGAACTTTTAATGAATATTAAAATTTTAACTGAATATTGTTCTGTTTCTCACCCACTTCTATTATATTGCTTCTGAAGATATTGATTTAACCTCTGGAGACATATGGATTACTTATGTTTCCTTTATGTGATTTTTTTGGAGCTACAAATGTCTGATCACTTGCACTGCACTACAGAGCTGCGACATTTTTCTAAAAATCTTAATTTGTGTTCTGCATAAGAAATAAAGTCATATACATCTAAGATGACATGAGGGTGGGTAAATTATGAGAAATGTTTCATTTTTGGGTGAAATATCCCTTTAATTCACAAAGGAGACTATCTTCCTAGCTTACTAAATAATCTTTGTCAGGGTAGCTTCAGCAGTTAGCCTCTGCTTTTAGATGCTGAAATGATCTGATGCAACATGATTTTTCATTTCTACTGTTTAGCAATGCTTGCCAACATGCACTGATTCTCATTTATATTCCATGACTTGATAATCTCTTTCTCCTTGTTTGCCAGGAGCAGAATAACACTACTAGGAAAGCTTGACAGTGTGAAGCTGTCAACAAAAGGTTCTGTGCAACTTTGTATTCTGACCAACTAGCAGGCATTTTAATCCGTGATCGTGACCTAGTCACACCTCACAGTCATTTTTGTCTATTTGCACACATATTACAAACACAGAACCAGTATTTCAGCACTTCAGTTGAGGGAAAACGAAACTTAAGTGCCGTTGTGTCTTTCCATTCGCGTGTGCACACAGTAACATGGCAGAAGCCAGTATTTCAGAGGATCAGTTCAGCTGTCCAGTGTGTCTGGATATACTGAAGGATCCAGTGACTATTCCCTGTGGACACAGTTATTGTTTGAGCTGTATTACAGACTGCTGGGATCAAGATGCTCTGAAGGGAGTCTACAGCTGCCCCCTTTGCAAACACATTTTCTCTTCAAGACCTGTTGTGGGTAAGAATGTGGTGTTCGCTGAAATGTTGGAGAAACTGAAGAAGACTAAACTCCAAGCCACTGTTGCTGGTTACTGTTACGCTGGACCTGGAAATGTGGAGTGTGACATCTGTACTGGAAGAAAATACAAAGCTGTCAAGTCCTGTCTAGTGTGTCTGAAGTCTTACTGTGAAACTCATTTTAAGCATCATGAGAAATTTCACCCAGGCAAGCGACACGAAGTGATCAATGCCACTGGACGACTTCAGGAGATGATCTGTCCAAAACACAATAAAAAGTTGGACATCTACTGTCTCACTGACCAGCTGAGTGTTTGTGATCTGTGTATGATGGATGAACACAAATACCATGTGTCTGTATCAGTTTCAGCAGAGAGAAAAGAGAAACAGGTAAGAATTTATTAAATTAGATGTTGAGAGTAATGATGAAATTTAAGCTTATTATTATTTCATTATGTGAGAGGAAACAGACCAGGGAGTGATACTAAAGACATGAAACTGGTACAGCCATGTTGCCTGGGAGAATGGTCAATTATACAGTTGAACTATTAATATTTAAAAATATTTGAACACAGAATGCCAGAATTTATTCAAGAGAGATATGCATGAAAAAAATCTATCAAATATATTAATGTTATTATAACCTTTAGTTGCATACACGAGTGGTTTACCCACAATGTTAAGGGCTGACCAGTCCAGAATCGATTATTATCCATTGAGCAACACTACCCCATCAATATTGGATTCATGCAGGTTTTACATGAAGAGTTTGTTGATGTGTACTTTTAGGAATCATTTCTGAAGATTACTGTTATTGGTTTGTCCTACAGAAACAGTTGAAGGGGATACAGAGAGATCTGCGGCAGATAATCCAGGAGAGAGAGAAAGATATTGAGGATCTGAAAGAGGCTGTGAAGTCTCATAAGGTGAGTTTTGAGCAGAAGAGAAGTTTGACACTCATATAACATAAGCCAGCTAGTATGTGATAACTGTGTGGTATGTAGGAATACCTCACTCTCTTGGCTTCAAGAGGCGCATTTGTGCGTGAAGCTAGAGACTGTAGTCTTTAGCCTCCTTGTTAGCATGCCCACCTCCCATGCCGTCTGACACTGATACGAATCCTACTCAGAGCGAGTTGAGCAGGACTGGATACACTCAGTTAGAACTCTCTGTCTTCCAGTATTGGAGCTCTTTCAGTCCCACTGAAGCCCACTATGTGATTGTAATGTGTGTGTAACAGCACTCTGCACAGACAGCAGAGGAGGACAGTGATAGGATCTTTACTGAGCTGATGCGCTCCATTGAGAGAAGCCGCTCTGAGGTGAAACAGCTGATCAGAGATCAGGAAAAGGCTGCAGTTAGTGAAGCTGAAGGACTCTTGAAGCGACTAGAGCAGAAGATTGCTGATCTTAAGAGGAGAGATGCTGAGCTGGAGCAGCTTTCACACACAGACGATCACATCCATTTTCTCAAGGTAACCGAACTGAAAATATGATGGTAGATCCTGCTATTTCAGGAGACTTTTACTACATTAGTTGTAACTGAGTGGAATGCTGTCAGGAATCCAGTCATGTGATGTTGAGTGTTTGTGTTCTCATGATGTCGCTGAACAGATAGAAAAATCTTCTTGTGAAATTCCCTTCAGTCTTTGCATCTTTATTTGAGTATTGTGCTTGCATTTGTGTATGTTTGTTTCCAGTGTCTGTCCGTTGCTGAATCTACAGATATTCCCAGCATCACTCTCACTAATCTTATCTCTTTTGATGATCTGAGAATGTCTCTCTCTCAACTAAGAAAGAAACTTGAGGATCTGTGCAAAGGCAAGATAAAAAAGATATCGGATAGAGGTAAAATATAATTGATTCACTCCCAGAAGTGAGTAGACCATTATTACACTGTAAAACACTGCAGTGAATAGGGGATGGATTTAGATTGTTTTTACACCTAAATTATTTTTACTGGTTTCCATAGTGAAATGCATCCAGACCATTCCCTTCCATGACCCCAAGACCAGGGAGGAGTTTTTACAATGTAAGTTACATGCATAGATATTCACTGTCAGATCTGTTTGTCAGGTAATCTGCTTGTGATCAGTAGTGGTTCTAGCTTGTTTGGCGCACTGGGCAAAACCTGCTTCAACATGCCCCCAAAGTTTGATTTGGTCAAAGGGTTTTGGGGTCTGTGATTCTATATGAAGTTGTTGACCGGGGGGAGCCGCCCCATAAGATGCCACCCTGGGCGACTGCCCATGTCGCCCATGCCTTAATCCACCACTGCTTGTGGAAACATTCTTGTTAACAGGTGTTATTATAATGTAAAATAAGATTTAATAAGACTGAACATTTATATTAAAAATACAGTGAATAGCACAATAGTATACTTTGTGTTATGAATAGTTGTATAGCTAGTTATATAATTTTTAGATATGAAATAAAAAACAAACAGCAATGGACTTACTTTTAAATGCAAAATCTTGGTGGCATTTTAATCAAATACTATTTCTACTTTGAAACTAAAAAGCATAGAGACTCCAGCAATTAAAGATGCAAGCAATTAAAGATGTGCTGAGTATATATATTTATGTCGTACACTGACACTTAGAAATTGTCTTTATACAAGGCCTTTATAGAAATTCACTATTCACAGTCAGCCATGATTCTTTGAATCCAAAAGTGAAAATGTCCAATAACATGGTGGTTAATGAGATTAAGATAGTTGACTTGTCATGTGACTCCAACATGGCAGCCCCTGTGAGATGACCCTCTCCATGTAAAATAAAACGGCTTTTCTAAGGTTACTGATATGACTGGAGTCTTCATCTCATGAGAGTGCTCATGCTGTTATACATGTATTTCAATGATATTTTTTAATTTCTTTAGGAGTAAAACTATTTAAAATGAGGAAAAAATTACTGCAACTTTAAATTTAACAAAGTACCCAGCTCAAAGCAGAGTAGCATGAACACATGCCACATACAGATAAAATTAACTAAATCATAAATCAAAAACATTACTGTTAATTGAAAGTTTCAAAATTAATATAATGGTTTGTTTGAGAAAATAAAATCAGGAAATGTAAAACAAAGTAAAAAGAATACAAAAATAACCCAGGTGCTGGTGAGAAGTGATGGAAAACACTCACACACCACAAAGCACGTGATCTGTGACGTCTGAAGTGTCGTTCGGCTGATAATCACGTGACTGCTTCGGTATCAGTTATAAAAGAAACGCAAATCCCAGTGCAAGTTTGAACCCAGGCCAATACAGTCACATAACAAGCACATTTAAACCCAAAATCCAATTCAATAAAATGTTGCTGCCCAGACCACATACATTTATAAAAGTTATACATTTACACAAATTTTTATTTTTTTAACAGAACACAGTGACTTTGTAACTCAAATATGAAACCCTTGAGCCTCCTTTACTTTATTTATTTTTAAACTAATTTTAGTGAGAAAAAAAAAACACGAAAAAAAAACAACAGCGTGTAAATGTTATTGCTTCCACCTACTGCAGCTTAGTAGGTGTGCTTCAAATATCTGACCACCAGATGGCAGCAGAGCAAATGAGTGAAGCGGAGCACCGTGACACTCCACTCGACGCGCATGCACTCGACAGTAATTGCCTCTTTGGGTGAAAATATAGGATATATGCAGACATTTATTCAATTAAAAAATCTCGCTGTTTATTTTGTAATGGTTTACAACGGCTGTTAGGTAATCTGGTCTACCAGACCTTCGTTATCATTTGTAATTAGTCAAATATTTCTCTTTTAGCACATATGCCATTGAACATCTTCAGATAAAGCCATAACATTTGTTTTCAGTTCTAATTTCCTTTATTTCCTTTAAACACGTCATCAAATACGCCGCTACAAGTGATAAAATGTGCGGTGTAACAGAAATTCACGCTTTTTAGTTTAAACTGAACCTGAATGCCACAACTGACCCAGAAAAACACAATGTTTTCAACTTAAAAGTTGTCATATAATGTGCATGTGCCGTTTATATTTATAGTAGGGTTTAACTATGGATTTAACAAATTACAAATATTCATCCTGCATATTTTTCCAATGTACTGTATATATTGGATGAAAACATGTTTAACTATCCCAAAACAAATTAAAAATATTTAATCCACAAATTACACTGCCTTCGTTTAAGTTTTTTTTAACATTTACCCCCGAATGTAGGCTATGATCATTTCTAACTTTTTTTCTCTGCGCATGTGTGCAGAAGGCGAAGTCGCAACCACTTATCTTGTGTCAGTGTTTTTTTACATTTCACTAATCACTACGGTGTGAATTTGGCTTTGGGAAACTGATCAGCAGTTATGTGCTTCTATATCCCGTAGCAGCAGGCGGTCGATTAACTAAGGTAGTTCTGCTATGAAATTCTCTGTGAGAGCGGAAATTTTTACCAATCAAAAGTACAATGAAGACATGAAAGCAGAATACTGCACCTGTAAATTAGGACACACTTATCTGCAAGATCACACATGTTTATTTGTTTTGCTGCAGGGATTTTTTTCTCTCTGTGTGTTCACCGGTATTCAAGGAAATATGCTTTGCCAATGTACAGTATTATTAAGCTTGCATATTCAATTGAAGGTGCTCTAAAGTTCGCAACCCTGCATAACCAGGCTTGCATCTAGCTGGCAGCTGCACTGACATGATTGCAAAACAAGATACCTTACTATCTACTTATCTATTTATTTATTATCGAATGGTAGTGTAGCCTACTAGCTCACCTTTTGCTGCGCTACCGTGTTCACGTAAAACATCCTTGTGCTTTCTGTCAATGTGACGCTTAAGACTCCAAAGGGAATCTTTGCTAACGCTCAGTCTCTCCACTCCCTTTCGATTTCTTCTCCTTTCTTGTTCTTGGCTTTGATTTTTACTTTGCATTTATGTATAAGGTTTCAATCTAAACAAAAAAAAAAAATGTTGAACTCCATAACCTCAGACCTATTGCTTATTTCGCAGATTCCCTAACCAGAATATCACAAAGCGCATTCTGGGTTGAGCGAGTGGCTGAGCGGTGAAATTATCACTGCTTCGATCCTCACTCTGCTCATATGCAATGACAGTATACTAACTCTTGTACAGACGTTTTGAGTAATGAACTCAATTTCAATAAATTTATAATGAAAACCCCATTGCTTCAGAAAGCTTCATTTTCATAACATTACTGAGACGGGAGGCAAACATTGGGGAGAAGGGCCTTTTTACAAGCTGCCTCAGTCCAGTTTTAATTTCAGGTAAAGTATAACACCTGTTAGTTGACTCCACCCTGTAGACGGCAAAAGAGACAACACCACCTGGTGGACAGAATAGCACAAACAGAGTGGAATCAAGCAGGGTTGTTACATAAATCACACAAGCACACTTTGATGAGGTTACTAATAGTGATACACAATGTTGCCAAGCTTTTCCCCCTAAGGTTTCGAACAACCCTGTTGCCTATTTTATCTCCAACAGATTCCCATCAGCTCACTCTAGATCTAAACACAGTGAATGGACTTCTCTATCTATCTGATGAGAACAGAGAGATTTCTCAAGGGGACACATTTTTCCACTATCCTGATCATCCTGACAGATTTGATTACTGGGAGCAGGTATTGTGTAGAGAGAGTGTTTGTGGTCGCAGTTACTGGGAGGTGGAGCTGAATGGGAGAAGTTCTGTGGAAATAGCAGTGTCTTATAAGAATATCAGAAGGAAGGGAGACCATTTGATAACAGATTGCTTATTTGGATGTAATAATAAGTCCTGGAGTTTGTACTGCTCTTCCGACAGACACAAATTCAGTTACAATAATATAACGACTGAACTCCCTGTAGTGTGCAGCTCGTGTAGAATAGGAGTGTATGTGGATCACAGTGCAGGAATTCTGTCTTTCTATAGCATCTCTGACACAATGATCCTCATCCACAGAGTCCAGACCACATTTACTCAACCTCTGTATCCGGGGTTTAGAGTTTATTGGGGATCAATGATGAAACTGTGTGATTTAACACCATAGAGTATAGAGTTACACATGTTAGTATAAGTATGTAAATGTATGTTAGTATATATACACAGTTAATACATGCTTGCCAAAGCACAGCTTTGAGCTGCATTTTAAATCAATAACAGTGAGAAATAATTTCAATGATCTATAACACTACAGTTTGTCAATACTACTGTTAACTATAAATTTGTTTCTGTCAATAAAAATGTCTTCTATGATTAAATTTAAAAATCTTCCAATCATATTAATCTAATAATGGTTTTAGTGTAAGAGTGAGATAGCATCATCAACTAACACCACAGATAATTTCCACATGCTATTACTAAAATGTAATTTAGATTAAAAAAAAAAAACTGAAACAGATCTTTTATTGCTTCAAAGCCTGGAAAATTGTTCATAGTGAAGCAATGTCTTATTTTTCTTCATTTAATCACAAAACATTAAATCATCATCTTTCTCACTAAATTATATGTAAATCAATACTTGTAATGATAAAGGAGTCTCATGCCACAAGATGGCAGCACAAGCCTATTCTCATAAACCAATAAAGTCAAATCTGTTCAATCATGGAGTCGTGTAGGTGTGTTCTTAACCTTGTTTTGGAAGTGGGATTATCCATGCTTACATGGAAGGGCTGAAACCCCCACAACTCATGATATTAGAAGGAAGTATAGCAGACAAAGGGACCAAATGAAAACAGAAGTTCAAACTGTACATGACCGCCACAGGCGTAGAGACAAAATGAAGATTCAAAGCTCCACACTGCTTCATGTTATTGGATATGATGCACTGGAGATACACTTAAAACTTCACGGACGAAGAGGACAAGACTGATGTAAAGGTACCCATTCAGGAACCTCAACAAAATGTAACATTCGAGAGATGTTTTAATACAAGATTACAGGACCCAGGAGAAAGCATTGATCAATGTGTCACAGACTTGAAGATCAAATCTAAGTCATGTGAATTTGGCCAACTTTGCGATAGTTTAAAGGTGCAGTATGTAACAATTTTCATTTAATAATTGCCTTTTTTTTGCCAATCTGTAAACAGCTTGTAATGCAACTTAAAAAATGAGCCCTTCCCAGACTTCCTAGGATGCCTATTAAAGCCTGTAGACTGATTTTCTTGCAAAGGGAGTGGGTAGGTTTTGCCGGGAAAATCCAAAGGATGTGACTTTATGCACACTCCTGAGAGCCTTGCCTCAGTTTGTCCGATATTCAACAGCAACAACTGTCTGCAAAACTAGGTAACGTTGTCTTAGAGATGGAATCCAAGCAAATGTCCAGCTCCCAGCACAACACCGACTCCTACACAAACTCAGAGTAAGCAAAAAACAAACAAAAAACATTTATCTACTGAATCCTGTCTGGCTAAGTGGGAATGTGATCATGGTCGAGTGAAAACTAGAGTGAACATCGGCAGGGTATTTGATTCCAGGAGGGACCTTCAACCCTGAATTGGCATTCTTATTGGACAGGTACGCTTACATAACTGCAAAGCATGTGAAATATAGTGCCATAATGATTGATCTGTGTAATTTAACTAACTTGATCTTGCCTGCTAATGCTGACGGACTGCAAGCTAAGCAAGGGCTTAGTAACTTTTAAATAATTTCAACGATCTTCTCTTTATACTAAATGTCAGGTATGCTGATTCACAGTAACTGACATAAACAATGTTCATCTGTAATTATTCAGCAAGCTAATCTACAATAACAAATGAAATGAATGCTAGACAGTGTTCAAGATAATGCAAAAAGCTCCATTCATTAGTGTAATGTAACTTCGTTATAAAGAAAATATATACATTCTATTGTTATAAAACAATAGTGCATCGATATATCAAAATGTGATCAATACTGAATTGTCAACATATTTATAATGTTCAGTCTATTTTATAAACAGCTACTGTCATCATCTACCAAATTTAGCTAACAGCTATTGATAAAGCTGGCTAGCTAGCTAACGCTATCGTATAAATGCAGTCAGTGTATCATGCAAAGAAAAGTGATTACTCGCATAGTCAGACCTATATCCACACTTTACTTTAGCCCTGTTCCAGTACTGGAGAGTCAAATATAATATACAGTCTCAAAGTTTGTAGTAAAACAATAATAACTGTGTAATTTTAATTATGCTACCTCATCTGTCAGCATGATGTAATTGAATCACGTTCAGTCTCTGTGTACATTACGTCATGGTTTTGGTCGATGCTTACACGCATCCCTATGGAGTGTGTGCAAGAGTGTGAGCACAAATAACAGGTAGCTGGCTGCAGTTCACGTAACGGCCACTGGTGCCATTAATAACAAGAGTTTCTGAGTCTTACATAATGCACCTTTAATAAAAGACTGTATAGTTGTGGGGATCCAAGATGACCAGATCAGAGCCCGACTACTTGGCAAAATCAATTTTAGACTTCCCAAAAGCCATTCAGATTTGCTGAGCTGGCAGCAGTTGGGGCAGATCCAAGGGGCAACATAACAGCAATTAGAAACTGAGATTCACAAAGTAAATAGTGGTGAAGACGAAAGGCAACAACAGGAACATACAGTAAATAAAAGCTTGCAAATACATTGTTTGCAAGCACGCTAAAATCAGATGCCCAGTATTTGGTGTAACATGCAAGAAATGCTGGAGAATTAAGCCATTTTTCTGCAAAATGCATGCCAAGAACACACAAGTTATTATATAGGATTGACAAAGAATCTGACTCTGAGGAAGAGTTCTACATTGACATGGTGAAATTAGAGGATTTGGAAGTGAACCTGAAGCTAAATGAATGTAAAATAAAAATAAAGATTGATACAGGTGCTCAGTGCATCGTGACCCACAGTCAATGCAAATGCACTTGTGCAACAAAATAGAGATTTCAAATGGCAAACTCGTCACATATGGGGGACAATCGCTAAAACCAAAAGGAAAATGTCTGCTTCTAGGAGAGTACAAGAACAGATATTTGAAATAGAATGTCAAGTCCTAGAAGAAAGTGTACAACTGTAATTGGGGTTTAAGACATGAGCAATGGGCATTGGTAAAGTGAGGGCACTGATAGATAAGACTAAAAGAGGAGTACTTTGATTTGTTTGATGGATTGGGATGTATAGAAGGAGAACAACACATAAAAATAAGACAGGATGCTTAACCTGTAAATAACACGTTCAACAACTCAAAAACTACTGCAAAGAATAAGAACATAAAATTAAAGCAGTCCAAATGTAACTTTAAATCAATAACAGTCAGCTACATGGGGCACATCTTAACATCAGAGGACCTCAAGCCAGATCCTGAAAAAGTGACAGCAGTCAAGAACATGAGCGAACCAAGCAACAAAATAGAGCTGCGACACTTCCTGGGAATGGTGACATATTGTACCTTGGAAAGTTTATACCACAGCTTTCTACATTAACAGCCCCACAGAGGATCCTCTTAGACAAAGAGGTCAATGGGTTTTGCATGAAGAGCAATACATCAGTTTTAATGCATTGCAAATTATGGTCACAGAAACACCGGAAATTCTATGATGCATCACAACCAGTCAAGAAGTTGTGGAGCTGGCAGAGTGATAATGCAAGATGACTACCCTGTAGCATTTGCTTCAAAAGCCTTCACAGATACTCAGAAGAGATGGGCACAGATAGAAAAAGAGTCTTGTCTTCAGATGTAAAAAAAATTCATAGAATCTGAGGTAGAAAGTGATCACAAGCCCCTGGAGATGGTATATATATATATATATATATATATATATATATATATATATACATTTTGCAATAACGAAAAGGTATATAATTGTATGTAAGCGGAAAAAAAAACAGCGGGTTACAAGCAATGACAACATATATATATATACATGGTGATGAATTTACCCATAGCGCCAGATACAAGAGATCAAGGCAGCAACAGAAAAATGTCAAATTCTACAAATAAATCAAACATCTGATCATTCCTACAGAAATAGTTCAAGGGGATACAGAGAGGCCTGAGGCAGATAATACAGGAGAGAGGGAAAGATGTTGAGGAGCTGAATGAGGCTGCAAAATCTCATAAGGTGAATTTTGATCAGAAGAGATGTTTCAGTTTCAGTCCCACTGAAGCGCACTATGTGATTGTAATGTGTGTGTAACAGCACTCTGCACAGACAGCAGTGGAGGACAGTGAAAGTATTTTTACTGAGCTGATGCATTCCATTGAGAGAAGCGTTCTGAGGTGAAAAGGCTGCAGTGAGTGAAGCTGAAGGACTCTTGAAGCGACTAGAGCAGAAGATTGCTGGTCTTGAGAGGAGAGATGCTGAGCTGGAGTAGCTTGCTCACAAATTATGGAATGAGGGCTCACTATTGGCGGAATCAATCATTCATGGGACGATAATAAGATGAGAAAGATGGAACTGGCAAACACGGATTGGACGGCTGAACCAGACAATCCTGTTGCAGGTAGAGCCACAGAGACAGTTGAGGAGACAGTTTTGGATTATGGTGTGGCATGCAATGACATGTGTCTCATTTGGCACTCGTGTATGAGTGGAAACTTGGAAAGACAGAAACGGAGTAGTGGGAATTTTAAAAATCCTTCTTTGGAGAAGACATGTTACCTGTTCTGAATTTCTAAATAAAGTTCCTGAAAGATGGCCAAACTCTTGTAGTAGGAGGCCTGCACAGCAGGGAGGACAACTTTGCACTGAAAGTACCACGACACTGTGACAAGAGCAAGAGCCAACAGACACACCCAACATAGGGCACAAACCCACAGCGATTAGATTAAGAGTCTCATGCACTACCAATTTAACAAGCCAGAACTGCAGCTGTTCTCCCACGGACTCAATTTACATGTTTTAAAATAATCCTCACATTTCAACTGCATCTGACAGTAACCTCTTCCAAGGTAGGGTTGGGGTTAAGACTTGGGCTTGGCTAAGAGTTTCCTTTATTTGTTTTACCAGCATCTGTATTTACATTTATGCATATGGCAGACACTTTTATCCAATGCGACTTACAGTGCACTTATTACAGGGACAGTCCCCCCGGAGCAACGTGCCTTGCTCAAGAACACAATGGTGGTGGCTGTGGGGATCAAACCAGCATCCTTTAGTGCTTTAGACCTCTACACCACCACCACTCCATATTTCCAAACTTATGTACACTGGGTGATGACCATGGTTGGGGAGTAACGGAATACATATAAAGGGAATATGTATTTAAAATACAAAATATAAGTAACTGTATTTCACTACAGTTACAATTTAAGTAATTGGTCAATAGAATACAGTTACAATCATAAAGTATTTTGATTACTGAGGAGATTACTTTGCATTTTATTGTAAATTGGTTAATTTAATATATAGTCCTTTCAGATGGAAAACATTTATACACATCAAAGTGCATTTGAACAGCAGTGAAACACTTTCTTATGATGTGTTACATTCATACGAGCAGACCGAGAAGTAGAAGTTTGGAGCAGAAGAAATAGAAATAAACCTTGTGTAAATTGTTAGCTTTACGCTAAGCTAAAATTCTATTTCTAGCCATTATACATGTACATGTTCCCAGGCATCAAGATAATTCTCGTTAGATCATCTTTTCTTTTTTTCTAGTAAGACATTTGATATTAGGTCAAAAATCACATTCTTGATAATAATTTTTTTATTGTTTTCCTGTAAAAATATCTAAAAATCCTTAAAACAAGATCAGTTTGATTTATTTTGTTTTAGAAACAACACTGCATAAGATATTTGGGTTTTTCAGAGAATGTATTTTTAACATGTGTATTTTGTCTTACTGTACTGGCAGAGTTTTTATAGTTAAAACAAGTGAAAAAAAATCTACCAGTAATGAAGTAATTCAGTGTATTTAGAATACGTTACTTACCTTGAATAATCTAATGGAATACATTACAAATGACATTTTACAACATGCATTCTGTAATCTGTAGTGGAATACATTTCAAAAGTAACCCTCCCAACCCTAGTGATGACACATTTGAGGCTTTTACAAATCAGTTTTGCAAATTGCTCAACCAAAACTTTAGAACAGTGTTATAATAAAAGGAGTGGGCTGAATAGAGAAGATGGAGCCTCATCAACAATGCCATTAAAATGCTCTCCTTGGGGAGCTGGCTTCTATCTCCTTGTATGCAACATTGTTAAAGAGAAATCAATATATTGCACGGAGCACAGGTAAGGCCCATTATTGAATTGTGCTGACGATGGTGTAGGGCTTTAGGGATCACAGTCACAACCGCTAGTGATGGCAAAATGAAGCTTTCTGAAGCAATGGGGCTTTAAATACAAATGTATTGAAATTGGGTTCATTATTCAAAGCTTCTGTGTAAGGTTCAATAAACTGCCATCTGGTGGTCAAAAAATTAATCACACATTGTAAGTCTGAGGCTGATAATATTTGTTTTGAAGCAATAAAAATATACATTATGTCGCTTTCTTCTTTTGTTCCTTAAGCCTTTATAAATAACCCAGTATTTCAAAGTTCATGCAAGGGGTTATTTCTAAGTTAGAAAGTGACTTTTTTATGTTAAAATGTAAAAATACAGCATATAAGAGTACATTTATAAATAATTAATGAATGAAAATTAATAACTGAGCATGTAGATTGGGGGGAAAATATGCTTGTGAACTGGGCAGTAACATTTTATAAACAGGGGAGTGTGCTTATGTGACTGTACTGGGTTCATAGCTGTGTACCAGATACCGAAGCATTCACGTGTTTTTCAGCGAATGAAGCTTTGGACATCACAGATCATGTGGTTTTGGCTAAAACGTATCAAGCTCCGATATGGTGCTTCAATGTGGAATGAGATGTAATTTTTTTACACACGCTTCGAATCTTCGCTGACAATTGTCACATCACTGACAACCACCCTCAAACGAAAAGTCTTAATACATATTATTCAGATAAATTATGTGATTATATTTTGAATCTCACCTTCATCTGCAATTTTCATCACATGGGCAATGTGCTGTTCATTTAAGAAGCATTCAGGATCAGCAATGGATCTGGTAGAGCAACCAAACGTTACATTGCCATTTTGGGTCTGTGCCAAATGAAGGTGAGCCCAAAAATTTGGATGAAGCTATATATGATGGCTAGGTCAATTAATGGATGGGGAATATTAGGAGGCCACAATCAAGAAGGGTCAATGGTGGGGATTTGCCTAGACACCAGGGTTACACCTCTACTCTTTACAAGAAGTGCCCTGGGATTTTTAATGAACACAGAGATTCAGGACCTCAGTTTAACATCTCATCCAGAGGACGGTGACTTTATACAGTATAGCCTACCCATCACTATACTGGGGCTCAGGGTGAGCACCACCTGCTGGCCTTTCTAACAACTCTTCCAGCAGCAACCTTAGTTTTTCCCAGGAGGTCTCCCATCCAGATACTGACCAGGCACAACCCTGCTTCTCTTCAGTGGGCAACCAGTCATTAGCTATAGCTATATGGCAGATCTGCAAGAAGTTTATTTATTTTCTGCCACAACTGACATGTGGTCCAGAAATAACATGACCCCATATCCACATGTCTGACCATGCATTTCATAAATAAAGACTGGAAGCTGAAGAGCAGGTTAATGAAGACTGTTTTGACACCCAAAAGCCACATGGCCAACAATTTATCTGAATCTTTCTGCCTGTTGCAATTATTACATCGACTAATATTGAAATCTGATATACTTAAATATACAAACAAATAGAATTAGAGTTCATATATTTGAGCATTTGTGTACAAATAAAAATTCCACAACTGTTTATTTTTTATGAAAATGGCAATTTTTGTCATATTTCGAAATAAATGTTGCATATATGTATATATGTGACCTTTTTTATTTTAGTAAAAACATTTATGAACATTCAGCACAAGCATATTGCTATTTTCAGATTCGTACCGTACTGTATTAATAGCACTTCAAATCACGTTTTATTACGCTAATGGGGATTTTAAGTGAATGTTTGGGATTCTTTGTATAAGCGCAGGTTTTTGTGACTCATTCACAGCACTAAGGGTGAAGATTAACCACTAGCTGTGATGTATGTGTGCTGTCTGCCGTCCTGCCAAAGTTTAGAAAAGGATTTTGATGGTGAACGGACAACATGATGGAGACGAGATGGAGATGCTTTCACTGTTACTATGGAGATGATACAATAGCATCTGTGCATTTGGATATGTTGCAATGATGTCAAGCTTTTCAAACATGTATTTTGCAGCTGTCAAACATGAAGAAAAGTGATGGAATTTCCTCAGACTTGTAGAGTAATTGGTTGAATTTGCAAGAATTCTTGCAATCGCAAAATCCTGGACTTTCAAGCAGTGGCGATTTCACAGGGGCAAAGCCTTCTCTGCTGGTGTAACATGCCTGATAAATATTTTTTCATTCTTTTATTCTCATTGACCTTTTTACTATGTATTTACAATCACTTTCTACAAACCTACAAATGAATAGAAAAAAAACAAAAAGTTTATACAATCAGAATTTATTTCTTGATGCTTACAAGCAAAGTGTGACAACTGTTTCACAAATCGCATGCCTGAAGACATGCTCCTTAGCGGAAGCAGTGCGTGGGTCTGAGCATCATCCCATCAGGCCTTCAGAATTCCCACACAATTCCTCAACACAGCAGTGAATAGGCATCTAAAGTCAGATTATCAGATTCATCAGCCAATCAGATTGATTTATTTGTTCATGGTGGGTGTGGTCTTTAGGATATGTCCCAATGCAGTCCTTCTAGCTGGCCTTGAGGGACGCAATCATGATTTAAGTGATGTACGTAATTTGAAAGCGAAGAGCACAAGATCTTGCTGATGAGATGGCCGTCATCACTGCCGTTGAGAAAGAGATCCTTATGAATTTAAAAACCTGAGCTGTTATGCATGATCGTGCGATTGATTAATTAAACAGGAAAGGAGAACTGATTTTCAATTCAAGTAAATTGTTAAGTGCTTTTTGCATTGTTAAAGCAACATCAGGAGTTTTCTAAGTGGAAATTAGGCTACTGGATTATTCATTGTTGGATCAAGTTTTGAAAAGTAACTGTGTTGTAACATAGCTTGGCAATGACAGGCAGACGAAGATGATGATGAAGTGAAGAACACAAGTGCAGTTTATTAAAACATGAGTATATTCCAGAATGTGAAACCTTGACTTGAACAATGACATGAAGTTACACCAACAATACTTGACAAGAGACAATGGCAAACATGAGGGCTTAAATACATGGACAAGGGCAAACACATGACAATGACAACAAATAACAAGATACTAAAACATGAACAAATGAAGGTGATGGACTGGCCAAGCATGTCTCCAGACCTAAACCCTATTGAGCATCTGTGGGGCATCCTCAAACATTAGGTGGAGGAGCACAAGGTTTCTAACATCCACCAGCTCTTTGATGTTGTCATGGAGGAGTGGAACAGGACTCCAGTGGCAACCTGTGAACCTCTGGTGAACTTCATGCCCAAGAGGGTTAAAACAGTGCTGGAAAATAATGGTGGCCACACAAAATATTGACACTTTGGGCCCCAATTTGGACATTTTCACTTAGGGGTGTATTCACTTTTGTTGCCAGCGGTTTAGACATTAATGTCTTTGTGTTGAATTATTTTGAGGGGACAGCAAATTGACGCTGTTATACAAGCTGTACATTCACTACTTTACATTGTAGCAAAGTTTCAGTGTTGTCACATGAAAAGATATAATCAAATATTTACAAAAATATGATGGGTGTACTCACTTGTGAGATACTGTATGTCGGCCTATGTGCGGGGCTTAACCGGTACATAAATAATCCACCGATCAGCCGATCGGTGAAGTTAATCACTAGCAACAACGTTTTCGTTGGAGTAGTAGTGGGGTGTGGTGGTGTTTGCTGTCCTTTTCTGCATATTGTGGCGCCATTTTGCGGTCAATCCACTTTTTATCTCCATCCAAAGCAGTTACGCTACACTGCAACAAGAAAAAAAAAAAAAGACATTGCTGGCAAGTGACAACAGCTACAATGCAACAGGTTACAAGGCAACATTTTTTCTTTCTCCTACTGTTAGGTACACTAGAGAGCCTATGGGGGTGAACTTCATAGGTTCAATGTTACCACGGATTTGTAAAGCAGCTGGCACTGAGACAATCTACATCAACCACTGCTTGCGAAGCACGACTGTACAAAAACTTTCTGATGCTGGCCTAGAGGCGAGAGAAATCATGTCAGTGACGGCACATAAATGTGAATCGTCCCTGCAATCTTACTGGTGCCCAAACTACAAGGAGAGACGATGCTGGAGCAATAACCTTGCCTCTGGCCCTGCATAAATAAAGTGCACCTATACAACTTTAAAAACTCCTCGTCCAGCAAAGAGGAGTGCTAACTTATTTGATCAATGCTTCAGCAATTGCACAGTTAATGGTGATATCCAGATAAATGTTAATTATTAAACGAATAGTTGCGGTCCTTGATTCTGATTGGTTGAGCCATCTTCTTCACTGTCTTTGTTGCTTCGTGTGTTGCTTGGCTACGTCTTTGGCACTACATTGCTTGGCGGAGGAATAAATGTGTTATATCATTATTTTTTGTTATATATATTTTTTGTTTTTATTATAAAAGCATTATAAATATTATAAAAGCAATCCGCTCCATATCGTGCCTAACTATGCCCCTTAGCTGTTCTAAATTCACTGTAAAACATGGCTTCACAGGGCTTATTGCTTTACTATTTCATTTTACCTTCATCCATTCTTATACAGACTCCAAAGGCAGCATTTACCAGTTTTCAGACACAGCCTGTGTCTTCAGGTTACAGGTTAAACTGGGCTCACAAGGCATGCGTGCGGTGTTCCGTGCTGCAGCCGAAGTGAGAGATGAGATGAGGCAGCGAAAGCATGCTTTAACCATGCAGCACACACTGAACTCAGCGGACAACATGTAGAAAATGTACTATAAACCTATTTATCAACACAATCTTAGAAACGGCATATTGCCATTTTAGTTTTACTATGTTCAGACATATATAGAAACTTCCTTTAATGAGGAAAAAAAATGCTGAGTGCACCTTTATCAATGATCTTTGTGGAGGTAGGGGCATGGTTGAGCATTCCTCCGGAGAGATAGAGAGCATTAAGGGCTCATACCTGAGCGTACTCTTGATGAATAACAGCTGTGACTTGTTACAGAAATGCTGGGGAGAGCTTTAAAGGGAAGAGAACACCAGAGGAGGGGCCAGACCTAAGTGTGTGTCGTGCTGAAAAGCCAAACTTTTTGTTTAGACTGAAAAGTCACATTAATAAAAGAATTATGTGGATTGTTCACCTGGTCCCTGCTTCCTCATTTACACCCAACAACGAAACTTTTTACAGTGTGGTATCATGACAAAAATATTATTTGTGTTCAGTTAGTTTTGTTTATTATATTCAGATGTGTTTAGCATTATTCTGGATTTTTAACCTCACCTGTTCACAGGAGATTAACCTCAGACATTTCAAGCAACTCCGTGTAGCTGATCTTTGATTTAAATTTTCGATGTGGTGTAAAATTGCAATGATAACGGCCAATATCACAAACATAGTTTCATTCATGTTTGTGAAAGAGTCTCTTAATCAGGTCCTGCCGAGCATGCGCTGGTTGCCTAGGAACACACAGAGGTCACATGACTGTAATGCTGCCTATGTAGAGTTTTCCAAATCTGTCACTTGTGAGGTACAGTGACTGTTAGGAAGGTGTCTTAGAAGGTGGCCTCCTTTGGAGGGAGCGAGGCAGCTCATTAGGTTTTGGAACAGACTCTTTATCTCCTTTTTGGAGCTTCAAAGACCTGGCCAACATTCACTTGCATTGTATGGACCTATTCTTCTAAAAATCTTTGTTTGTGTTCTGCATATGAAAGGAAGTGATACACAGCTGGGATGGCATGTGGGATTCTTAATATTTTGGCAGGGTTTAAACACGGCAGAGTGAAATAACAACAGCCCATTGGTGACCATAGTCATGCTATTTTTTTGTTGTAGTATTTCTTTGTGTTGGGTGGTTGCTATATTGTTGTTTCATCTTTTTCATTTTAAATGTGCCATGATTCATGAAAAAGTATCTTTAGGCCTGCTTTGTATGAATATAGGCATTATTATGAGTCTTTAATCACAGATCAGTTTTCTCTCTCTCTCTCTCTCTCTCTTGTTTGTGTTTTTAAATATGACACGATGCAAAATAATTTGATAGCCTACATGTTGCCCACACTAAAGATTCTGAAGAATATGGTGTAGGAGACAAATGCTCAGGGACTCTGCAAAGCAAGGTCAGTCTTCAAGGTCTTGTGCAACTGTTCAGTGATGACTCACAGGATACATACTGTTGTAAATGCCACACTTGCAGCTTATGCACATTCATGATACAATGTAAATTATGAGGAAGAGTTCTCCAAACCATCAATATGAAATGGGCAGAGAATTTTAGAGAGACTAAAACCTTAAACTTTTTGCTTTAGAACATTTGTCTATACATTAAGATTTACTCGATTGGTTCTTCTGTTTGAAACACGGAGTGCCCATTATCTACAAATTCAGCTCATAGTATATGGTGTAAATATAGTCCAGCATAGCCAGACTTTTGATTATTCTGATTAGTCTGGTCCATTTCAATATGTGCTGCTTAAAACTATGAAGAGACCAACATTTAAACGTGACCAACCACAGATTGTTTTTCGTTGCCCTTTGAGGTCACACGACGAGTGGTTTGTGACACATCAGTTTGGTTTGTTTGGGCCCTGGCTATGTTTCAGTGCCTTATGGACCGAGCCCTCAGACCACATTCTGCTTATGCCACTGTCTATCTGGATAACATCATTGTATACAGAAACGATTGGCAGTGGCACATGCAGCATCTGAGGGCTGTTCTGAGGTTGATGCCTTGAGCGGAACACACGGCAAACCCCAAGAAGTATGCAGATGAATCGTTTTGCATTGACTTGACAATGAGGAGCAGTCTGTTGGCAGTTTGGAGACGCAGCGATTATAGGATCTAAGTGCAGCTTTATATAAAAAAAAAAATTAAAAAAAAAGAATTCAATAAGCACAGGAAATCATACACTGCAGCCTACAAAGGATAAGAAAAGACACCGAACAGGGGGGAAATTTTAGCAAGCCACATCTGTGATAACTCAACAAAGGAAACAGGAACAAGGGTAGGATTTCAAAATAAAAGACACAAAAAACCTAGCACCTATAAGCACCCTATATTGGATGCTTGGGAACATCCCAAATATGACAACCTTGTTTTGGTTTTATTTCAGACTGGTCTCATTAAATTTACCGTATTTTTCGGACCATAAGGTGCACTTAAAATCCTTTAATTTTCTTAAAAATCGACAGTGCGCCTTAAAATGCGGTGCGCCTAATGTATGAATTAATTCTGGTTGTGCTTTCTGACTTAGAACCGATTTTATGTGGTACACAGTGCTCAAAAATCTGTCAAAATGTTTTAGCACGGCCTTGGTAAGCTACGAAGCTGCACTGCTTGATGGATTGAGCATTAAGGCCACCGTAGTCAGGAGCCTCGCGGAGTAAAACGATCTGTGCTTCAACATTAATGTGTGTGGATTCATTTTCTATACCCGCTGCCCTAAAAATGACTTTTACAAAGCAGATTTCAAACTCAACGCTATCAGTCACACAGTACAACATGGAAATAGAGCAGCTGCGAGAGAATTCAATATTAATGAATCAATGGTACGGAAGTGGAGGAAGCAAGAAGATGCCCTGCACCAGGTAAAGAATACCAAACTGAGTTTCCGAGGGAACAAAGCGAGATGGCCACAGTTGGAGGACAAAATTGAACAGTGGGTTATTGAACAGAGAACCGCAGGTAGAAGCGTCTCTACTGTCTCTATTCGACTCAAAGCAACAGCGGTAGCACGCGACATGGAGATCAACGATTTTCGAGGAGATCCTTCTTGGTGCGCCTTATAACCCGGTGCGCTTTATGTATGAAAATAGACCCGTTAGCAGTCGAGCACTGATATTGCGCCTTATAACCCGGTGCGCTTTATGTATGAAAATAGACCCGTTAGCAGTCGATCATTGATATTGCGCCTTATAACACGGTGCGCTTTATAGCCCGAAAAATACGGTACGTGAGCACTCAACATTTTTGCAAAATAACGTGTTTCATTAGGTGTTTTGGCTGCAGTTTCCAAGTGAAATGTTTAATGAGGTGTAGGATTATATATGCAGAAGAATTGCAGCAACATGATTTGAATCTAGGAAAACCCAACCTTTGCAATCCTGGAATTCTTCAGCGTCATAAATTAAAGGACCAGGCATCAACAGTCCTAGCGAAAGGCCCCTCAGCATGACCTTCTGAACTTCAACACAGAGTTAAAGAAGACTTTTCTTTGAAAGGTTTCCCTACAGACCATCAGATTTCCACGACTCTAATACTAAACATTTCATCTTTGCAATCCTGGAATTCTTCAGCGTCATAAATTAAAGGACCAGGCATCAACAGTCCTAGCGAAAGGCCCCTCAGCATGACCTTCTGAACTTCAACACAGAGTTAAAGAAGACTTTTCTTTGAAAGGTTTCCCTACAGACCATCAGATTTCCACGACTCTAATACTAAACATTTCATCTTAATCCAGGAACATTTTACACAAATTCACGGTACTTTACCAATTTAACCTTCTAAAATGTACATAATGCATTTAAATCATTTAATCATTTAAATAACTAGTCTTGCTAGGTAATTCTGAAAATTGCTTTGAACTGTGGTAATTTGTATAACTGACAAATGAATGATCATGGCCTGATGTACCTCTTTAAAATGTGTATAATATTGTATCCATGTTGTATAACCAAGGAATTAACCAGTATGATTGGTAACCAGGGATTTTCATGTTTTGTTACCTACATGTATAATATTCATGAAAGAATGGCACATTTGGTATGCAACGGCTTGCTTGGTTACATAGAGGAAGCTGATGACAACAAATATCATATCTCTTGTACCATTTTCAAGATATAAATTTAATGATTAAATATGCACTATTTTTGAGCTGGAGATTTGTATGAATCCGAAACAAAGGACCATAAAATCAACTGTCGGAAAGGACAATTTCAGTTAAAATGTTTCCAAACAGGAAGCACACTCTCTCTTTCTCCTCTCTTCTTGTGCACTTCTTTTGTCTCTTCTTCTGACCACTGCACTCTCTGCTCTGACTACACCCTCGTGGTCTTCTCTGGATCTCTTTGGAACCAGATCCATGCCATGTGAGGTCCAAGGAATCTCGGCACTCGAAGTCCTGAGGAAGCCTCTCACTCTCTACGGTTCACACACCCAATGGGAGCTTCGCTTCAATGCCAACCTCATCATTCATACAGACAATAAATATCTGATCTTACAGAGGTCCAAAAGAACTCAAGGAAACACCACGACACACAAATTCATCTCCAGTATTGTGGTCAAAGTGCTGGTGTATTAGCTAATTACTTTGGGTAATCTGATGTAGACCCAAATAAGGACAAAAGGTTCTTAAGGCATTGTCAACAGACTCCATAAAGTTCATGTTCACTGTATTGATAATTTATTTCACATTCTGTCACTACTCACCAAACTGTCCCATGTATATATGTGTTAGATTAGATTTATGTTTAGAATAGCAATAAAGTTTATCTGTATTCAAAGATGATTTGACTGTGGTATATTTTGATAAATAATCTCATCCCTGTATATAAAAGATTTTGCTTCAAAGCTGTACCTAAATACTTTTGATATTATTTTCAATAAGCCATGAGAATAATATTACTCTAATAAGTGAATTAATCCTAATTAATAATTTCATTCAGACAAATAATCTAGTTATTTGTATTTTATCTAATTTATAATGGTTGGCGAACGCAACTAATTCCTTTATAAATTTCATTACATAATAATGTTGAATAAGGACAGTTTAATTTAGTTCATAGCTCACATACAGTATTTCAAGACCCTAAATTCCCTTACATATAATGGTGTGAGAAAGACGAGCACTTTAACGGTTCCCGTCTAAATTTAGCATACCAAACACCCTACATATAATGGTGTGACAATGCGGGCACTTTATCTGTTCCCATCTACATCTATCCTTATATAGCTTTCCCTACATCTGCCAAAACCATGCGAAATGTGGTTTTAATCATGCATTTTAGATGGAGGTTTTAAATAGTAAAACATACCTACCTAAGCTAAACTTTTATCCTAAACCTAACTAATATTGTCAGAAAAGATAAATGAGAGTTTAACAGTATAAAATAAAAACAAAAAAGATCAGACACCATTAAAAAAGATTGTAACGTTCCATATTGTCTCTTGTTTATGTACCTTTACTTTTAAGTTTCTGGCACCTGTCACACTCCATATTGTCTCTTGTTTATGTACCTTTACTTTTAAGTTTCTGGCACCTGTTACACTCCATATTGTCTTTTGTTGATGCACTCTTATTTTGAAACCATTCTTATGTTCCTGTTTCCCAGTCTTGTCATGTCCTGTTTTCCCTCCTTGTTCATGTGTCTGGTTTTCATTGGTTCATTGTTTGATTGCTTTATTATCAGTTCTAGTTTTGTCATTGGCTTTAGTTAATCACCTTATTATCCTGTTTAAGTCCTGTTTGTCCATTGGCTGTTGTTTCCCCTGTTCATGTATTTAAGTCCTCATGTTTCCCTTGTACCTTGTCAAGTATTGTTGTTGTAACCCTGACCTCTGCCTGTTGTCACCCTTATGCTCCTTAGTCTAGCCTTAGTCTTTGTCCAGTCTGTCCTAGTCCTAGCCTAGCCTGTTCCTGTTTTGAGTCCTTGTCCTGTTCCTGTGTCATCAGCTATTACCAATAAACCTGCATTTGGGTCCTACTCATCGCCTTCATCCTTGCCTTGACTGCCTCTAAACGTTACAGAATACTTGACCAACCATGGACCAAGCAGCCCTGACAGCTCAGCAGGCAAATTTCCAGCTTCTCGGCCTCAGACAAGAGGACCGCCCAATAGAGGCCCACGTCTGTAAGTTTCTGGAGCTGGCAAATTTATCAGACTTCCCGGATTACTCCTTGGTCGTTTTCTTCAGGGCCAATCTCAACAGTCAGCTAAAGGAGCGGTTGCCACCAGCGACCCCCCCCCCCCCCCCCCCCACCCCCCCGCTGGATGCTCCTCGACTTCCTTGAGGAGACCCTGAAGATCTGTGGCTCGCCTTTCACTGTGGGTGTTGCGGAGGAGGACTCTACCTCTCCTCCCACAGTGGTCACCCCCCAGCCTTCCATAACTCGTTCCTCCACGCCTGCCACGACCAACGCACCCCCAGTCTCGTCTGTCCCAGGGCCAGCGTTGCCTGCCTCGTCCGCCCCAGAGCCATCGTTGCCTGCCTCGTCTGCCAGGAGGAGGAGAAGGGGAAGGGCTTCCGCTCTACAGTCTCCGTCTTCCATGGCTCCGTCCCCAGAGCCAGCGCCTGTAGCCTCGACCGTCCAAGAGCCAGAGCCAGCGCCTGTAGCCTCGACCGTCCAAGAGCCAGAGCCAGCGCCTGTAGCCTCGACCGTCCAAGAGCCAGAGCCAGCGCCTGTAGCCTCGACCGTCCAAGAGCCAGAGCCAGCGCCTGTAGCCTCGACCGTCCAAGAGCCAGCGCCTGTAGCCTCGACCGTCCAAGAGTCAGCGCCTCCCGAGCCTCCCACGGCCCGGCCCCTCGAGCCTCCCACGGCTCCGCCCCTCGAGCCTCTCACGGCTCCGCCTCCCAGGGCTCCGCCTCTCGAGCCTCCCAGGGCTCCGCCTCTCGAGCCTCCCACGCCTCAGTCACCTGAGCCTCCCAGGTCTCCGCCTCAGAAGTCCGCCTTGGCTCCGCCTCCCACGGCTCTGCCGGCACCTGCTCCGCCTCCCACGGCTCTGCCTGCGCCTGCTCCGCCTTCCACGGCTCCGCCTCCAGACCCTTCCACGGCTCTGCCCGCCAAGCCTCCAGAGCCCTCCAAGCCTCCAGAGCCTTCCAAACCTCCGCCTCCAGAACCAACCTGGTCTCCGCCTTCCATGACTCCGTCCCTGGAGTCCCCCTGGTCTCCGCCTACCATGGCTCCGCCCCTGGAGTCGTCCTCGGCTCCGCCTACAAAGCCTTCCAACGGCTCCACCCGCTTCCCCTGAGTCTCCTCCCAGGCCATCTGACCCTGTCCTGGGGCCTCCTCCCAGGCCCCCTGATCCTGTCCCAGTCCTGTTGCCTCTTCCCAGGCCTCCTGTCCCAGTCCTATTGCCTCTTCCCAGGCCTCCTGATCTTGTCCCAGCCCGGTGGACTTCTCCCAGACCTCCTGGCCCTGCCCCAGTCCTGTGGCCTTCTCCCAGGCCTCCTGTCCCCATCCTATGGCCTTCACCCAGGCCTCCTGACCCAGTCCCAGTCCTGTGGCCTACTCCCAGGCCTCCTGTCCCCATCCAGAGGCCTACTCCCAGGCCTCCTGTCCCCATCCAGAGGCCTACTCCCAGGCCTCCTGACCCGGTCCCTGCCCCACGGCCACCTACCAGGCCCCCTAACCCGGTCTCTACCCCGCAGCTGCCTCCCAGATTTCCTGACCCGGTCCCTGCCTTGAAGTCGTCCCCTTGGACCCCTGGGCATCTGCCTGTCCTCCTTGGTCTCCTGGCCGCCCTCTTGTTCTGTTATGGTCTTCCTGTCCTTGTCTTGTTTCTCTGTGCCCCCTTGTGCTGCTTGTTTGCCTTTCCTTTTTTGTTTTGTTAGGAGCGTCTGGAATCCGCTCCTTAGGGGGGGGGGGCTTCTGTAACGTTCCATATTGTCTCTTGTTTATGTACTTTTACTTTTAAGTTTCTGGCACCTGTTACACTCCATATTGTCTATTGTTGATGCACTCTTATTTTGAAACCATTCTTATGTTCCTGTTTCCCAGTCTTGTCATGTCCTGTTTTCCCTCCTTGTTCATGTGTCTGGTTTTCATTGGTTCATTGTTTGATTGCTTTATTATCAGTTCTAGTTTTGTCATTGGCTTTAGTTAATCACCTTATTATCCTGTTTGTCCATTGGCTGTTGTTTCCCCTGTTCATGTATTTAAGTCCTCATGTTTCCCTGTGTACCTTGTCAAGTATTGTTGTTGTAACCCTGACCTCTGCCTGTTGTCACCCTTATGCTCCTTAGTCTAGCCTTAGTCTTTGTCCAGTCTGTCCTAGCCTGTTCCTGTTTCGAGTCCTTGTCCTGTTCCTGTGTCATCAGCTATTACCAATAAACCTGCATTTGGGTCCTACTCATCGCCTTCATCCTTGCCTTGACTGCCTCTAAACGTTACAAAGATATACTTTATATTATACTTCACACTTTTCAGACCTGCTTTGGCCATGTGTAGCCTACTTCCCTAAAGAGAGGGTTAGGTTGGCATTTTTTGTTCTTGTCACATAATATTTAGCATATATAATATGTGAATAAAGACTTGGGGCTTGTTTCTCCCCTCACCTGGGTTCACGCTCATTGTATTTTCTGACTTTTTTTTGTCATTGACATGCAAGTGCCAGCTTTACAGGTCACATACAGAGGTTGCTCTACAAATATTTGTTCGCTTTGTTCAGGTCCAAAAAAGGTGGACGGAAGGTCATCATAGATAAGGGGTCGAGGACCTATGGCTCGCGAGCTACAAGTGGCTCTTTGTTAAAAATCAAGTGGCTTGCAAGGTGTCTCACCATTCACCAACACATGATCGTTTAATTCTTTCTAGAGATAATTTTTCAGCAGAAAGTGTGGGTGCAATTGAAAAGCTTGAAGTCAATGACACTGTTTTGATGTCCTTTCTCCCGAATTTGTCATATAGCCTTCTACTGGTGACAGTACCGCCACTCTCTACATACATAATATGCAGTCTGCGTAGGGCATCAACTAACTAGGGGGGGCAACATCTTAGCCTAGGAGGGCACCAGAAAGTCCACATACTCACACATTATGTTATTCCAGGACCAGAAAGCAGTTGCTGAACACAGATAAAGACAAAGTTCTGCATAATAGTAATTATAATAATAATAATAATATATATATATATATATATACTGTATATTTATAAAAAAAATATATATATATATATATATATATATATATATATATAAACTGTATATTTAGAAATATTATAAGAATAATTCACTCACTGCTCCCAGTAACGCACAGATGATGAGATGTGAAATAAACATATTTAGAACAGATACAAAAATTCCCCAAAAAGCAATAATAACTTTTTGATTCATTTTACTTAAAATAATAAAGGTAAATATGCTGTTGTGTGATCTATTAAGAACAAAGCGTCTGTAATATTCTTTGTTACACAGAAGAATAAAATGGTGTTCTTTTATTAACCATCAGACAATCTCTTCATATCCAAGTGAGCTGCAATAAGCTTTCCGTAGATGGCGGTAATTCACTATTTTAGTTTGTGATCTTCCAGTACAAAAGAAGATGACGCTGCATGATTCTGATCAGCAGACAGAAACATGCTGCCAGGTTGTCTGACGTTTTGCTGGTAAAAGTTTGGCTTCTACGTAATAAGGAAGACTATTAGTTATAATCTGACCAACATGATGTAGCGTTTGGTCACGCTACACAGCAACTTGCTGAAAAAAGTAGTTCGCTACTGGAAAAGCTACTCTGTTTTAAAAGCAGCTGAGCTACTGTCAAGCTACTGAAAAATGTAGTTATGTTAGTAGCTTCGCTGCATGTAGTTAGCTACTCCCCAAAACTGCACAGCGGTGCGCAATATTTGAGCGCTACTCAAGAACAGCATCCGTAGATGCTCAATAGTTCGGTTCACTTAGAAAATGCATTTAGAATGGCATTGGAGGTACATTTTACCAAAATTTGAAAAAAAGCTAATAAAACTACTGTGAACTTGCCTACAAACAGACATATTCAGGACTTCCTGGAGAGTTTAGAATGTCAAAATAAAAGTGTGAGGGTTAAAAAATGCACAATTTAAATATATTACCGTTGTCTTTAAAATTAAAAGTCAATAATAATAATATTAATAACAATTTATTATTATTGTCATCATTAGTATTTGTAAACAATTTACAACAATATGATGAATGGGTTCCAAAAAATAACTGTGTGAATGAAAAGTGAACCGATGTCTTACAACTAAATTAAACTAAAAAGAGATGTGAATCCTTTAAAGTCCACCAAGTTGAAACATTTTTTTTTTTTAAAAAAAAAAAGAAGACTTGAAGACTGTAATTACTGTTAATTTTTTGTTAGTGTTTCTTAATAAGCTATACATTTATATTGAAATAATGTGTAGTTAGAGGTTTGTGTTTCTTTACATATTAAAAATTACTCCCAATTAGTTCCACACAAAAATTTAAATATATTCTAAACTGATTGTGCAAAAAAACAACAACACTGGGATTGGCTTGGGATCGGAATCAGCTGAAACGGAGATTGTAAGGCCCAATGTAAGCTGGGATAGGCTCCAGCCCCCCGTGACCCTGAACACAGGATAAGCGGTTGACGATGGATGGATGGATGGATGGATGGTGTTAACATGTTTAATACAGTTCAAACTACTGTAACTTAAAACAAGTAAAGAGTGAACGGTGGTTTAACACACCAGCCAGATGGTCACTTTATATCTAAATGAACCAATCCTTTCCAGAATAAGATGATCAAATATGCAGAGGATTACAGTATTACAGTTCTTTACTAGTTGATAGTCTTCTGAAGGGAGAGAAGATTGAATACTACTAGCATTTTGAGAGCTACCAGGTAGCCTATGCAAGAATACTTCCTTGTAAAGAGAAAAGCATGTCATTTTAAAGGCTTGCATTTTATGTTGATACACGATACAGGGTTGTCTTCTCTTTTATTCATCAGTGCTATTTATAATGTCAAGGTTGTCTAGCCATTTCAGATAATTGACTTCCTCCAAAGCGCTTAAGAGTACAGCATTCACTGAAGAATTCAAATGTATTCCATTAGTTTTGTGTTCTGCACCATGCAAGTGCAGCCTGGAGGACTCAATCGTACCACAGTTTTGGATGATTAAAATAGATTTAATAGTTTCCCTTTGTTGATAGGGACTATCTTATGTTGTCCTTGGAAACACAGAGTGGCTCGCCATTTCCATCTGGCAAAGTTTCAGATTTAATGAAAAATCCTGGCCGAGGCAAAGAATCAATCTGATAAGAATTTCTCTTTAAATTAAATTCAAGAGGGTTCTGATGCTGGCATCTACTATTAAACACTCTAATATCAAACTTCACCCAATAAGAATTATTTATCAGCTTGTACACATATGTTGCTGGGCAAACTAAGAGCAATTAGGTTAATTTAGGAGAATTGATTGGAGAAGAACATAAAACAGCTAAGCAGAGGTACTAGATATGCGGACTCCGAACCATATCTGGACCAAAAGACAATTCAATCTGGACCGAGATCTAAATCTCTGCATTAATTATCTGACACCTGGCTAAGCGATTGTGTGATATGTGTACAGTATACGCACAGAGTGGGAATATATTCCCTAGCTCTGAACACACTTAATTCCTGCCCTCCACACATTTGCGTCTCTCCCTGCTATAGACATGAGGTGCAGCATAAAGCCTGATTTACTGTACGTGGTTGCAGGCACAGTTATTTTAACAACAGTAGTGGAGACACCACTACAGATATTGCCATCCTTCGCTTAAACATACTACAGAAAACAAACAAGCAAAATGAATCTGTCTTCATCTCTCTGATGTGTGACTCAATCGGTTCAGGTATGCCAGGTTTGTGGTGCCTTTTAGACTGTCATTTTCTTCTGTCTAAATTTAGCTTCATTAATCAGCATGTTAGGAGCCTTTCGTAATAAACAAACAGATTTTTGTTCTAAAAATCATGTCATCATGGCATGGGTCACAAGGAAAGCCTATTTATATTTTTTTATTTAATAAAATTTAAATATTTAACATGATAAGCAAACAGTATGTTAATGCTTCACTATTGTTATATTAATTGCTTGTTTGTTTGTTAGTAGAGTCTCAAAAATGGTCCATTCAGTCTTTTACAGGAGGGGACTATGTGTGTGGCCGTTGGAACCCACTCGGAGCCCCATTTCACCGCAAGGATGCCAGATTCCCCTTTATTGTGGACACTTTATTCCCTCTGGTTACTTTAGTCCCATTTTTATATTTTTTGTTTATTAAATTTTCAGACAAAAAATTGCTTGATCCCACAACCACTGTCTGTCTCTTGCTAACCCCGCCACAATGCCCAGTTTTGAAGAGACTATTTTAACTATTTACGATTTATTTTTAAGTACTATTGCTGCCAAAGTAGCAAGTTATATCATATATCATATAAATTCATAGCCATATGACACCATGTAAACTACATATTATTATCTGGACCTTTGCTGGGAAGGAAATGTAGAGACTGGACCACTTGAATCTTTAATTGAATACCCCTGGTCTATGGAAAAGCTATGCGAATCACACATTTTTAGAGGGGTTACACCCTCCCCCACTAAACTGACATGAGTCACTTCATGTTATTTAAACATCATAGTATGAGGTTGACACAGCATTTCGCAAAGTCATATCTCTGTCTATGACTGCTCTATAAAACCCTTCCAATAATGTATTTGCAAACGAAATTAGACCAAAGACTCATTTCTTAGGGACAGCTTGTGGATAAATCTGAATGTTTTTGGTGCTTATGCCTTATGTGAGTTTGTTTTGTGGAATATCTCTTGCAGGACATTGGAGTATTTTTTTTTTTTTGTACTCATGTATTGGCCGAATGAGCCAGCTTACTGAACAGTTGTTTGACTGCCTAAAGAACTGATCAGCCCCTTTTTCATTTTTTGTGCTGGTTCCGCTTGGATGAATCTCCAAGTTTTTTGTGTTCATTCCGTTTATTGGCTGGAGTTTATAGAAAAATTATTATAGAAAATGTATTACATGTATTATAGAATTTTTTTTTTTTGCTATGTAATTCTGTCTCACATAATTTGTCTTGAGCAATCCGACGGCAAGATGGCTTTGCTAATGAGATTTTTTAGATCTTAAGCTACAGAACTGGCTCCATTTTTGCTAGAAGTTTGTACGGAATCAGTAAAGAATGGAAAGCTTAAGCCAACCATGACCAAGCCCAGATCAGTCTGATTCTTAAAAAGGACAAAGATCCAAGTGAGTGTAAGAGTTTCCAACCAATTTATCTAATTCAGCTAGAGGTTAAAATTTTGTCAAAAATTAAGTAAAAGTTATGATATCTCTTATACATATAAATCAGTTGGGTTTATTCTGGGCCACAGTGCTTCAGATAACTTTAGGCGTTTCTTCAATATCATGTGGTCAGTGGCGAATGATCAAACTCTATTCGCTGCCATCTCACTTGATGCCAAAAAGGCATTTGACATGGTAGAATTGGATTATCTTTAAGATTTTGGAAATGTATGGGTTTGGGAGTACATTTATTGGATGGATTAAGTTACTTTATAGACACCTGTTAGCGGCGGTACAAACAAATGGATTAATTTCAGATTATTTTACTGGATAGGAGAACCCAGTAGGGTTGCCCTCTTTCCCCATTATTGTTATGTCCGCAATAAGAAAGGAGGAGGATTTTCCAGTCGTGATAGTGGGAGGAGTGGCGCATAAGCTTTTGCTTTACAGAGATGATATTTTATTATTTGTCTCCGACCCTTCTAGATATATTCCTTGCCTCCACAGAATATTTAATTCCTTTTATAATTTCTCAGGATATGGAGTCAATTGGTCTAAAAGCTTTGGCTCCGAAGCTTTGGCTCTGACAGCATACTGCCCAGTAATGTCATTTCAGCCAGGCACCTTCCAGTGGCCTAGACAGGGCATTACGTGTATGGGCATTTTATTCCCAGCAAATTTGTCTGATTTAGTTGGAGTTAATTTTGACCCCTTAATAAAAAGGTATTTGAGTGATGTGGGCAGGTGGGCTTCATTACATTTATCTATTATTGGGAAGGTTAATGTTATTAAAATGAATTGTATTCCAAAATGTAATTATCTGCTACAATCTCTCTCTGTAGATGTCCCCCTCTCTTATTTCAAGCAATTTGATAGAATAGCAAAGTCCTTCATTTGGAATGGTAAGCATCCCAGATTACATTTCAATAAGTTACATAGGCCGGTTGACAAAGTTGGGCTAGGCCTACACAAGATTTTGTTTTATTATTTTGCATTCGGTCTCAGACATTTGGCTCATTGGTCGCTTCTGCCTCAGAGAGCCTCTCCCTGGTTTTGTATTGAACAGGAAGTTCTTGCACCTCTTTCGCCAAGGCAAAGCCTTTTTTCCAAACTAATCGGAGAAGTTAAGTTACACCCTGTTATCTCGCATTTGCACGCGGTATGGACAAAAGTGTTCAGAGTGTATAATTCTGACATTTATTTAAATGTTGCCTCGAGCATATGGCTGAACCCAAAATTATGTATTAATAAGTCCCCTTTCTGCTGGTCGGAGTGGATTGTGAGGGAGGTTAATACCCTAAGTGACCTATATGAGAGTGGAGTGTTGATATCTTTTGAATATTTGGTTCAATGTTTTGGGATTCCCAGATTCTAAGTTTTATAGGTATGTACAACTGTGCCACCTGCTCTGTACTATTTTTAGGAGTATCATACACCCCCCTAAAGCGGTTACTGCTTTTGGAAAAGGCCATGAGGCATATATTACTCCCTGTTAATTCAGAGTCTGGGGGACAGAGCTTTAACTTCTACCAAGAGATTATGGGAGAAAGATTTCAATTTGGAATTGGAGGAGGGAGTGTGGGCTAGGATTCTAAAAAATCTAGAGATGCAATTATGCAATTCAAGATTTTACATAGATTTGATTGGACCTGCTCTAGATTGTATAGGCTTGGTCTTAAAGACACACCCACCTGCTGGCAATACAAGTCAGAGGATGGCGACATGGCCCATGTTATTTGGTGATGTATTGAGATCTTGGAATTTTGGTTGAAGTTTCAGAGTGTTGTGTATGACGTGGTGGTCACTCAGGTTTCGTTTTGCCCCAGACTCTGTTTTGGGTGATGGGGCAGTCATCAATGTGGGAAATAGTCACATAGAGAATTGGGTTCTGAGCAGTGTGATGTTTGCCAGGCAGATTATTTTGAGGGGTTGGAGGTCAGCTGGTGCGTCCCATTTTGGGAGTGAATGTGCGGTGATGATGATGATCAGAGGTTTGGTGAACATCTCATAATTCATCCGCCACGGTTGTTGTTCTTTAATTGATAAACTCAGTGTGCTGGTCTCACTCGTGACGGTGGAAATACACAAACAGTCCAACGTGGTTGGACGACAACACAGCAAATCTCATTTGTGGTGACATTAAGTTACATAAATTCCTTTGAGTATTATTAGCAGTAATGAGCAGAATCGGTGGTCCATAAACTGTACAAGCAATAGCCTTAATACACAAGAATAACACACTATAATAATCTCTGCCCTGGCATATACCTCTTACTTGAGTCAAGTAAGGATGTGGGTAGAATGTGTGTTCGTCCGTCATTTGACTCCAACATGGTTCCTCAAAGCTCGGGTGATAACGGGAGGCTGTTTCCTTGCTCTGTCGGTGGGTGGCGGAGAAAACAGCAAAGTTGACTTGGCCGAAGAGGGAAGAGAAATCTTCTTTCTTCACTTCTGCAGGCAAATGGGTGAGACGCAAATTGCTCAGCAGTCTCCTTCGGATTCCTTAACCTGCTTGGTGGAACACGGAGAAATCTCAGCTCATCCAACGAAATTAGATTGTATGGCCAAAGTTCAGGTAAGTACCTTAATTCCTTGGGCAGCAAGGCTACACTTTGGTGCAGCAGGACTGCTACTAGATGCAGCGAATACTGCCGCTGAAAGCAACGCACAGAAAGATCTCTGAGGTTTTTATACTCTCTATGGCATCATGGATGATGGAGGCGTTCTGTTGTGCATTTCATTCAATACGAGTTGAGAGTTTGATCCTTCAGAATTTCACACATAGGTGTAAAGTGAGCAAGGCTTCATGGGATCTGTAGTCTATTTTGGACTCCCTTTGTTTGATTTTGGCGCCGTTGTGGTTATCAGACTTTGAGTGTTCATATAGGCTGCAGTCAAACATTATGACTGTATGAAGACCCATTTTTGTCTCCTATTTGAGTACATGAGGCCCAACATTCTCTCCTTTTTTGTTGAGTTTTTTTTTTGTTGTTCAGCTTCTTTAAAGCAACTGAAGGGCTGAACAGTTCCTGTAGGTTCACATTAACCTGTGGATTACTCTGTCTGTGTCTTACTGATAGAAAAAAAACATAGGTTGCAAAATCCATACTGAGACTGAGGCACATCTGGGCATAGAAGTCCAAAACCACATTCATCACACATAAGGACAAACATTCCAAGTTATACGTAGACACAGCATTAACCATAACACAATCCTTTGCTGTTCTTTGGTTATAATACAAAATCATTGTATAACATGACAATGGATATTAGGTTCAAAATGGAAGAAAAGAAAGGAGGGTAGGAGGAAAGGAGGTTAAAAGGCTTATCATTGGAAATTATTGGGGTTAACCTGTGGGATGGGCTCAGTCTGGTGGGTAAAATGCAGCTGTACGAGAAGGAGGGAGTCCAGTCTGGCCTGTAGGTTTTGAATGTACCTGTACATGATGTGTGCAATAATTGCCAGGATGATCCAACAACTAAGGAGGACTGATTGGGTGTTCTTGTTAAGATGACGATCTGCTTATGTGACTGGGAAATATAGTGTTCAGAAAGTTGAAAGGTTGGTAACAAGTCTCATTGACTGTCTTCTGACCCCCAATGTAGCTAAGGAAGTGTTCCACAGCCCATACAGTGGCCAAGAGGGCCTTCTCGCAGTCAGATAACTTAATCTCAACAACACTAAGAGGCGTAAACAATGACAATTTGTCTGTGTCTTGTCACTGTGTCAGGGCGGAACTGAGACAGTGGTAGTTAGGTCTCTTAGGCCGCAGAGGTAGTTAGTCGCCTCTCTAACAAAGTGATTGCTTAGAAAAACCCAATGAATGTCCTTTGTCTTGATGCAGATGCTTAGGTTAGGCACAAGGTAGATCGAGGGGTTCTCATCGTGGTAGGAAAGTGTTGGTGGTGTTTTGAGGTGAATGTGTGTTACATCTCTGAAAACCAACATTCAATATGGAATATATTTAATCTGTATATATTCTTTAATCTGTATATATTCTGCCTTTCTGTGATGGGTAGATTGATTATTAATCCTATTGCGAGGTTCAGAAGATTTACATAGATTGGAATTGCACTGCCAAGAATATATGCCAGGTGTATCTGTGAAAGTTGCACAACGGAGGTAGTAGCATATCTATGTTCGACAAGGTCTAGGGAGACCAGGTAAACTGGAATCCTTCCACCACTCAGAGGGGTGCTAGGAGTTAGTGTATGCCAACAAGATGGGTTGAGGCATGTAGCTATCCTTATGGCACTGTGGTGCATCTTCTTCCCTTTGGAGTGAAAATGGCTTGAAGAGCTTAGTCTGATTCAAGTGGACCCATTTTTATGCCGGTATTTGGCTTGATTTGAGACCCTGATGTGGTAGGCTACTGGCGAGAGCTCTCCCACTATCTCGAAGGGGACTGATCAACTTGGTAGGAACATTTTAGAGATTACTGCCGGTTTGGTGAATCTGAAATAGAGTACCTTGTCACCTACTTGGTAATCGGGGTGAGATGCTTTCCTGTTATAGTAGGCTTTGGATCCCTCAACATGTTGATAATGGTGCAGCTGACATGTTTGACCTGTCCAGATGACTGGGGATGATACAGGATGTGGAAGCTGACATTCATGCCCATGATTTTGTGCATGGTAGTCATGATGCTTGAGGTGGATGCCTTGATCCAAATCAACAGAGTAGGGTAGCCCCCATCGACTGAAAACATGGTTCAGAAGCAGGACTGCAATTATTGTAGCTGTATCGTTAGGGGCAGTGAGGCATTCCAGCCACTTGGTGAAACTACAAGGAGGTACTTGTTACCTCGTGAGTACTTGTGGACTGGTCCAATCAACCTGGAGGTGGGACCAGATCGGTTCTGGTGTGGGACCCGATCCAGTGGTCTGGATAGCTGGAACTGGCTACAGATCAGGCATACTTTGACATGGAATATGTGTCGGAGGCCATAGATGGTCAATAAACAGCTTGTTGGAGGGTCTTGTGGGTGGCCTTGTTACCCTGGTGGCCTCAGACAGGGGAGTCATGAGTGTGGGCTAGCATCACTTGCCTTTGATCAATTGGGACAACCCAGTGGGCTGGTTCCTGGTCTGTTTGGGTATAGACCAACAAACCCTTCTCCAATTTTAGATCTGGTTGTCGCGAAGGAGAGCATGTAGCTCCTTTGAATCACTTGGTGGGGTTTGACAGGCCCCTTGTGTTGCTAACCACTGCTGGACAGTTTGGATTGCCAGGTCTTGCTCCAGTATGGTGATCAGATCTGCATCGCCGGGTCTCCATCCCAGGTGCAGAGTCTGTGGGCAGGTCTGCGAGTCTTCTCGCCATTCATTTGCCTGCCAACAGGTGATTGCATTTACTGCAAATTTTGGGGTAACTGGAAGCTACTCATCTCAGAACTCCCAGGCCGTGACCTGTTCCACGACTAGTTTGGCTTGGCGGTCGGATCCGTCATTACCATCTTTGTCAGGACCGGAGGTTTTGGAATGACCTTTGATCTTTTTCCAGTACACTGTCATTCCCATGCCAGTCACAAATCGGTCGCAAGCCAGGAAGAGTTGTTTCTCATGTTCCTCATGCCATTCTCTTTCCATGTGGGAAAGTGAGAGCTAAAATTCTCTATGACGGGCACAGTTTGAGACAGAACAGATCGTCAGTTGCTCAACAGTCAACTTGGCAGCTTGCTGGATCGTGATGAGCACTACTGCAATCTCTGCATACTGTCTTGTCTTGTTGCCCAGTTGGTAGCTGTTTGGTTTGTCGATGTTGCGGTTGAACCAAACAATTCCGGCTCCTATCCTAGTCTGACTTTCATGGTGGAATGAACAGCCATCCACATAGACGTAGGAGCCATCCTCCTTGGGAGGTCTGCGCAGGTTTTTTCATCATAGTAACAATAATTTGACGTGTGCGGTGGAGTTGTGACAAGTTAGTGTTCTGGGCTTGGTTGCCCTTCACAGTCACAGTGTTGGCATTCAGCAGGCCCTGGCTCAAAACCATTTTATGGTACCGCAATGTCGTAGCCTTGCAGTGCCATCATCCATGTGGCAATACAGCTGTTGGATACCTGCCACTCCCTCAGCCGCTGGCTGTTCAGGAAGGTGAAAGGTTGGTGACAAGTCACAATGACTGTCTTCTGATCCTCAATGTAGCTACGGATGTGTTCCACAGCCCATACGGTGGCCAGGAGTGTCTTCTCTTAGTCAAAGAACATTTCAACAACACTAAGAGGTCGGCTCACGTAAGCAACGACACGTTTGTCTGTGTCTTGTTTCTGTGTCAGGGTGGCACTGAGACAGGGGGACAAGAAGCTTGCCTTGATGTGGGACTCTTTATCCTTTTCTGGGTAGGCCACACAGGGTGCAGAGATGAGCTTACTTTTCATCTGGTGGAAAGACTGTTCTTGGGGTTTTCCCCACTAGAATGTTTTGTCTTTACAGAGTAGTTCCATGAGATGAACTGCCGGGAATAGTTGCAGTCACCTAGGAAGCTTCTGAGTTCCTTTGATGTCATGGTTGGCTCAAACTCTTCCAGCTTGGGGTTCGATGCCATCTGCACTCAATGTTAGACCCATATACTCAGCCTTGGTGTGACACCACTGGCCCTTGGCTAGTGCATGCTTGGCTCCAGCGGTGAAGAGTTGGTTAAGTACATGTTGTATCTCGGTCAAGTGTTCCTCAAAGGTCTGGTTCCTCATGAGGATGTCATCCACGTATATGAGGTTACTGTGGGAAGTGGCATCACCTTATATACAAAGATATGGAACTCGGCATGGGAGTTCGAAAATCCAAATTGTCAACGATTCCAGGTGTACTGGCAGTTACCAAAAGAGAATGCCAGCATGTACTGGTTAGCTTGGTCAGCTCTCATTGTCCTGAAGCCATTGGCCACATCCACAGAAGAGAAGAAGCAGGCCTTTGACCTTGGCCAGTTCTTGGTCTAAATGGATAATGGGCCAGCAGGAAAGTGGTACCTGCTTATTTAGAGGGCTATAGTCAATGGTGAGATGCCACTTGCCAGATGGCTTTAACATTGGCGAGTTGTAGTTTAGGTTGCATTCCCGAATGATTTGCTTTTGAAAAAAGCTTTTTGAGGATACCTTGGACCAACTCATAGGCAGCCAGGGGGATTTTGTACTGGTGTACAAATGTGGGTGGCACATTTAGATCAGTGGGAATGCGAATGGTGTGGAGGTCAGAGACCCCACAGTCATGAGAATCTCTTGAGAAGATTGGCTGAAAATCATGAAAGAGTTTCCAAAGCACATTTCTCTGATCCTCTGTCGATAAAGCATCTGCTTTGTCAAGCTGCTCATTGACCTCGGCCTCAAAGCCAACATGGGGTTACTCTGGTGAGGAACAGGTTCTGTCCTCACCAGGAGTCGTGTCTGTGGTTTGAGTCACAAGATAGTATATTGGTTTGCCTTGTATCATTCGTGGCGGGCCATCATTATAACTTTGGTCAGGAAAGTGGACAGGACACCATCCAGGTTGCCGTCCCTGCTTAGTGATGGAGGTAATTCACCTCTTACTGGTATTCAGTTTGAAATCATGAGACACCTGAATTGGGACGTGCGTCAGGTTCTGAACCAACAAGTAGGTTGGGTGGTGTCTCAACTCGAGCAGGGGTATGCCGCAGACTGTCAGATTGAGTTACCAGAAGCGGGGCAAGGGTTGGAAGAATGTCTGTGGGCCAGGTATCTTCTGACCTTTAGCGATCACCAGGCGGATGGGAACACCTGCTGCTCATGCGGGAATAGTCATAGCTACCTCACTAGCAACCTAGAATGCCTGGAGAATGGTCTGGCTGGATATAATGTGTTCTACATCAGTGGTTAGAGAATGACTTTTGGCCCGGGCTTAGGACCACAGAACCTGGTTGACTGTGTCCAACTGACAACCTAGTCTAAACAGAAGACACTCCCCCACAAAGAACGGGTGTTGAAGTTGAGGGACTACACTGACAAAACGCATGACCTGCCTTTTCCCAATCCGTATGGAGAGGTTGCATACCCTGATCGCTTTGAGGAGACTGTGGTCCTGGCTCATAGCGGTATTTAATAGAATTTAATAGGTGGCATAGAAGGATAAGAGCCAGCGTCAGGCTTTGGAGGAGTCATGATCATTGGTTATGGACCTTTGGACTCCTGGATGATGGTGACTTGTCCATCTGAAGCTGGTGATCTTTCCCTTCTGTACCAAGTGGCCTCTGTGTGTGTCAACCTGAGCCCACATGTGCCCACGACGGCAGTCAATGAGTGGAGCAAGTCGGTTCAGTAGGTCTTGGCCAATTAACAGTGGTTCTGTATTTATGGGACATATGTAAATGGTGTGTACTAGCGTCATCCCTGGAAAGGTAATGTTGATCCATGCCCATTTTGTGATAGATGACCTATCATTCCGATTAACACTTCTTATTGATTCCAACAAATGAAACAGAAAAGTAAAACATATATGCACAGAATCAACTTTTAACCCCCATTATCCCCTCCCAATCCCCAATCCCAAACACCACCCTGACCCCCAACAAACATCCCTGTGGTCAAAGCCAAAGTACACACACACACACACACACACACACACACACACACACAAAATATAAATAAATAATAATATTCACACACATTTCAAACTATAATCCCTCTCCAATGCCCCTCCCTGAAAAATGCCTTCCAAAAAGGTCAAATAGCTGCCCCACTTCCTTTTAAATACCTCCAGGTTGCCTAACCTCCCATTTGAAATTTCTATAAATGCCGCCACCCTGCCCATCTCCATGCACCACGCCTGAAATGAGGACACTCCAGCCAACCTCCATCTCCTAAGAATGATCTGTCTGCTGATCATAACATTGGCTTGGACCCAATTTCTTATGTATTTATCCCCTATATTAATGACCGCCTCACCGCAACTTCTTAAGAATGTCCCTGACATCAAATTCGGCCTCCGCTTCCCAGCTAAACTACGGATCACGTTTAGGGGAGAGGACTACACATTTGATGACCCTGAACTGGCCATGTCTTACGTAAAGGAGAACGTTATATCACCTGTGTGACCAAGATCAGGTAATGGTTGATCAGGTCCAAAAGCAATAGCCTAAAGTTACCTCCATCTGTTAACGTGGGACAAGGCCTTAACAGTGTGTGATAATAATATGTCGTGGTTTACTCAGTTAAATCTTTCTGATAAGTTGTTTTGTCTGGATTAGATTTACAAAAATGTCAGAAATTACACTTAACAATTCATGTATGTAAAAATGATTGTTGCTTGCCATCTCATAATTGTTGAGTCAGTGTTTGGTGGCCTTACGTTCATAAGTGTGCATAGCGCCATCCAGTAGGTGGAGCCGCATAGTTGTATGTTGTAGGCCACTCATTAACAACATGCCCTTATGTTGTAATGTTGGATAGTCTCCTGTGTTACGTAGTAACATTAAGTGCGTATATATACACACGTATTTATGTCTGTATTTCTGTATGTATGTGTATATATATATATATATATATATATATATATATATATATATAAATAACAAAATATATTTTTTCTTCTCACTCTTCAAAAACCCATTACAGTGCCAAGTTTGCAATACTATGTTACTTTTTCAGCACATGGTATTTTGCACTGATTAATTATCTTTCTACTTGTGTTGCCTGCTGGGCTTTGGGTTGGCAGAGTTTTAGCTAGAGACCCAAGCTATTGAATTTTGGGCATTTTGCCCTGGGATTTATGCACTTTGTTTGGGATAGTGCTGGGGGGTGGGGAGTGAGTGTTTTTTTTATATTGAATATCATATTTTGATTTTCTCTCTTTGTTTTTGCTTTGTCCGAATGTACTAGTTTTACTTTTTTTCAGAGTCACAGAGTCCACCTACTATTACACTTGATAGGCACAGTTTCATGTCCAGTTAATATTTTGTTTTTAGATGACCATGGCTAATTTGGACACAACCTCTAGGGGGAGTGGGCTGTTGACAAACTTTACTAATTGGAACGTGAAGGGACTCAATCATCCTATTAAACGTACCAGGATACTTGCCCATCTTAAGCATTTAAAAACCTAGCCTTCCTTACTGAGACACGTATGCGTAGCTCGGACCACATTAGCCTGAGGAGGGGTTGGGTTGGGCTATACCATTCCAGCTTTCAGAGTAAGGCCAGGGGTGCTGTGATATTGATTCACAAATCCATACCATTTGTAGCATCTGAAACTATTTCTGATTCTAATGGATGCTTTGTTATTGTAGTGGGTAAACTTCATAACATACCTGTGACGCTTGCGTTTATGCCCCAAATTGGGATGACTTTAAATACATGAATACATTCCTGTCAACTATACCACATTTAGACACCCACCTGCTGATCTTATCTGGTGATATTAATTGTGTAATCAACCCATTATTGGATAGATCTTCTAATAGAATAATTGTTAAATCAAAAACAGCTGAGTGCATAACTACTTTTCTAGAATCCTGTGCAATATCTGACTCATGGCGATTTTTGTACCCTACTAAGAGGGAATACTCTTTATTTTCACCTGTCCATCACACGTTTTTGCGCATTGATTTTTTTTTTTTTTTTTTTGCACAAGTCCCTACTCTCTAAATATGTACACATATAGACATATTTCTGAAAGCCAACTCAAATCCCCATCCCTGCTGTGAGAGACCCTTAAGGCCTACCCGAGTGGGCAGATTATCTCCTATAATGCCTCTCTCCACAAATCCCAAATGGCTAGACAAATAGAAATATCGAATTTCATCTCAGAAGTAGATAAAGTCTATGCTAATGTCCTAACTCTAGAGCTGTATAAAAAACAGATGATGGATCAGGCTGAATTCGACATGCTCTCGACTGGGCAAGCAGAACAAGCTCTGTTAAAGGCAAAGCACATGTCCTATGAACATGGAGAGAGGCCAAGTAGAGCCCTTGCACACACTCTGAGGCATACATTTGCCACTCCTGTTATTGACCAAATTAGACAGGCCCACTATCAGACCCTTTGGATATTAACAAAAAGTTTTATGACTTCTATTTTAACTTATACACATCTGAACACCCCACTGATCTGGGATTAATGGATACTTTCTTTGAAGGCCTGCATATTCCTGCTGTAACTGAAAATTCTAGAGAATCCTCAGATGCCCCTATCACCCTGGATGAACTAAACAAGGCTATTGCATGTATGCAATGTGGGAAGAGTCCAGGCCCAGATGGCTTCCCCACTGAATTTTACGAGAAGTTCTCTTTAAAACTGAGCCCTTTACTCAACGCGGTATTTGATTGATGGTTTTGACTCGTTGAGCCTCCCTCCAACCTTACGTCAGGCATAAATATCCCTGCTTTTAAAAAAGGGCAAAGATCCCCTTAATTGTTCCTCCTACCGTCCAATAAGTCTTCTTAACATTAAAATGTTAAGATACTGGCTAAAGTGCTGGCGCTCCATCTTGAGTCTCTTTTGCCTACCCTTATATCCCCTGACCAAACGGGATTCATCAAAATAGACATTAATTTTTTAATATTAGGTGTGTATTTAATATTCTTTACATGTCATCTTCATCACAGTGTTCAGAGGTACTTTTATTCTTGGACGCTGAGAAAGCCTTTGATCGGGTGGAATGGGGTTACTTGTTTATGTTCTCCAGCGGTTTGGTTTCGGGGATACTTTTATTTCCTGGGTCAGATTGTTGTATACCTCTCCTCTAGCCTCAGTTAGAACTAATGATGTGTATTCACCATATATTCCTCTGCGGCGCAGGACTAGGCAGGGGTGCCCTCTAACCCCATTGCTTTTGCATTGGTGATGGAGCCCCTTGCAGCCTTCATTCGGCAATGTACAGATATTAAGGGGGTCTTTAGAGCGAACCGGGAACATAAAATCTCATTATACGTAGATAATGTTCTTCTCTTTATATCTGATCCTCTCACATCAATCCCACATATTCTCAATACTCTGGAAGAATTCGGTAGATTCTCTGGCTATAAACTCAACCTTGACAAAAGTGAGCTCTTGGCCATTACAATAGCAGAAAATCAAATCTCCTTCCATGCACTACCATTCAAAGTAATAAATAATAATTTCAGTTATCTTGGTGTGTCTGTTACTAGGTCTCACTCTCAGTTGTTAAAGGCCAATTTTACACCGCTTCTGAAACAAACTCAACATGATCTTATCCGCTGGTCCACTTTGCCCCTGTCTGTAGCCGGGCAAATCAACACAATTAAAATGAATATCCTCACGAAATTCTTAGATTTATTTGAGTGCATACCATAGTTCCTTATGAAGGCATTCTTTAAAAAGTTAGATAGTCATATTTCATCTTTTATTTGGCACAATAAAACGCCTAGGATCCGGAAACTATTTTTACAAAGGCCTAAGATGCAAGGCGGGATGGCTTTACCAAATCTTTTAATATATTATTGGGCTGCAAAAATCAAAAGCCTATTGTACTGGGTGTGGGATACATCTACCCTGGATATTCCTGCCTGGTTACACAGTGAAACCAGTTTTTGTTGTTGGATTTCACTTTCTGCTCTTTTGTGTTCATCAATTCCCTTGCATACACCCCAGACTTGCCGGAAACCTGTGGTGCTATACTCCTTAAAAATGTAGTCCCGGTTTAGAAAACACTATGGGTTAGTCTCCATGTCTATCTTTACCCCGATTGTAGCCAATCATCTGTTCCCAGCTTCTCTTATGGACAACACATTTGATCAGTTGCTCAAGAAGGGTATTTTAAATATTAAGACATTTCTGGATTCAATCTTAGAAATTAACCCTGAGGTTAAGGAATCATATCCAGGCTTAATACAGCTGTCTTTGATATGGAAGGCTCCTTACTTTCAATAATAAAGGAAAACTGGGAGGGGGACTTGGTGACGGGCATAAGCGCGGATCAATGGACTAAAATACTTCAAAGTATTCACACATCATATATGTGTGCGAGACATGGTCTTATTCAATTCAAGATTATACATCGGCTTTATATGTCCAAGGTCAAGCTTTCAAAATGTTGTACCCATTTGTAATAGATGCAAGCAAGCTCCCGGCAGTCTCTATCACACATTTTGGTTGTGTCCTCTATTTTTGAGGTTTATTCAGAGATTACAGGTTTGGCTCTTCAACCCTGTCCTTTTCTCTGGATTTTTGGTGTGCCATCAGATGATACTGTCCTGCAAAAAGCACAATTAAACAGCATAGCCTACTCTTCTCTCTTGGCAAGGCATCTAATTCTTTTAAATTTGAAGAATGACCACCCCCCACCTTTGGCAGGTGAATTTGCGACATCATGTACTTTCTTAAGATTGAAAAGATGAGCTATACACTGAATGAATCCAAGGGAAACTTTGATGTGGTGTGGCAAACTTTTATTTCATTTGACCATGCCTGTTGACTCTGGATAACGGGTATTGTGCTGTAAATAGCTAGATAACTACTCTGTGGAATCTAATTGTCTGTTTATGTATTTTATATATTATATATATAAAGCAGTTCAATGGAAAGGAGGAGGCGAGAACCGGCTTATCAATGTAAATAATATTTTAATGCTAAACTTAAAGCAAAGGACAAAACACACACATGACGGACATGTCCGTAAACGACATCGTCCGCAGTCAGCCTTTATCCCTCTCAGAGGCTTGATTATCCTGATAAGTGACCGGGTATGTAGAATCACCACCCGGCCCTGCCCTCCGCCCTGCCACATTCCTCCCTCGTTCTCTCAGACATACATCCCTCCCCCTCTTTCCCTGGGGAGGGGCGTGCCTTCCGCCCCGTCTGCCGGCAGGTCATCCTCATCTACTTGGATGAGGGAGGGGACAAGGGGAGGGAAACAGAAATAATGAAAATGGGGGGGGGGGGGGGGGGGGGGGTACTTCCTGTAACAGTGTAAAACATTTTTAAAATTTAAAAGAGAGGGAAAAGGCCAACGTGGAGCGGCAGTGATAGAGAGAGGAGAGAGAGATGAAAAAAAAAAACTTAAAAAAACGTACTCACCAGTTCTCTGATACACCGTCGCATGGTCCTTGTTCACTCCTCCACCCTCTAAGGCGGACAACAGCTGCTCCTCTCCAGACCCATGACCCCCAGCAGACAGAACGCCCCTCCGCATTCCTGGCGACTCTTGGGGACACTCCTCTGCCCCTGGCAGCGGCCCTACCACACCAGGCGGATGGGGAGTCACTTCCCTCCTCCCCTCGCTGACGGCGGTCTTCTTTTGACCCCTCCGCATTTCTGGGGAATGGCAGGGCACTCCTCCACCCCTGGCAGCAGCTCCATCACTCCTGGCAGTCGGGGAGTCCAGTCCCCACTCCTCTTGCGGAGTGGTCGAAGCAGATTTGAGGTCGGTTTTTATTTTCTTAATTTTACACAATCACACTCGCCTTTCACTGTCGGAAACAAACAAAACAACATGTAAGCACTATCGGCTTCCTGGTCTCTCTCTCTCTCGCACCATCCTCCGCAGTCAGCCTTTATCCCTCTCGGAGGCTTGATTAGCCTGATAAGGGACTTATTTTTTTATTTTATTTACTTATTATTATTATTATTATTATTATTACTATTTTCATTTGTGTTACATTGTTGCTTTCTCCATGCATTCCTGTCTGTGCCTTTTCTCTGTTGTGTTTGTGTATTGTGTATGTTTCAAAACTTAATAAAAATACATTGATTAAAAAAAGAACTTCCTGTTCAATACAAAACCAGGGAGGGGCTCTCTCAAGTGGAAGCGACCAATGAGCCAAATGTCTGAGACCAAATGCATTATAATAAAACAAAATCTTGCGTAGGCCTAGCCAACCTATGTCAATCAGCCTATGTAATTTACTGAAGTGTAATCTGGTCTGTTTATCATTCCAAATGAAGGAATTCACTATGCTATCAAATTGCTTGAAATAAGAGAGGGGGACATCTATAGGGAGAGATTGTAGCAGGTAACTGAATTTTGGAATACAATTCATATTAATAACATTAACCTTCACAGTCATAGATAAATGTAATGAAGGGTTTTTTTTTTCCTTGAAATTGGTTTATAATCCATTAAAAGTGTGCATTGTGGACTTTCGTTTACCACAAGTGCAATTTAATTGAATGTTATGAATGCTGTATATTAGCTATGGTTATGTTGCTTGTATTTTGAAAAATATTTATAGTGTTAATCATTATATTGATATTTATTAAAAAAAAAGTTGTATTTTCTATAAACAAATATATATAAAAGCATAGATCAATAAATCAAATTAAATAATAAAAAAAAAATTACTCTCACAGAGCAAAGATACATGTTTTTTATACTGTATACACAAAACAGATCATAATCATAGAGACGTAAAATGTGTATTTTGCCTTTGCCTTAGAGAATATTGCTGATGAAAAACATCATGCTACTTTCAATTGCAACCCATTCCTAATGTTAGCATTAGACTAGACTATAGACTATACCTCACACAACAGCTTTTAACCAAAGTGAGCACGATAAAACATTAGATATGTGCAATATGCCCACAATATTACACAAGCAGTGAACAGCACAAGCTATTACGTAAATCATATCAAACTATGATAAATACATATCATAAACATATTATTAATGCATTTATCATGGTCTACACGTGTTTGCAAATAATTTTCAACAATTCTCAGTCGAAAAGACTAAAAATGTACTCACCAGTAGCAATCCTGTAATGCTTTGTCAGAAAAGTTGCACGTGGGAGTGAAATTCAAAGCCCGAGAAAATAAATAAATAAATGTCAATATAAACCATTGGTTAAAACATTATTATAGTTTATGTTTTAAACCAACGAGGAAGGGTTTAAAGTGAAGGAAAAAAGTGAAACGCTTACCTATACTCTGTTTACCAGCTCCAAGCGCGACAAGACAGCGGTGAACCGTCATGTGACTGCCCAGAGTATCACTTGACAAGCTTGGTGCATCACACTGGAATTTAAAATTTGCGACATTGTAAAATAACTGCTGAAAAAAAATTCACACTGGGGGGATCAGTTAAATCATTTAGAAGTGTGAAAGGGTTAACATTAGTTGGAATTCAGGATTTTGCAAAAGGTATATGTTAAAGCACCAACTATATGATTTCCTTTTCTTCATATGTGTCAACACCTCTGAACACACCAGGGCATGATTTGATTTGAGACTAAAATGGTTCCAATTGAGATACTCATTTCATCTGTTGTTGATTGCTCAATTGGAAATATTTTAGTCTCAAATCACGCCCTGGACTTAGATAAAAAAAAAAAAAATCTATTCTAGATTAAATCTTATGGACTGATGAAAATGTTTTATAGTCCCTCCCAGATGGGTTCAAAAGTCTCCAAATATCTGTAATACCAATATATTTACACATCCTGTAAAGTGTCAATGTTGCTCTAGGAGGCTTGCACAATTTTGCTTCACTATGTTCAAGTACTGAGTCCATCAACAGATTAAAGTCTCCTCCCAATATTATATCATGAGGGGTGGCAGCGGCTTACAACATCCCTTCAAGATCTATAAAAAAAGCCCTAATCATTAATATTAGATGCATAAATATTAGCCAAAATAAGACTGCCCCTGAATTACAGCTAAAACAATAAGGATTCTTCCTAATTTATCTTTAGTCTGTTTGAGACATTTGAATTGTAGATGTTTACTTATCAGCATAATGACTCCCCTGCTCTTACTTGAGCCGGCACTAAAAAAAAATATGCCCACCCCATATCCTCCCAAATTTTTCAAGTTCCTGCAAAGAAAGATGAATTTTTTGAAGAAACACTGTATCATATTTCTTACGCTTAAGAAAAAAATTAACCTTCCTACCTGCCAACCCATTCACATTCCATGCGGAGAAAGACAATTCACTCATATTAACATTTGACATTTTGACATATGATAAAATGTTATTGTGTGTCAAAAACAAGATTATAAAGACCGTTAGTGCAACAATCAAAACCCCAAAATCCTCCAGAACCAAACAAACAGAAAAAAGAAAAAAGTGTGCATTAACCCCATGCACACCAACGCCAACTGGCATCCGTCCTTCAAAACTCAAACAGTCCATGCACGCCTACGAGAACCCCTGTGACAACTTTGCTGTTGGATTGGTTAAGTCTGGTGTTTCTATACAAATTTTGTGAGACAGAATTACACAGCAAAAGATAATCTGTAAAACAAACTCCAGACAATAGGTGGAATAAGCACATAGAGCGTGTAGATTCATCCATAAAACTGTCATGAAGTCGTGACACTCTACAAAATAAACTCCAGCCACTAGGCAGAACCAACACAAAAAGAGCATGCAGAATCATCAAACAGTCAAGCAAATGTTCAGTGAGCCAGTCCACTCAGCTGCACCGTGAGTACAACAAGATGACTTATTCCATTAACTTTACAAAAAATACTCCACAAAACAAACTCCAGTCAATAGGAGGAATAGGCACAGAGTGTATAGATTAATCTATAAAACTGTCCTGAAGGTGTGTTCTCTACAAAATAAACTCCAGCTGGCTAGGTGGAACCAGCACAAAAAGAACGCACAGATTCCTCAAACAGTCAAACGAATGTTCATTGATCCGGTCCATTTGGCTACAACAAGAGTGCAAACATTTGATTTAATCACTCCAATGTCTTTGTAAGAAATACTCCATAAAACAAACCCCAGCCAACAGGAGGAACAAGCACAAAGAGCATGTAGATTCATCCACAAAACTGCCCCAAAGGTGTCAAATCCTCAAACAATCAAGCGAATGTTCAGTTAGCCGGTCCACTAGGCTGCAACATGAGTACAACAAGATGACTTACTCACTCCATTGACTTTATGAAGGACATTGCTTGCTGTGGGCATGTGAATGTTTTACGGCCATCCTTTGATTCTAGTCACAATTTGGCCAGGAATATCAGTGCAAAAGCTTCATATTCAATCTTCTGTTGATGTTAAAGTTTCTTGAATTTCTTGAATAGATCACGTTTCTCTCTTGTCGAATTCGCAGTCGTCTAGGAACAAGAAAATGCTGTGGTTCTTCCAAGAAAGCCTTCCTTTACTCCTCTCATAACACCAGATCTTTATCATATGATCTCAGAAATTTGGCCAGAATTGATTGTGGCCTGTCTCCCTCCACGGATCACCAAGTATTAACCCTGTGAGCTTGTTCGATTTCCAGTTTATGGCCTGCTATGTCGAACATATTCAGAAAGAGCCTATCCAGGAATTTCACCATATCCTGTCCCTTTGCCCCCTCAGGGATTCCGGCAATATGGAAGTTATTCCGCAAACTACGGTTCTCCATATCCTCCAACTTCTCTTAATCCACCTTGGTCACTAGCAGATTAGCAGATCATTCCTTCTCCGATGACTCCAGGTAATTTATACATTTCTCATCATCCCCCACAACTTGTAACCACATCAGTGAACTTTGCCTCCATGGCAGTGATCGATCGACGTATCACAGCAAGATCCAACAAGTCAGCAACGACCTTCGCCAGCATTGCCGAAATGTTCAGCATCTCTTGCCCCATTTTCTGCACTCCCCAACTAAACTCCCAGGATTGCAGCCTGCTCTGGGGCATCAGCATGAGCACGTAAGTGTCTTTTAAAAGGACATGTCTTAAGAGCCTGAGGATTTTTAATTATTGACATATTGTATCCTCCTAGAACAGTTATGGAACAGAGTGTATCGAATCTCACCGGTTACGTCATTAAAAGTATTAAAACTAGCAAAGTACGCAGATCTCGACGTTCACATGTCCGATCCTTCCATGGCGTCACGTGGGTTCCTAGACTACCTATCTTGTGTATAGCTTGTGATGCTTACATTGCAGGTCTCGATCTGTCATGGTCTGCCGAGGGAGAGCGTTGCAAGGTGTTGGAACCCATCAGACTTATTTCAGAACCAGTGTCGAGCACCGATATGTATATGCATCGGGCATTGCCCTTACAGCCCAGATAGCCCAAGAAGGTCAGAAAAGTAGGGTGTGGTGTATTAGGAGTGATTGTTTTGGGGAACAACTTGGCCTCCCCTGTTCCCCTTTCCCAACCTGCAAGGTAAACTTTGGCGTTAACAGGAAGGGGTATATAGACTAGTCTTGCTGATGGGGGATTAGCGCCATGTTCCTTGAAGGAGTTCAGCGGCCCTGGTGAACGACGGAACACATCAAGCTGTATTACTACCTCTGTCAGGCATCTCCTGATTACACCCACCATTTCCTGCCTCAAACCTTGTCCTCTGGGGGGGTTTGAAACCTTGTCTTCCCTCTCACTTTCTTGTTTGGGTTTCCGTTCAAACGTTTTGCTGTTTTGGCCCAGCGTGACCCTGGGGTTGTATCTGGTCAACATCCCCCTGGTTCTGTTGCCCACCCTGCTGGCGAGGTGGTCGCACCTATGGGGTCCTGTTCTAACATTCACCTTAACGCACGGCATCTCTTTGCCTTCAAGCACTAGGTCTCTGTTTTCTGAGGAAACACCATAGTCACTCAGATCGCTATAGCGATGAGGATGACTTCTTCCACTTCATGATGGGGATGTAGTCCTGTTGATGTGTGGGGGTGGGCCCTGTGTTGCATACATCTTCTTGGCTAATGAGGCCCTCAAGCCGCTTTCACAACTCTGGGCTTGGAAATAATTTTCCCCCCTTCATGGTGTTGAATCAGTCTGGTTGAAATGCAAGGTGGCGTGACTGAAAAGGAACTGAGGGGGGCAACAGAAAGGAGGGGCACCTGCATTCATCCAGTGGGCTGCTGGAGGAGCTTGTATGAAGTCAGAGACTGTATGAAGTCAGAGACTGTACCACTATGGGTAGCTCGGCTCCTAGCATGTGTCCCTGGGTTTCCTAGAGGCACATTTCTACTGGTTGTGCTTAAGAGGGGGCCCTTTTCGATGTCTGTGCATTTCCTGGGTGGCCAGGTCAGCAGCTACACTTACCTGATCTGACTCTGCTCTTAGCTGGGCAACTTTGAGCTGCCTGTGCAGGGTTTAATTTACCTCCTGGCTGTTCTGCATCTGAGTGAGCTGGGCCTGGTGCTCTGCAGTTTGCAGATGGGTTCTGCCATTTGAAGTCAAATTTAGACCACAAGGTACAAGATTGTGTGCTCTGGCTTTCTGACCAGGTTGTTGACATAATCAACAAGCTTCTGCAATGATTCATTGCAACGACTAACATTGTAGCCACTGAGGTTATCTCTCTCCTCTATGTAGAGATGGAGGACAGTGTTACAGTTGCAATAATGCTGACACGAACACACAGGTGAAAGGCTTCGACCTTTGGCTTACTGTTATGCAATGTGTGAAATTCACTACAACCTCTCCTTGGTGGGTGTTAATTAGGTGACTGGACACCTCTCTGTAACATCTTGACGTAAGCGTTAGGAGTTAAATAACAATAACAACAGGCTTTGAGCAGACTATTGTAAGCTTACCAACCCCTAATCCACTCTCAGAGCACTTTAAAAACACTGGCTTATGCTTGGCAAGTCGTGAGAGAAGTCTGAGACAAAACTTTGAGCTGATGATTCAAGTTATTACTTTGGAATCTTATGCATACACACTGTGTCAAAACTGGCACATAGAAGGCCTCACAGGGGGCACCATTACTGTTGGCCGCTTCGTTCAGGAGCTGGTTTGGTTATTAGCAATAATTAATCATTATCAAAGATAATTATCAAAGACTTTTCTTAGGAAAGTCAACGTCCAAAGAACATCAACATTCAAAAGGTAAGCAATGAAGGCTTGAATCTGAGCACTGACATCCCCTGCCAGCCTTGACACAGATGCATGCAGATCGTCCGTTGTTTGACTCCGACTCAGTTCCTCGAAGCTCGGGTGATGACAGGGAGGCTGTTTCCTCGCTCTGTCAGTGGGCTGTACGGCAGCTGATTCTCGGCAGAGAAATCTTCTTTCTTCACTTCTGCAGGCAAATGGGTGAGATGCAGATTGCTCAGCGGCCTTTGGATCCATTAACGTGCTCGGTGGGACACAGAGAAATCTTGGCTCATCCAGCGGGATGAGATTGTATGGCCAAATATGAATGACGTTGTGGGATCTGTTGTCTGTTTTGGACTCCCTTCGTTTGATTTTGGCATTTTTGTTGTTATCAGGCTTTGAGTGCTGGTATAGGCCACAGTCAGGCTTTATGAATGTATGTAGGCCTATCTTTGTCTCCTATTTGTGTATATGAGGCCCAACACCTCTTAAGGAAAAAAACACTTGTGGGGATTTCAATTGTTTTAGGAATTTGAGGAATTGTGTTTATAGGAGGTCTAAGTGAATCTAAGGGCCTACTGAACTTATCAGGTAGGACATCTCAGCTGCTCACCACTATTTTTTCCTCTGTGAAGCCATCGTAGTAGAAGTGAAGTGAAGTCTGGCTAGCACAGGCTGCAGTTGGTTGTCATCACAGAGAGAAACGTAGCAGTGGGAGTCGGATATCTGGAAGGACCAGAGCTGAGTCTGGCAGGCTCTGGTAATCTCGGGATATATATCCTGAGATATAGACAGGGAAGCAAATAGAAAGATGCCATTCAATGTATTGCAGATTTATAGAATAAGAGAAGTGTTTCCGGTTCTGGCAAACCTAATTAAAGCAGTGCAGTATTGGGCAAGCTACTTAAAAATGTATCAAGCTAAGCTACAAACTACTCAATATTGCATGTCACATGTTTACAATAGCCTCTTCCGTCAGCAGTGAGGGATTCACATGTGATAAATGTAAGGAATTAGTCAGGCTGATGGAGAAGGTTAATGAGTTAGAGACATGCATCTGAATGCTAGTGGAGGTCAGTGAGAAAGAGAAGCCGGTAGATACTGTTTCGGATGTGAGTAGTACATAGAGCAACACACACACACACACACTCTGGTTCCAGCTGTAGAGCCCCCACAGCAGGGTGTTTGGGTGACATCTCAGCAGCATACTCGCTCAGCAAAGAGACACCACTCTCCCGTTCCTGTTAGGGTTTCCAATCAATTCCCCCCACTCAGTGATGCACCCACTGAGAATCATTTTGAAAGAGCCCTTATTATTGGTGATTCTAATGTAAGGAACGTGGAAATAGAGACCCCAGCCTCTATTGTTAATTGCATTTCGGGTGCTAGAGCATCTGACATCAAATAAAATTTACAAGTGCTGGCTAATGCTAAATGTAGATTTTCTAAAATTGTTATTCATGTCAGCACTAACGATGTCCGGCTTCGCCAGTCGGAGATCACTAAATATAATGTTAAAGAGGTGTGTGAATTTGCAAAAAATATGTCGGACACTGTAATATGATATGGTCCCCTCAATGCTCGTTATGGTGATGATCACTGAATGGCTGGATGTCTGAGTGGTGTCTGGAGAATAGAATAGGATTTATATACAATTGAAAGAGTTTTTGGGGTAGACCTGACATGCTAAAGAGAGACAGACTCCATCCCTCCAGGGAAGGTGCCGCTCTCCTCTCTAGTAATTTGGCTCATATTCTTAATAATGATAGTAGTTGACTAACTGGGGCCCAGGTCAGGAAGCAGACAAGCTGGTTAATCTGAACATCTGCTAGCTGCCTTGAGACGCCACACAGGTCACATAAACTACAACACAGAGACAGTATCACCTAGATATCTCATAGAGACTGTGTCTGTTCCCCGAACTACCAACCACAAAACCCTCACTAAATCATTTAGAAAGAATTTGATTAAGGTCAAACTTGAACAAAACAAACAAATTAAATATAAACATCATATAAAAATAGGGCTACTAAACATTAGATATCTTTCTACCAAAGCACTAATTATTAATGAAATGATTACAGTTCATAGATTGGATGCGCTCTGTTTGAAACCTGGTTAAACCAGATGAATATATTAGTTTAAATGAATCTTCTCCCCCAGGTTATTGTAAACATGAGCCTCGTCTGAAGGGTCGAGGAGGAGTTGTTGCCACAATTTACAGTTCTCAAAAGACAGGATATAAATGTTAGACTTTTGAACTAATAATGCTTATTGTGAAACCGCTAGATATAAATAAAAAAAACAATGTTGTCTTTTACCCTTGCTACAGTATATAGATCACCCAGGCCTTATTCTGATTTCCTTGGTGAATTTTCAAATTTTTTATCAGATCTTTTAGTTAATGTAGATAGAGCTTTAATTGTTGGTGACTTCAACATTCACATAGATAATGAAAATGACACATTGGTATTAGCATTTATCGATATTCTCAACTCTCTTAGAGTCAGACAAAATGTAACGGGACCAACTCATCGCCATAATACTCTAGATTTAATTCTGTCATATGGAGTCGATGTTGATAATATAGAAATTCTGCAGCAGAGAGATGACATCTTGGATCATTACCTCGTCTCTTGTATGCTGCGATCAGCTAATGTTACTCAATCTACACCATGCTGTCATTCAGGTAGAACTATTCTTTCGACCACTAAATTTTGTTTCACTAATAATCTTCCAGATCTATCTCATACACTCAATAAACCCGAAAGCCCAGAAGAACTTATTGTCACATTCCCTGTTGTCTTTTGTTTTTGTGCTTTTATGTTGAAGTTTAGTTTAGTTCCTGTTTCCTGTTAGGTTTTTGGAGTCCTTTGTTGTTTCATTTTATGATTGGTTTTCCCCTGATTGGTTCCCCAGGTGTTCCTTGTTTCCCTTGTGTATTTAAGCTTATGTTTTCCCCAGTTTATTTGTCAGTTCTTGCATGTTTTGTTATGCTTTGTGCTAGGTTCCCTGTTATTTCTTTATTCCGAGTTTTTTGTTCTTTTTAATAAAGCTGCACTTAGATCCTCATTCTTTGCCTGCTTCGTCACAGAAACTACAAAGGACTACAAAAACCTAACAGGAACTAAATTAAACTTCAACATAAAAGCACAAAAACAAAAGACAACAGGGAATGTGACACTTATATAAATTATATAAATGGACTATATTATATATTATGTTATATAAATGCAGTCTTCTCTAGCACTCTTGATAGTGTCACCCCCTTTTTTTTAAGAAAACGCCTCACACAATGATCACGCTCTGAAAATGGAGCGCAAGTGGAAGAATACAAAATTAGAGGTATTTCGCGGTGCATGGAAGGATAATGTCTGTAGCTGTAGACAAGCACTAAAAGCTGACAGGTCAGCATATTTTAGTAAACTCATAGAAAATAACCACAACACTCCTAGGTGTTTATTCAGTACTGTGGCTAAATTGGCTAGTAATAAAGCCTCAACAGAACCAGATATTACATTGCAGCAGAAGAGTAATGACTTCGTGAATTTCTTTACAGATAAAATTGAAATAATCAGAAATAAAATTGGAATTATGAAATCATCTGTCATAGCACCTCAGAAAACAGTGTCTAATAATTTTCCTCACGTGCAACTTCAATCCTTTTCTGTCATATGTCATGAAGAGCTAACAAACTTATAGAAACATCAAAAGCCACAACATGTTTGTTAGATCCAATACCAACTAAGCTCTTAAAAGAGGTATCTCCTGTAATTTCAGAACCTCTTCTTAATATTATTAACTCCTTGCTATCCTTAGGACATGTCCCAAGAAACTTTGTAATGGCAGTTATTAAACCACTTATTAAGAAGCCACAACTTGATCCTCTGGAGAACTGGCTAATTATTGACCAATTTCAAATCTCCTGTTTATGTCGAAAATACTAGAAAATGTAGTATCCTCCCAAATATGTTCATTTCTACAGAGAAATTGTATATATGAACAATTTCAGTCAGGATTTAGGCCTCATCACAGTACAGACTTTACTTATCATCTGATCGCAGCTGCATTTCACTTCTAGTGCTTTTAGATCTTAGTGCTGCATTTGACACAATAGATCACGACATTCTCTTGAATAGGCTAGAGAATTATATTGGCATCTGTGGAGTTGCATTAGCATGGTTTAAGTACTATTTAGCAGACCGCTACCACTTTGTATATGTAAATGAGTAATTGTCAAACCAAACAAAAGTAAAGTATGGAGTATGCTTCCCCTGGGAAATATTATCAGGAATCATGGAATATGTTTCCACTGCTATGCCGACGATACCCACCTTTATATTTCTTCAAAACCTGATAAGATTTCACAATTCTCAAAATTAGCATAATGTATCAATTAAATAAATGATTGGATGGCCAGACATTTCCTTCTACTCAATTCCGACAAAACAGAGTTACTAATTATTGGACCAAAAAACTCTAAAAATAAGCCGTTAAAATATCATTTGACTCTCGATGGATTCACTATTACATCATCTTCAACAGTGAAGAACTTAGGTGTTATATTTGATACAAATATGTCCTTTAAAAATCAAATTACCAATGTCTGTAGAACAGCATTCTTCCACCTAAGAAATATTGCTAAATTACGGCACATGCTCTCTGTTACTGATGCCAAAAAACTAATTCATGCATTCATGAACTCAAGACTCTAGTTTATTGTAATGCATTACTGGAATAATGTCCAGCAAAATCAATAAATAAACTTCAATTTGTTAAAAATGCAGCAGGCAGAGTGCTAACGAGAACCAAGAAATATGATCATATTAGCCCCATTTTATCATTGTGTAGGAAGTGAAATTTAAGGGTTATAATGCTCTATGACTTTAAATAGGATTTGGGGTATTATCGCGAGAACGGCGCTCTGTGTTTTTGGGGAGCGCGGGAAGAGAGAGGAGTTGTTGTTGAGAGAGAGGGAGACGGAATGCACCATGTAATCGGCTATGGCCATGTTCACGACTCAGTTGTTCAATAAACAGGTGTTGAACTTCTACCACGCTATATTCCATCACGTTCATTACGATCACAAAATTCAAGCCTGTTAATAGTTTCTAGAATATCAAAATCTACAAAAGGAGGTAGATCCTTTTCATATTTGGCTCCTAAACTATGGAATAGTCTCCCTAACACTGTTCGAGATGCAGACACACTCCTTCAGTTTAAGTCTAGACTTAAGACACATCTATTTAGCCAGATTTTTACACCTAATTTATCCTTCAACACACAATTAAGCTGCATTAGATTGGTCTGCCGGAACCAGAAACCATAAACATTGATCATGATCTATAACTCTGCAATAAATTGAATGCAATCTATGCTGACATCATTTTATTTGTTTCCCTGTCTCAACCTCATGACTCCTATCCTGAGGTCACCAGAACCGACTGGATCCAGCTCCATTGCTGCTTCGTGTTGGACTCCACTGCTACGTGTCGCTGAATGATGATGACTAAATGCAGCCGGTGCCAGCCAAACATCACTTCAGTCTATTATGATGGACTTCAAAGGACAAACTGATGCCAACTCCAAACATAAGACATAGGATACTTCATATGCCATTGTCTGAACTTGGACTTAGGACGGACCACACCAAAATTACCAGCCAGGTTGAACTGCGATGGACCTCACTGATCTCTGCCTGCATCACCTCGGTCTATTGATGGACTACACTCTTGAAATGGAATACATAGACTATCAATTGCCAACAAAACCCTTCATCAGCCAAATAACAAGGACAATTGCATCTATGTGAACTTCTGCAGTTTATCCAGGATGGACTTCAAAGACATTAGTTGTTAATTTACAGTTCATACAAAATCTTTATTTAAACACTGTCCCTTAACACTTACTTAGTTGAATCATATTAACCCATGACTTGCACTATTCATAAGTAATATTAGCATTATATTCATGATGTTAGCCAGAGGGGAACTGGCCCCCACAGTGAGTCTGGTTTCTTCCAATGTTATTTTTCTCTCATTAACCAACATCTTATGGAGTTTTGTGTTCCTTGCCACAGTCGCCTTCAGCTTGCTCACTGGGGTTATAAATACAATTATTATTTAATTATTTATTTTTTAAACAGAATTCACAATCATATTTTATCTAATTACACAATGATGACTCATCGACATTATAGACATTACAGTTTTATCTTCTGTTAATGCCTGATTTTCTGTAAAGCTGCTTTGAAATGATGTGTGTTGTGAAAGGCGCGATACAAATAAAATTGACGACTTAATTTCATTAGCACATTCCTGTATAAACACTCTGCGCACAAAGTATACTATTCATCTATACATTACAGAATTACAGGATATATCATCAGTGATTTTGTGTCTGTCTGCGGGAGAGAGAGAGAGCATGGTAAGGCTTTTCATCTGGGTTGTAATTATCTCTAACCCCTGTCTCTTGTAATAGTGATGGTGGAGGGAGACTTAAAAGCCACACCAGCTCACAAGTTTGACAGAGAGTGAGAGCCCTGAGAGCATGAACTCGACGCTTGCTGAGTGAATTTGTTATCTAACTGAGTGCTTAAAAAAGTTTATTTTGTTATCTGATTGAATGTTTGAATCTACATGAATAGACTGCATTTCCACCCCAGAACCTGAAGCAGAAAAAATAAAAGTCTTACCTGCACTGCTTTGTTGCCTCCTGACTCCTCCATTGCCCAAGAGAACCAAACTTCTTACACTGATGCCAAAATATGGGACTTGAGGACAACGCCATTATGCAGTCTTCACCGGCTTAGTTGGGATATGTGAAATAAATGCATTTCATTGGCTCTGTACCTGTACTCTGCACATTGACAATAGAGTTGAATCTAAAAATCTCATGGAGTAAAGCCTGGAGCAGGAACAGCTGTTCCCCAGCCAAACCTCTTCCCAGAACTAAGGAGTCCTTCCCCATGTCTCTCTCCTTCCCAGGTTGGTGGGACCACCTGTGGTTAGGGAGGCTTGGGCCAGTCTGTGGGGAAGCAGGTCATTTCCAGGATCAGTGCTTGGCAATGGAGGTGGTGACACTGGTCCGGATCCCTGATGCTCCATAGGATGTCCCTGAACTGCAGGGGTGTATTATGTACCATTTAGTATAAAAGGGGTACATACCATGCATTGGTTTATTCAGGCTGTTCTCAAACCTCCATTCACCAATGCTTGGTGCAAGACTGGGCATTGGGCATGGATGAGGGTGAGGTGTGTGCACTGGGATATTCACAGGTATCCAGTGGTTAGCATTGAGATACTATTCAGGAGGGGGCCTGGGTAGCTCAGTGAGTAAAGACACTGTCTATCACCCCTGGAATCACAAGATCGAATCCAGGGCATGTTGAGTGGCTCCAGCCAGGTCTCCTAAGCAACCAAATTGGCCCTATGCTAGGGAGGGTAGAGTCACATGGGGAAACCTCCTCACTGTCGCTATAATGTGGTTCACTCTCAGTGAGGCAGGTGATGAGTTGTGCATTGATGCCGCGGAGGATAGTGCGAAGCCTCCACATGTGCTATGTTTCCACAGTAATGTGCTCAACAAGCCATATATGTATATATCATGATAAGATGTATTGCCTGCACAGCTTCATTGACTCCTGACTCCTCCATTGCCCAAGAGAACTTCTTACTGACACATTTGCAGATTTCGTTTCCATTGATTGTAGATCCACTGCAAACAGCATTATCTGTATTTTCCATGTTATAAAATTTGCATTTTCACATTGAGAATCAAAAAGCTGAAAAAGTTTTGCTTTCAGAGGCTAACAGTATATGGAGTTGGGATGAGTAATTCCTTGAAAAAGATGGGGTGACACTTGACTCATTCCTAGGGTTTATCAAGATTTTCACTTTACTATTCTAAGTAATTATTCAGAATAACTTATTATGTATTATGTAACATGCACAAGTTATTATTTTGTAACAATTAAAAAGATACCCCAAATAGTACAGAAGTTGGACAAATACAGTACAACATCCCTTTATTTAAGGCAAGTCATGATACACTACCAGGCACGGTAGACTAGTGATTTAGTGTGATGAAACATTCATTAACTGATTTCTGTTTAAAGAACACATAGCGCATTTGCATCTTCAGAGATGCATTTTAATCTTGACAATAAAAATATAATCAGTTAATGTTAGTTAATGTTATTTTAAAGTAGCCATAGTTTATAGTTCTCAATGAGGCAGTTCTCAAGGAAAATTCATATTGTGTTAATATAATAGAACTACTCCTTACTCAGAACTACTGCATAGTTGCCCACTAAGCATGAAAAAGTATTCTATAGTGTTAAAAGGTGTTTAACTGCCAGTATGAAGTCTTCATGAAAGTTTGTGCTGGCAAGCTATTTCGAACCACCCTAACAAACTCTAAAGAAGTGTATTGACACTTTAACTGTACCTACCCCAACCATATTACAAATGTATTTATTTTTATTCTTTTTACCCATTCAGTATGTCATCCACATTTAGTTTTTGTTACAGTGCTTCACACAGTGCTTTAAAGTAAATTACTGTGAAAGCTACATCCCTCCATTGAATTACTGTAATGAAAGAGCCAGAGGTTTAATTCATTGTTGAGGTTTGCACTCACTGACTATAGATACTTAGTCTCTGTGCTACAAATCTGATCATCTGACAAACTAAATGATAAGGCACTCTTGTAGGTCTTTCACATGAAAAAATGTAAAAAGAAACATTTCCATGGTAACCAATTTTCCTATGTCCTCGTTTCCCATAGTGTGTGTGTGTGTGTGTGGGAGGGGGAGCATTGGGGCAGAGAGAGAGAGAGAGGAGAGATTTAGAAATGGGGGCGGGTAAGTGCGAGAGATGATGTACAATATGCATTGCTAAAGGACCACATTCAGTTATAGATCACAGTAACAGTGTAACAGGTATTACAAACTGTACTGCACCACATTGCTAATTTGAACAGCAACCATTTGACTGGCATTGAGAAAAATGGTTTGGATATTTCCTGAATTTCACATTTTATAACCTGAGAAGATTTGGTAAGGATTTAAAAGTGTCATTGTTTGAAATCTTAGGAGAATTTCATAATCTTCAGAAGCACAGACATGACAGTTTTTCTTTACCAACAGAACACATCTGAGAAAAGGACAAAATGCTTTGAAAAAGCAATACAACCTACCGAAAAACAGAACTTCAGTTTTTAATTTTTTGTATTCTTTTTTTTTTTTTTTTTTTTTGACAAAAAAAACTTTCTTTTATGAGGGCAACGACAGAACTGGAGCAGAACCGCTTGCAACATTCTCTCTGATTTTTGCCTAGAAGAATGGAGTAAAACGGGGATCTTCTCATTTGAAAGCTGGGATTGTTTCCTGCACCTCTTGAGACATGGCTCAAACTGAAGACATGCCTAAGCAGGTGAGCGTTGAGGCTAAGGGAGAGAGTGAGTCCACGGGGGAGATAAAACGGGCTCGGACCATGGCTCTGTACAATCCCATCCCAGCCAAACACAACTGTCTCACCGTCAACAGGTCTCTCTTTATCTTTGCTGAGAATAACATCATAAGAAAATATGCAAAAAGGATCATAGAGTGGCCATATCCTTTAATAAGCTTGCACTCTTAGATGAATGATATGCAATTATTAAGATGGTTTGATGCTTGTGATCTTTTTAGTTATGAGTTGCCTGTGCTATTGTTGTCAGTTTTTTAACTGAATAATTTCAGACACATCAGGTGCACATTAGTAAAGCTGAAAAAGTTAAAACAATATTTCTTCTTCTGTTGGCAAGGAATCCAACAATGATCCATTCATTACAAAGGTTCATATAAATGCACATTCATTGTTTATTTTTAATAGGCCAGATTTTTTTTTTCATCCACCAATGAAGGTCAGTCAGCACTAATTGGTAATAGCCAGTAAGGTTTACAAGAGTTTTACAATTTTTCTGAGGTGCAACAGCGTAATAGTTATTGCCATAGTTTTTCAAAGAACTGTATAGTCTGTGAGAGTCCTAGTTAATGAATATAGAGATACAACATTAAAACTATACCTTGCCCTTCTTAAAAAGAGCAGCTCAGACCAATGTGAATTTTCATGCTTGTCTTGTTTTGTGGATGGTTGGTTTGGTGCTAGTCTCATTTGCTGGTTGTTCATCAAAAAGAAAGAAAAAAGAAAAAACAAACAAACTGAGAGCTTGAGGTTGCCAGAATAATCAGTAAAAAAAATATTAACAACTTTACAGAACAACTTGTAAATTTTTCAGTTTTCATGGTATATTTTACAGTGCAGTACAGTCGTTTATATTATTAAATGAAAAACTTAATATATGAATCTTCTGAAACTGTAAAAATCTGCTTTTCTCTTTGTAATATATTGTTAATCACCTTAGTTATTACAAATTTTGGTAAGGTAAATGATGACATGAAGTTCATTAATTGTGGCCCTTTCAGGAGCAATGACCAAAAACCCTGTAGAGTCAGTGCTCAGTGTCACTCACACAAACACTAAACACCATCAGGGTAACACATGTGACATTAAAATTATGCAATAAACATTAAGTAAACTATATCAAATATAACACAGAACACCCCAAATTACATAACTAATATTAAAAATATGAAGTAACATAACTATTCCCATAAAATATAATGAAATGTAAAGGGTCACGCAGGGAATTCTGGGAACACTGATTAAAATTTTTTTTACCATAATTTTAACAATAATTTACTATAAAAAGTGCATGTACTCTCTTGTTAAACTTAATACACATTTTAACTGTTAATTATACAGTTAAAATGTATATCTATAAAAATGTATTTTACTACATGTATTGTCTTTTTAAATATATTTATAATAAAAATAACATATATTTTACGATAACTACTCGTTAACTGATTTACGTTTTTACTATAGCATTTTTACAGTCTTTTACCGTCAAAATTATGGAAAAAAAAGTACAGTGCAGCTAATGAAGTTCAACCTGGTTTGGTTGAATTTATGGTGAAGTTGATTGTCCTTGGAAATGTTGCTGGTTAAGCTTGTAAAGAAGTCTGTGACTTCTGAACACCAACATCCCATGCAGGTGACAAACATTAAAAATCTAACATATGTTGGCAAAATTCAAAGTTAGGGGCCAGTCTAGCCAATGGTGTGAGCTACAGTGAGATAATTAAGTTTCCGAATGGTCATTACATTTCTGAATTAAGTAATTATACTAATTGAACTAGGCTGGGTTTCCCAAAGCACCAAGTAGAACGTTACTAGCACTTAAGTAGAACTTAATCTCTAAGGCGCGTTTCCCAAAAGCATCGTTATCTAAGTAGATAGTAAAAACATTTGTAAATTAACGAAAGCTTTGAACCACTCTTAAGTGCAACTAAATATCTTTTATATCTTTCTGGATTCTTTCACAGTTTATCAAAGGGCATTTAATAAATTATACTACACTATACTATATATTTTGATCATTGGAAAGCCATTGTAAACTATTTCAGAGGATAAAAACGTGTTGAAAAATCACCATGAAATCAATAGGTAGACTCCGCAGTCTGTGCATGCGACGTGATAGGTTTAAATTTACAGTATAACTTATATTAGCCTTCTTTGATAAGCATAATTGTAATGGCAATAGTTCCAATGGATGTCTCAAATCAGCTCACCTATAGTCTTTTTTTAAGGCTGTAACCAATTGCATGATGCATAATGGCATTAAGGTTACAATTACACGGTGCCTTGAACTCTAACCAGATGATTAATTAACATTTCGATGGGTCTATAATGAGTTCAAAACTGATGCCATCATTTTAATCCTGTTCTGTGTGCATTTGTTTAGTTTCCAGACAAAACACTTGAGAGTTGCTTATGAATCACATAACGTACATTCACGTTACATGCATTTATTGCATCACTTTCATTAATCTCTATGATTGAGCATCAATACATCTAAAACTACTTACTAAAGCCATCATTATTTCTAGAATTAAATTCTGTAATAGTTAAAAGGCTATACAAACAATATATGTTTGTCAGTATTTCCACATTATTTTCATGTTGAGAAGACAAACTCTGGACATATTTGTGATCAGACTTTTGGAGTGGACAGCTCCCATAACAAAGCACTTAAGTTCTACTTTATAACGAGCGATATACGTGCTGGTTTGGGAAACAGGCATTACTCCATCGTAAAATAATGAGCGATGTTAGTTAAGATGATCGTAAAAGCTTAAGTTGCTACATTATCGGGAAACCCAGCCCTATTTTAAAACAAGCCTTTTAGATTAGTTTATGTTTGGGACAAGAAATTGCAAATTGACCTGTCACAACAACATATTTTAGAACATTTACAAAGCTTTATAGATTTTAGTGATATTGTGAAGGCAGACAGAAAAACATCACGGTTACTGTTGTAACCTCCGTTCCCCGAGGGAGGGAACGAGACCTAGTGTCAAAGGAAGTGATACAAGGGGTCCATATAAAAACGGCATGCACTGACCGTGTTACGTGACTGTCGGAACAGGTGCAAAGCAGGCTATTGCATGTTAGAGGCACCTGTACCGAGTGCACGTAGCCCTCCCCAACGCCCCCTCAAAGAGTTTTGCATACCCACCATAGGTTTTCCCGCACCCCTGAGGGGGAAAAAGGTCTTACATGCTAGCATGGGAGAAAGCCCAGCAGCCGCGGCCTTCTCTCTCACTATGTCTCTCACATAGGATGTAAAGCAGCTGGTGCACAACTTAAATTGGGGAAGGCCGTCTTTCCTAGTTGGGAGCAGGAGAGCCTGTCGGGAGCAGCAGGTTTCCTGAGGCTAGGGTGCTGAGAGAAGACTCGAAGCACTTGTCCTGCTCCACGCACCTGGCAGGGGGCAGCTTAGAGACTGAGGAAGAGGCCTAAGGAGGCGTCTTCAGAACTTGTCAGTGCCGGTATGCCAGGTGCTGAGGCGAGACCGGAGGTAAGGTAGCTGTCCGGCCTGCAAATTTACTATTCTTTCAGGAGGGGAAGACCCTGCAGAGGCCACACCCTGCCCAGTCCAGGGGGAGGTAATGTATGGCAAATACACCACAAGGATTGTGTCTGGCAAAGGTATTGGGTGTTGCCATGGCCCGCTGCTCTGCTAGGGAGTTGCCATGGCTCAGTGCCCACGAGGACGCCACACTTCTAGTAGAGTGCGCTCGGACCTGCAGGGGGGCGGGCACGCCCTGGGTATGATAGGCTAAGGCAATAGCATCAACGACCCAGTGGGCTAGCCTCTGTTTGGAGACAGCGTTCCCTTTCCGCTGTCCGCCAAAGCAGTCAAAGAGCTGCTCAGAACATTTAAAGCTCTGCATGCTGTCCACATAGGTACGCAAAGCACGCACTGGACACAGCAATGAAAGGGCTGGGTCTGCCTTCTCCCGAGGCAGTGCTTGCAGGTTCACGACCTGGTCCCTGAAAGGGGTCGTAGGAACCTTGGGCACGTAGCCCGGTCGGGGTCTCAGGATAACTTGAGAAAGTGCCGGACCGAACTCCAGGCAAGTGTCGCTGGCAGAGAACGCTTGCAGGTCTCCAACCCTCTTGATTGAGGCTAACGCAATCAGGAGGGCCATCTTTAGGGAGAGGACCTTGAGCTCGACTGAATCAAGCAGCTTAAATGGGGGTCTCTGAAGGCCCAAGAGGACTACTGAGAGATCCCAAGAGGGGAACAGGCTAGGCCGGGGAGGATTCAGTTTCCGGGCGACTTTCAGGAACCTGATAATCAAGTCGTGCTTACCAAGGGACTTGCCATCTACTGCATCGTGGTGGGCAGCGATAGCAGCTACATACACCTTCAAGGTGGAGGGGGACAGCCTCCCCTCCAGCCTCTCCTGCAGGAATAGAAGTACTGACCGAACTGCGCATCTCTGTGGGTCTTCGGCTCGGGAAGAACACCAGTAAGCGAACAAGCGCCACTTTAGGGCGTGAAGTTGCCTGATCAAGGGAGCTCTGGCTTGATTGATCGTGTCTACGACAGCAGGTGGTAGATCCACTAGATCTTCCGCATCCCGTCCAGGGGCCAGACGTGAAGGTTCCAGAGGTCTCGGTGCTGATGCCAGAGGGTGCCCGGTCCCTGAGAAAGAAGGTCCTTCCTCTGGGGAATTTTCCAGGGAGGGGCTGTCGCAAGGAGCATGAGATCCGAGAAGCAGGTGCGGGTGGGCCAGTAGGGGGCCACCAAGATGACCTGTTCCTTGTCCTCCCTGATCTTGCACAGCACCGATGCAAGGCTCACTGGGGGAAATGCGTACTTGTGCAGTCCCCGGGGCCAGCTGTGTGCCAGCGCGTCTGTCCCGAGGGGGGCACCCATCAGGGTTATACCAGAGTGGGCAGTGGGAGTTGTCTTGGAAGGCAAAGAGGTCTACCTTTGCCTTGACGAATCGGTCCCAAATGAGCTGGACCACCAGAGGGAGAAGCCGCCACTCTCAGTTGGCCAAAACCTGTCGTGACAGCGTGTCCGTTGTTGTGTTGCGGTTGCCAGGGATGTGAGTGGTGGCTGACTCCAAAGGAGGAGATGGCGGGTGAGTTGTGACATATGACGAGAGCGCACACCACCATGTCAATTTATGTACGCTGCCGTTGCGGTGCTGTCTGAACAGATCAGAACGTGCTTGCCTCGGATTAGTGGAAGAAACCTCCGTAGGGTAAAAATTACAGCCATCAACTCTAGGCAGTTGCAACACTGCTGGGGTCCTTTTCAGGTGCCAGCGGCAGCGCGCCTGTTGCACATGGTGCCCCAACCCTGTCGAGAGGTGTCTGTGGTTACCATGACATAGAGAAAGCAGGGTTCAAGGGTTGAAAGTCTGACGGCAAGAGGGGGTGATTATCACATGATGCGTGCTGTGGGCCATGCCCATCTCGGGACTCGAGTCTGTAGCCAGTGCTGTAGTGGTCTGATATGCATCAACCTGAGCGGCGTGACCGCGGTTGAGGATGCCATATGCCCCAGGAGCCTCTGGAATTGTTTTGGAGGAACCGCTGTGCCAGGCTCGAAGAGAGCAAGCATGGGCCAGGATGAGCCAGTAGTCAAGGTAATTGAGTATGCGGATGCCCACTTCCCTTAGGGGGGCAAGAGCAGCCTCTGTGACCTTCGTGAAGACGCGAGGGGACAGGGACAGGCCGAAGGGGAGGACCTTGTACTGGTACGCCTGGCCGTCGAACGCAAACCGTAAGAAGGGTCGGTGTTGTGACAAAATGGAGACGTGGAAGTATGCGTCCTTCAGGTTTATTGCCATGAACCAATCTAGCTGTCGAATGCAGGTGAGAATCTGATTTGCGTGAGCATTTTGAACGGGAGTTTGTGCAGAGCCTGGTTGAGAACTCGCAAGTCCAAGATTGGTCTTGGTACAATCTCAAGAGTGAACATCCAACTGCCTGGGTTGCCCATCTCAGGAGCGCTTTGGAGCTTTTCTGGTCCGGAAAGGGGCCCTGGAGACGGGGGTGTACGCTGCCTGAGAGGTGCTCGAGGCTGGGCCCAGGTTGCGGAGTTGCCTGCCCAGGGGGACGCCCTCGGCGAGCAGGTGGGGTGCGGGGCAGGCTGTATGGGTGGCGCCATGGCATGATGTGCGATATTGCCTCCGTCTGCTTCTTCACCGCCGAAAACTGCTGGGCGAAGTCGTTGACGGTGTCCCAAGCTGGGAGACAGGGGCATTGAGAAATGTAGTCTTGTCAACGTTGCGCATCTCAACCATGTTCAGCCAGAGTTGGCGCTCATGGACCACAAGGGTGGCCATAGCCTGCCCGAGTGCCTGCGCTGTGACCTTCATGGCTCTGAGAGCGAGGTCGGTGGCAGAGCGCAGTTCCACCAGGATCGGGATTACCCAGGTGCAGATCTTTAAGTGCCTTGGCTTGATGGACCTAGATCCATGGCATGCAGGACGGAGGCGGCCTTTCCGGTGGCGCTGTAGGCTTTGGAGGTCAGAGATGACGTCATCCTACAGGCTTTGGACGGGAGTACCGGGCGGTCTCGCCAGGTGGCGGTGTCCTCTGGGCACAGATGGATCGCTACCGCCCTATCCACCTGGGGGACTTCCATGTATCCTTGGGCCACCCCGCTGCCCAGACGAGTGAGTGGGTCGATTACGGGTAGTGAAAGGTTCCCTCCATGACCGCGTCAGCTCATCATTCCGGGGGGGGGGGGGCGTGGCTGTGAGCGGCGCCGGGTGCCGAGGTACCAGTTGTCAAGCCGCGATGGCTGTGGGGAGGAGGGAGGGTTCCAGTCTAAGCCCACGCTCACAGCAGCCCAGGAAAGCATGTCGGCCATCTGCGCATCCGCCTCAGACTGGGCGGGCTGGCCCGAAGGCGGCAGCCCAGTCGAGTGTTCTGCGTCAGATGCCTGGACGCTCTCCGATGCAGCGGTGATGTCATCATCCAAGCCTGGGGCTCGAGGGAGAATGCCGGCTGGCCATGCGGCAAGTCACACTCATCCCGAACCCGTACAGAAGCACACGAGCTTGTTGGGAGGCAGGTGGTTCATGGGGATTTACCCAGCGTAACCGAGCCCATCGTTATCCCCATATCGCCTTCATCGCCAGCCGGGTCATCCTCAATCACGTGGGAAGAAGGAGCGACGTGGGAGGCGGCTGAAGTGGCATTCAGCTTCAGGAAGGAGAGCCGAGATCACAACGTTGCCATGGTCATGTTCTCGCAATGAGAACATGAACCATCGACGAACGCTGCCTCAGTGTGATCGCTACCCATGCACATGAAGCAGCTTCTGTGGCCGTCGTTCTTGGAGAGAAATCGCCTGCATCCAGGAACAACACAGGGGCGGAAAGGCATCTTGAAAAAGACGCGTCCTGAAAAGGACGTTCAACGCTGCTGTATATTGCTCTTTTTGCGAGTGGGAAACTCAGACTCTTTTAGAGAAAATATAGCTCTTTTAGGAGGAGAACACTCTTTTAAACAGGAAGAAGCGCTGTCGAAGCGCCCAGGGGCATGAACTGCACAGTGTGCAGAGAGAGAAACGCCAGCTGGAAATGCGCCATGCGGATCCAACAGCCACGCTTCTCGCTGGTAGAGGTGGGTGGAACAGGAATGAGATTCAGCTGCTTGCTGCACAACCATTCGGATCCGAAGAAAAATTCTGACTGGTATTCGCTGCCCCGCTTCCCTTTATACCCGTATGTCCGGGGCAGGGCATGCAAATTCTGTCTGAGAACTTCACATTGGCCTTTTTGTCAGGTTCAGAAGTACGATTCGGCATCCGAGAAGACCCCTTGTGTCTTCCTTCGACACAACATCGAGAGAGTGACAGAAGGGGAATGTCTGTTATGCAATGGTGGAAAAGTAGCCAGAGTGAAACAGTATAAACCAACTACATTGAGTGCAACGGGAACATGTTAGAGGTTGTTCCTCAAAGCTCGGGAGAGTTAATTGACTTCTTAGTTATGTTTTATGAAAGTATCATCTTTGTGTCAAATATTTATCCAATAAATCAGCAGAAGACAAAAATAGTGGATGGCATAGAAATGTTTGAGTTTATATTGAGATCACTGAATGGATGATGGCCACATTTAACAGTGTTTGAGACATTGACAATTGCTTCTAAAACAAATCAAGGTGACAAAATGGTTTTATTTTCTATTTAATCTTATTGCTGTCTAGGAGAAACAATTCAGATATTAAAGAGATCTCATGTGTGATTTTTCTTTCTTATGGTGACTTTTCGAATTTGGAATATTCTTTTAAAGTAGGCTAAGCTAAAGTAGACAATTGCATGACGAAAGAGCAGAATTATAACATCTACAGCCATATATGTATTCCCATATACTGTGGTTGTACAGCATGTTATGCTATGTATGCATGTGTGTGTTGAGAAGGAGAGGGTTCACTGAGCAGTTTATGTAGAAATAGGTTATAGGAACATGACACAAAGGACTACATATTTGGTTTTTATATTTATGGATCCGAAAGATTTAGCTACTCACTGACTACATTACTATTTTAGAAAAACTTAACTGGTGATGTAATTTTAAAAAGTACAGTACTGTGCAAAAGTTTAGGCACTTATGAACAATGTTGCATATAAAAAATAATGTCATAAATAGTTTTCATTTATCAATTAATATCATACATAATCCAGTAAACATAAAAAGCTAAATCAATATTTGATGTGACCACCCATCTCCTAGGTACACCTGGACACAGTTTTTCTTGGTTGTTGGCAGATAGGATGTTCGAAGCTTCTTGGAGAATTTGCCACAGTTCTTTTATCTATTTAGGCTCAATTGCTTCTGTAACTTCATTTAATATTAGACTGACATGATGTTCAGTGGGGGGCTTCGTGGGGGCCATGACATCTGTTGCAGGGCTCCCTGTTCTTCTATTCTAACCTTTTCTATTTGCAAATGTAATGTTTGGAGGTCTAACATATATATTCTTATTGACACACTAAAGCTGAAGATAAAATAACCATCTTAAGACAAATGCTATTGTGAAACACCTTATGTGCCTAAGACTTTTGCACTGTACTGTATATCAGAGCCAAGCCACTGTACAGTATATCCTGTATATGGAATATATTTAATATTTTCAGTTTCAGCAAACATAAGTTTTTGCAACTTTAATAATTTCATGTGATATGAGTCAGATGTCAATTGAATTATCAGTTCCCATATCAGCTCACTGCTTGTGCTTACTAGCAGAGAAGTATGCTTGTAAGAAAAGAAATTGGTCATGAGATCACATAACAATCTGAAAAACATTCAAACAATCCCTTGAGATTCAGTTTAGATGCTCAGGTGAACAAAACTCAGAATCAACCTTACCTGGAGGAGGTTATGTGTAGAATGCAGGTTGCCATGGAGATCAGCACTGCTAGAGAGATGCCAAAAATAAAAAGCTGAAAATTCATGGTTAGTGCATTAGTTATTGAACTGACCTTACAATGTTTATTTTTTTTATATATGTATCATGGCTATTTTATCAGATTATCAAACAATTTTCTAACTGATTTTTGTCATTGGCTTATAAAACAAAAATATATAGAGGTAATATTGCTCCAGGCGTTCATCGTTATGGTTACATTTTAGAATAAGGTTGTTTTTGTCAACATTAGTCAACGCAAGAGTTTGCATGATTTTATTTAATATTTAATAAAATAAAAATACACAAACAAAAACACATACAGGGCAGCTGCCCATAATTCTCTCTCTCGCACTGCAGCTTCCAGTCGGCCTTTATCCCTCTCTGAGGCTTGATTAGCCTGATTAGAGGCCAGGTGTCCGGCATAAGGACCCGGGCCCACCCTCCGCCCTCTCACATTCCTCCCTTGTTCTCTCATGCCGGGTAGCCCCTGGCGTGACGTACACGGGTAGGCTTGGTCCTCGGCCACTCCTCCACCCTCTAGCGGACAACAGCCGCGCCTCCCCGGGTGGATCGGAGGCAGTCCTCCGGGCCCTGGCATCTGACGGATGGCCACGGCTGCTCCTTTGAGGTGGATGGTAGCGGGGAGAACTCCACTATGGTGCATCCTTCCTCTTTCCCGGATTTTAGCACCAATGTAATAGGGTTAATGGAAAGGAGGAGGTGAGAACTGGCTTGACGATATAAATAATATTTAATTAAATAAAAATACACACACACAAACACATACAGGGCAGCTGCCTGTAATACTCACTCACTCACACTCTCTCTCTCACACACTGCAGCTTCCAGTCGACCTTTATCCCTCTCTGAGGCTTGATTAGCCTGATTAGGGGCCGGGTGTGCAGCATCACGTCCCGGCCCCGCTTTCCACCCTGTCACAGTTACTTTCTACAAATACTGTCTTAGTAAATTGTTTACACAAAAAGTTGTATATGTTAACATTAGGTAATGCAATTTGAATGAACATGAACAAACAATCAACAATAGTAGTATTACAAAATTACTAAATTGTTCCTTTTTTGCTGTCAGATTTTTGCAAACTCAGGTTTAGCATGTTTTAGTAGGAAGATTTCTATGTAGTCTTAATATGAAGTATTTACATTTCAGATTTATATTAAAGTAAAAATATGGAAAATTACTAGAGCAGTCATAAAACTGACATTTCGATAAGGCTTGTGCAGATGTCTTTGGCTGAACTGAGAGAAACTCTCCATTTCTTGACTTTTTCTTCAGCTATTCACAGAGAGAATATCAGGTAATATACAACTTCTGAGAATGAAGTGATTACTAGTTTGCTACAAAACATAAGATAAAACCAGAAACTACAGCTCGGCATTAAGTTTGTTCAAGTAGTTGAATCGTCTTGTAACACCACGGTTGCAGCGCATGGCCCAAGCCACCCCTAAAATTTGATGAGCATCCCAAATTCTAAACTATGATTGGTAATTTCCCAAGTCGGAGGCAGGTCTTCAACATAACCAGGTAGAACCGTGATAGTTTAAATGTGAATAAATGTCAGCAAATCAAGTGGACTTGGGGGAAACACTGCATACAGTCATCTGGAATGAATTTAAATAACTTTAAAAGATATAATGCCATAAATCTTTAAAAATCTTGGCAGGTGCTTCTTTATCATCTAGCCTAGTATGTCTCTTAAGAAAAGAAGATTAATTACTTTTTTTTTTTTTTTTTTTTTTTTTAGGCCTATGCTATTTTTTTGTCTCAAAATAAAACACTTGCCTACTTCATAGTATCATGTCACGCCACGGAAGCTTCATCTCTCCAAAACTGCACTGAACTTCCGTGTGTTAAATGTAATGTAATGCGCTGTTCTTAAAGAGACAGTACGTATATTAGCAGTGTCCATAACATTTATGCAGTTTTAAGAGACACTGTATAAATAAAATCATTGGAGTTTTCTGTGTTTTGCCATATTAACATTTAATAACAATTAATTATTTAACTAAATAACATCTGACTATTGAAATTCTTTATATGCATATCTTATTATTATTATTATTATTATTATTATTATTATTATTATTACTGCTACTACTACTATCATCAGGGATGTTTAGTTACGCTTCATGCCACCCTTTAATGAGTCTGTGCATCACAAGGGCCACCCCAATCAAAAAAGTCTGGACATGCAACTGGGTCCAAGCTTGTTGTAAGCCATTCTTCAGCTCAGGGAAAGTTATGCAGCAAAAGTTTTTGAAACCCCCGTTAGGGGTCATGTTGTTACCCTATAAACATTCTCCCCTCCTCCCTTTGAGTCAGACGAGGCTAAGTGACTACTCATGCTCAGTCCAGAGAAGGAATCACGCATGTACATTGACCAAACAAGTCAATTCAGGGTATAAGAACAACTGTTTGTTTGCTTTGGAGGCTGCACATAGGGTTTGGCTGTCTCCAAGCAAAGAATGTCCTACTAGATTGTGGATGCTATTGTGCTCGCATATGACTCATAAGGCATAAAATGCCCCATGGGATTAAAAGCTAATTCGACCATGAGCATGATTTCTTCCTGGTCATGGGCTAAGGGCTTGTCTCTAGAAGACACATTTATGGCTGCTGGTTGTGCTTCCCCTTACACCTTTACCAGGTTCTAATACCTGCTTGTATCTTCCCTCTCCTTCTTTACAGAGGAAGAAGGTTGATCACTGAACAATTGCTTAGTACAGGAGGTAGAAATTGGTGGTGTGAATGAGAGCATTTGTACCAATGTTTCACAACCCTGTCAGCTAGTGCCATTGTGCCAAAGCCCATGGCCAGATGATTGCTCTGCTCCCCTCATTACCACTGAGCAGGAATAGGTGTTGAGACATTGCACCACTACCCAGCATGGCTAGTGTCTCTGTCTTGACGTCAAGCTAATGGTTTATTGTTCCCACCTCCCTTCCTATTTTTCAATACGAATAAGTATTGGCTCTAGAATTTGACTGCCCTACAAATTACTAGAAGGCACTGCACATCAGCGCTACATTGTGACTATACACAGCTCCACAGCATCTGTTTCCGATGCTACTTCGAATTTACCATCTTGAAAGGCAACGTCTCGGTTTCTCTGTAACCTTGCTTTCCTGAACGGGAGCGAGATCCGAGGTACTGAGAGAGGTTTTCTTCCTTCAGGTGGGAGCTTATATGCTCACTACCACATCAGCATAGGCAGAGTGTCATTCTTCACTAGCCAATAAAATTGTACTGATTGTATAGGGTTTCAAGGATTCTGCCCCTGGAAGAAGCTCCTACAGCTTCACATTCTGACACAGCGTCTCGTTCCCTCCTTTCAGAGAACCAAGGTTACAGAGTAAACAAGACGTTTTTCATCTTCTTTCATGTCATCACCCCCCTTCCAACACTGCAAGTCAGATCTCATGTAGAATTCAGAGTTTCCCTCTGGCAAATATGACTTCAATTGATGTGCTCAAAACTAATCCTTATGATATTTCCAACTCCATATGAAGGCTAATTAAATAAATAAGCCCAGTAGAGGTGAGAGTTCTTCCACCAGATCTTGATATATATATATATATATATTTACACACTGATCAGCCACAACATTACCACCTGCCTAATATTGTGTAGATCCCCCTCGTGCCACAATAACAGCACCAACTCGCATCTCAGGATAGCATTCTGAGATTCTATTCTTCTCACCACAATTATACAGAGTGGTTATCTGATTTACTGTAGACTTTGTCAGTTCGAACCAGTCTGTCCATTCTCCATTGACCTCTCTCATCAAAAAGGCATTTCCGTCCACAGAACTGCCGCTCACTGGATGTTTTTTGTTTTTGCCCCCATTCGGAGTAAATTCTGGAAACTGTTGTGTGTGAAAATCCCAGGAGATCAGCAGTTACAGAAATACTCAAACCAGCACATCTGGCACCAACAATCATGCCACATCCCAAATCACAGAGATCATTGATAGCAAGAACCAATAATCACGACCACAAGGAGGTTACCCCATGTGACTCTACCCTCCCTAGCAACCGGGCCAATTTGGATGCTTAGGAGACCTGACTGGAGTCACTCAGCACACCCTGGATTTGAACTCACGACTCCAGTGGTGAGAGTCAGGGTCAATACTTTCTGAGCAACCCAGGCCCCTGAATTTATTTTTATAAATATCATTCATACATACATATATATATAGTGCCTTATGTTTGTGCACTGATAAAGTGCTTATGGAAGAGTTGTGTCTTCAGTTGTTTTTTGAATGTTGAGAAGGTCTCAACAGATTGGATAGGGGTTGGAGGCACATTCCACAACTGAGGAACAAAGAATGTGAATGATTTGGAGAGCAACTTTGTGCCTTGTTGCAATGGAACATCAGTCGTTGCTTATTCTTTGATCACAAGAAGCAAGAGGGGACATAGACCTGTAGGAGTGAGTTGAAGAAAGAGGGTTGTGTTCCATCGGCTGTCTTGAAGGCCAAATTCAAAGACTTGAATTTGATGCGGGCAACTACAGGTAATGGAGTGAGATCAAGAGGGGAGTGACGTGAGTCCTGGTTGGTTAAAGATCAGACGTGCTGCTGGGTTCTGGACCATCTGTAGTGGCTTAATTGTGCTAGTTGGGAGGCCGGCCAACCAAGTCAATATCAAGTCTTGATATGTCAAGAGCTTGGATCAGGAGCTGCACAGAATATTCAGACTGGAAAGGTGTGATTTTCCAGATGTTGCAAAGCACATACCTGTAAGACCATGTGGTTGAAGAGATATGGACAGAGGAGTTTAGCTGGTAATCCAACATCACTCCCAGGTTCCTGGCTGTCCTGCTTGGTGTTAATATTGTTGAACCAAGATGTTTTATGAGGTTGTGGTCAACAGCTGGGTTGGATTAGTTCTGTCTTGGCAAGGTTGAGCTGAAGGTGGTATTGCTTCATCCATGCCGAGGCCAAATGGAAAATAATTGCTGGGAATTTGCAGTGTTAATGATCTTATTCTAGTAATCGGTTACCTTGGCAGCAGAAACAGAATAGAAAGAGGAAAGGAGTGATTTGAGATACATGCATGTAAAGTGAAGCATGGCTCTCGCATTATATGATGTGACCGATAAGTAGCTTTCCATTGCAATTCCAATCACACAGCATGATTTGCAGAAAATGCGATTGTGGGTCCTGAAAATGTAAGGGTCTCAGTTTGTTATAGAATGCTAATGCCAGTCTCATTAATAACCCAACTGTTTGAACATAACCATTTTTGAGACTGAAAAACTTATTCTGCTGCTATGTGAACATGGTCATAATTTATACTATTCATGTTTTTTCTTAAATGTACAATATTTCATGTGTATTTTTTTCCACTGTATCTTGTGTTATATTTTCCAATGAAAAAATATCAGTTATTTCATCCCTAACTTCAAGTGTATTGGTGGCACCATCATGCCCTTGGATTTCTCTCCAGCAAGAGGAACCAGAATGCTTGTTGTCAGTGGTAGTTTCGAGGGAAGTGATTTGGGAATGAGGGAAATGTTTGAGGTGAACTTGTTTAAGAGAGATCGGCATTAAGAGTTGCTATTGACCCAAGAATGCCCATAACTCCTATGGCAAATGGAAAATTATAATAATAATAACAACATAAAATATATAAACATGATAAAAGGTTAGTATGGCCCATTCAAAGGCCAGACTTGAGTCCAATTGAAAAATATTGACATGACCAGAAGATTGTTGTCCCACTAATTGTGGCAGAGAATGCTGTACATGCAGCTTAATTTCCTCTTCGCTAATGGTAGCCATCTCCAGAGTTTCAGAATGGTTGTCATAATATAAACCCACACCTGATTTACATGAATTGGTATGGACAATCTGATCAGCTTTCATAACCAACATGGGATATAAAGAATAATTGGCCTTACTAATGCCCCTTCTGTATTCCAGTCATTTATCAACAAGTTGTTATTCAAGGATGTAATTCAACAAGCTCAGTAATCAGATCCTATTCCTTCCTTGTAACCAACTTGTATAATTTTGTTCCCACATCACTATGGTCTTAGGTCATGCAAAGGGGTCAGTTCTTCCCTAAACTCAGGTTATCCAGGAAATCACAGAAAAATAGCATACGTAAAAGGGCTGGGCAATCACAGTATAATCATAATATTGCAATATTGAATATCACAATGATTTTAATACACTATTTGTTTGGCCATTTAAGTTTCATAAAGAGCACATCAGTAGATCAATGCATAAGTGCACCTGCCTCTGTAAGTCTTTATGTGATATTAATGTAAATGCAGCCGTTAATGTATTATGTGATTAAATTACAGGTTAAGAAATTAAAAGAAATTAAGATCATCATATTGTAAGACTTGGCTTTATTGTTATATTCTGACTGTTTCTGTTTACAATCGTTCTATCTGTGCTTGCATTTCAATTTGTCATATGGCTTCAGTATGTACAGAACAAGTAGACTATGTATTTGAATGAGTCATATGAAGCTGCTTTTCAATAGAGTATTTTGTTAGTTGAGTGCTGTCAGAGCAGTTTACGTGCATTGTGAAATCGAAGTACTGCAGGTTCAAGCATTCACACACTTCCGAAAATTAGTAACCGTAAAAAGTGAATATACTAATCTAAAAATGTGGCACAGTAAAACTAAAAAGCAGAAAATGAGCATTTCACCAGATGTGGAACATTGTAAACTGTCAAGTGCACACTGCACTTTCAGTGTCAAAATGCAAAAAGGTCCAGATGAAGGTGAATCAAAAAGGACAAAATATATTGTATATTAATTTATCTAATTCTCAAAATAATAATGATAAGTCAGTATTATTTTAGATTATAACATGGTCTGTTCTAATGCTTGATTCTGATTGGCTGGAATGCGTGCAGTTCAAACCACTGAATGCACATGTAGTACCGGTCAGTTTTAATGATGTTCTATATTAACGTGCTGTTTGTAACTATAGTAACATAATATTACAGAGCAAGCAAAGTGAACTGTAGCAATTGAAAACATTTCCTAACTATGCATAGCTAATATAATAGAATTCAGGGTGAGAGATTGAAATCAGGACCTATTAATTGCGTCTTTCCCTCTCCAGCAAGGCGATGCGACACAATTTAAACTGTAATCTGTTATGTATATCATGTTTCTGTGCTGAAGTGCTGCCTATAGCCACTAGAGCCCCTCCCACTCCCCCCGTGTTCCACAACTGCTACCGGGTCCTTAAATAACGTATAACGTGCGAGTAAGGGCATCCAGTGGAATTTCTGGTGACCCCCTAGGGTAAAATGGTGCCCCCTAGGGAGTTTGTGCCCTATGCAGGCAGCGTAATATGCGTATAGGGAGTGGTGATACTGCTGGGCCATATCGTCCAACCCTAATCAGTAAGGGCAAATTTTGTTAGCCAAAATAACGTATGATGTAACTGGATTTGTTATTGAATGCATGGCTTGTGCACTGTTATTACAAGCAGCTGGTCTATTAGAACCATTGCCCGATTATGGTCACATTAAATCATATACACTGTCATTCGGTACCTGTTACTTTTCTCTGTGCTGGTCAGGATGGGCCACTCTCAGCCATTAATTATTACTGGATAAAGATTTTAAATATTATTTTATAGATACTGCGAGGCAGATCAGTTTGATTTAAAAAAAAAATATGCATGTCCTGTGTAAAAACCTCTCTATAGAGGCATAAAGTGTTCTGAGATGTGAATGCTGATCAGTGGAGGATTCAGTTTTCAGAGCTGTCAAGCACAACCTAGAAGAAGAAAGCTTTGTGTCTCTGTCTCAATTATGGTCTGACAAATGACAACAAAGCATATCTTTCATATTCTGAACTGCTGAGCATGATTTTTTTATTTATTTATTTGTCTTCCCTTTTCTGCATGGCATGCCCATTTCCCAGTGTCCTCATGGTGGTTTTGTGACTCACCTCAGTCCAGGTGGCGGAGGACAAATCTCAGTTGCCTGAGATGTAGCGCATAAGGGGGCTCACGCTATTCTCTGTGGCAGATTGTACACATAGTGTAATGACCAGAGGTGTAAAGTAATGAATTACAACTACTCTCGTTACATTACTCAAGTAAATATTTCAACTTTTTTTAAGTATAAATAAATAATAGCACTTTTACTTAAGTTGATTAAAAATTAAGTATTCAACATTGCAACAATTATTTTTCACCACAATTACAAAGTACAAAAAAGACTTAACATTTGAGAATTTTTAGCAAGGAATGGATGTTATATAAAGAAGGTATGAGAAATCACAAAACATAATGTAACCAAATTCTTTGTTTATTTATTTATAAGGGACCATGTACAATATTAAACATAAATGTTTCCATTTGATGCATTGTACCAGATTTAGCCTAAGGCTGCCCTTTTCTGCATATCGCAGAGCCTTTTTGTGGTATGTTCTGCATAACACGGCTGCGAATTTGATCTTATCACGGCCCATTCGGCACGTTTCGCGGCCGACCCACCGGCCCGCTCAGTTCTCCCGATGTACAGTCCGCCTGATCAGCCCCAAAGTGCGTCGGCCCACTGAGAAAATACCCGGTATGCCAGATTACCAGTCCAGCCCTGATCCTTGGTGAAAGGAAACTTTCATTTCTTTCAAGATCAAAAATGTCTTTGTGTTCTAAAAGTGGAACCATATATACTATATATAATACAATTTTTATCAAGTAACTTGTAACGTAATACTTGATTAAATTTTCGGCAAGCTACTTATTTACTTTTACTTGAGTCATGATATTTCTTAATACTTCTACTTGTACTCAAGTTAATTAATTCTTCAGTAGCAGTACTTTTACTTAAGTAAATAAAATCAGTACTCTTTCCACCACTGGAAATTACTCACATTAATACTTGTAATTTGCATACATCCATGTGCACATGTGAAGGGAGTTCATGCCAGATCTGCTCTGTAGTACCAATATACTCTATTTTTTTTCTTTTACTTGTAGTAATTCTTTTGTAGAACTATTTGTAGTGCAGAGTGTTTTACAGTATATTACCTTTCTCTCGTATAGGAGGAGAGTGTGATGCCTGTGTCATGAAATGTGTGGAATAAATGTAACAATTAAATTTCCTGGTAAAACGTTTCGGGTTACTTGTGTAACCCTTGTTCCCTGAAAAAAGCGGAACGAGATGCTGCGCTGCTAAGCGCTATGGGGAAACAATCTTATTGTGAGCTGCTTCTGAACATGTGTGTAACACGTCAATGAAATTGACTGGAATTTATAGCCTCGGTTGGTGAGATCATTGGACGCACCTGTGACGAGGCTATAAATAGAAGGCGTCACCAGAGTGTCGTCAGATTATTTTTCTGAAGAGCGGTCCTGGGACATCCCAGTGCGGCAAAAGAAGCGCAGCATCTCGTTCCGCTTTTTTCAGGGAACAAGGGTTACACAAGTAACCCGAAACGTTCCCTTTACAAAAAGCTTCACTTTGATGCTGCGCTGCTAAGCGCTATGGGGAACGAAATGCCCACGCCGCCGCACTGGGGCTGTCCGGACCCCTGATCGTTGTGAAGTGTTTTCACAGAACGCGAGAGGTTCCAAACATAAGCTTGAGATGTCGACTCAAGGGCATAAGCCCGGAGTAGCAGAACATCTAACACCATAAAATCCGAAGAGTGTGTACGGAAAAGACTAGCCTGCCGTATCACAAACCTGGTTTAGACATGAGCTTGAGATGTCGACTCAAGGACATAAGAGTCCGGAGTAGCGGAGCATCTAGCCCACAAAGTCAAAAGATGAGTTTTAGAAGCCGATTCAAAGGCTCTAACTCAAAAGTTCGTACCATGAACTTGAATTTGGCATGAGCCCGGGATGTTGACCCAAGGACATAGTCCAGGGTAGCAAAACATCCCAGCCAATGTAGAAATTGTAGAATGTGTGTGGAAGGGACTAGCCCGCCATGTCACAAACTTGCTCCTGCATGAGTTTGAGATGTCGACTCAAGGACGTAAGAGCCCGGAGTAGCATGAACATCCAAACTATAGAATTTAATGAATGTGTGCGGAGAGGACCAGCCTGCCGCATCAGAAACTTGCTGCAGAGGGACCCCTCTAGCCAAGGCTTTAGAGGAAGCGACCCCTCTGGTGGAGTGAGCCCTGACACCTACTGGCGAAGCTTGACCGCGCGCCTCATAGGCCAGGGCAATAGCATCCCTCACCCAATGTGACATAGTCTGTTTACTAGCGGCCGCCCCCTTGTTGCGGCCCCCATAGCAAACAAACAATTGCCCTGACTTACACCACTGGCTTGTGCGGTGGACATAAATCTGAAGGGCACGAACTGGGCAGAGTCCATGAAGTCTTTCCTGCTCCGGCGTTAAAAACGGCGGGGAGCAGAAGGCTTCTAAAGTGACAGGATGTACTGTCGAAAAAGGAACTTTAGGAAGATAATCAGGGTAAGGATGCAAAATTGCTTTGGCCATACCGGGGGCAAATTCTAAGCAGGTCGGCAGAATAGACAGAGCCTGTAGATCCCCAATCCTCTTAAGAGAGGTAACAGCCATAAGGAAGACCATCTTGAGAGTCAGAAGTCTGTCAGACGCTGACTCCAGAGGTTCAAAAGGGGTCTCGACCAGAGCCTCCAGGACTATAGTTAAGTCCCACGAAGGAGTTCTGGCCCTAACGGGAGGCCTCAGTCGCCTGGCTCCACGAATGAAGCGGGCGAGTAGAGGATGTCTCCCTAAAGGCACCCCGTCAATCAGGGCATGGCAAGCCGAAATAGCGGCCACATAAACCCTGAGAGTAGCGGGGCATATGCCTGCTGACAGTTTCTCTTGCAGAAACTCCAGAACTGAAACAATTTGGCAGTTAACTGGATCTGCATCATGAGAACTGCACCACCTTTCGAAGACACCCCATTTATTGGAGTAAATTCTTCTGGTGGAAGGAGCCCTAGCACTAAGAATGGTTTCAATAACCCCAAGCGACAGCCCTGTGTCCCTCAGTTGGTACCCTTCAGGGGCCAAACGTGAAGTTTCCACAACTCGGACCTGGGATGAAATATTGTCCCCTGTGCTTGAGACAGAAGGTCCTTCCTGTCCGGAATCACCCAGGGCGAGCCGTCTAGGAGAGACATCATTTCTGAGAACCAAACCCTGTTCGGCCAGCGAGGCGCTATCAATAAGAGGCAAGACCCTTGCTGGCGAACTCTGGCCAGGACTCCCGGGAGCAGAGAAACCGGAGGGAACGCATACAGGCGCATTCTGGGCCATGTATGCGCCATCGCGTCCAGACCCAGGGGGGCTGGGTGACTCAGAGAGAAGTAGAGGGGACATTGCGCAGTCTCTTGAGAGGCGAAGAGGTCCACTTCGGCTCTGTAAAATCTCTCCCAGATCTGTTGTACTACCTCGGGATGGAGTTTCCACTCGCCCGATGGTAAGATTTGTCTGGACAGAAAATCTGCTCCCACATTCAGGCGTCCAGGGATATAGACTGCCCTGAGTGACAGTAACTTGCCCTGGGCCCAAAGGAGAATCCGACGTGCCAGCAAATTGAGGTGGCGAGAACGTAGGCCTCCTTGATGATTTATGTAGGAGACTGCCGCTGTGTTGTCCACCCGCACAAGGACGTGGCAGCCTATCAAATGTTGGAGAAAGTATTTCAGGGCCAGAAATACTGCCATCAGCTCGAGGCGATTTATGTGCCAATCGAGTTGATGACTCTCCCATTCCCCTTGGGCTGGACGACCACTTAAGACCGCACCCCAACCCGTCAGGGAGGCGTCTGTCGTAAGCATCTTGCGACGACACAACGCACCAAGAGTGGGACCCAAGGTGAGAAACCGGGGTCTGAACCACATAGAGAGGGAACGAAGCACTGGGCGCATAACCCTTATTTGCCTGAGGGGACTGGCCCTTGGATGAAACCCTCTGGCTTTTAGCCACAGCTGAAACGGTCTCATATGGAGAAGGCCCAAAGGAATCACCGTGGACGCAGACGCCATGAGACCTAATATTCGTTGGAACTGAAGAACAGTGCAAACTTGACCTAGCCTGAGAATGCTCAGGGAGTTCTGAATGGAGATGACACGAGCGGGAGACAACTGTGCCTGCATCGTGACCGAATTCCATATAACCCCCAGATAGGAAATTTTCTGGGTCGCTCTTTTTGGCGTTGAGTCTCAGACCCAGAGAACCTAGATGAGCCAAGACGATATCCCTGTGCTGAACTGCCAGTTCTTGAGACTGGGCTAGGATCAGCCAGTCATCTAGATAATTCAGAATGCGGATGCCCTGGAGTCGCAATGGAGCCAGTGCTGCATCCATGCATTTCGTGAATGTGCGGGGTGATAGGGCTAGACCGAATGGAAGGACCCGATACTGGAAGGCTTCGTCCCCGAAAGCGAACCTCAGGAACTTCCTGTGCTGTGGCAGAATTCCAATATGAAAGTATGCGTCCATGAGGTCGATCGTGACCAGCCAATCGAAACGTTGGAACTGAGACACGATGGACCTGACTGTTAGCATCTTGAACCTGAGCGTCTTGACCGAGCGGTTCAAGGCACGAAGATCCAAGATGGGACGCAACCCCCCCCCTTCTTGGGGACCAGGAAGTATCTGCTGTAATAGCCAGACTCTTTCTCTGGAAGGGGAACATGTTCTATGGCCCCTTTCTCCAAGAGATTCCGCAGTTCTACCTGAAGTAGACATGCCTGTTCCGGGCTTACGGTAGTGGAAACCACGCCGTTGAAGCTCGGAGGGCGGCAAGCGAACTGAATTCTGTAGCCTTTTTCTACTGTTTTTAGAACCCACATAGAAATACCTGGCAGAAGTTTCCACGCTGCCAGGTTCTCTGAGATGGGAACTAATTTCAAGACTTCCTGTCGAGGGGGTGTAGAATGTTCCGTGTCCTGGAATATGGCAGGAAGCGACGGTACATTCAACATTTTGTTGGAAACCCCTGTCACCCGAAACACCAAGGGTGGCGGGAGTGAAGAGGTTTCGTGAGGGTATCGGGAGGGCCGAAGTGAATGATACACGCGCCCCGTCCCGAAGGGAACTACCCTCACAAGGTTGGATACAAGGACGTCAGGGCTTCTTTCTCTTGGAGATAACAGCCCTGAGGTCTTGTTTGGGAGGTTGCTGAGGACGACGAGCCTGTCCCCAATCTTTGCGAGGGGGAGCACGACTTGCCACGCTCTGCTTCTGGGAGACTGGGTGACCGACGGCCTCGCCCCCTGAGTGCGACGAGGAAGGAATTTTCCAAAGGCCTCCTCATGGCTTTTCACCTCCTGGAATCTGGAGATAACCGTGTTCATGGCGTCTCCAAAGAGACCAGAAGGCGAAACTGGGGCATCAAGAAGGAAAACCCTGTCCTTATCCTTGATGCCGGATAGATTCAGCCACAAGTGCCTTTCAGTGCTAACCAAAGCGGACATAGACCGGCCAATAGCACGGGCTGACTGCTTGGTGGCACGGAGAGACAAATCAGTAGCTCGACGAAGCTCAGAGAAAGCTTCATCGTCGAGACTTCTTCCAGCACTCAAATCTTTTAGCAGGTCAGCCTGGTATGCCTGCAAAACAGCCATGGTGTGCAGCGCAGCACCAGCCTGACCAGCCGCTTGATATGCTCTCCCGACCAGCATGGAGGTTACCCTGCATGGCTTAGAAGGGAGAGCAGATTTATTAAGTGATGACGTCGAACCCGGCGAGAGATAACCCACAAGTGTCTCTTCGACCGGTGGCATCTTTAAATACCCTCGCGCCTCAGCGCCAACGATAGTCGAATATATTGACGTCGAGGGCACGTGAATGCGCGAAGTATAAGGCTTATTCCAAGAACGAGAAAGCTCGTCATGGAGATCATCAAAGAAAGGAAGGGACTGACGAGGTGTTCCCTTCCCTTGGTCACCAGACAGAAATCTGTCCTCTAATTTAGAGCGCTTGGGGGGAACTTGGTCACTTGGTCAAGCCTGGCCACCGCGCGAGTAATCACATCGAGCAGCTCCTCCGAAGATTTTGAATCGCGATTGGAGCGCTCAGATGCGGTTAACTCTAAATCTGACCCAAGGGAAAGGAGGTCCCCCTCGTGAACTGAAGAGGCGCCGAAGCACGCTTCAGGATCACGCGAGGGACCAGCAGGATCTGGGGAGAGAGCGAGCGAAAGGGGCGAACCCGTCTCTCGCTCCTCAGCCAGATCCATGCGAGAGCCCCACGAATGAAGTGTGGGTGCCGGCTCTCGGAAGTAAGCAAGGCGAGCGCGAAGCATCCCGACCGAAAGTAGGTCGCAATGCGCGCACCCGCCCTGTTCCAACGCGAGAGTAGCGTGCTCTTCCCCCAAGCAAACAAAGCAAAATTGATGCGTGTCCCTGTCAGACATAGAACGCTGACAAGGAAACACGCATTGTTTGCCCTGCTTTTCTGCCATTTTCCCCTTTTCTTTTTTTCTTTCTTATATATATATATATATATATATATATATATATATATATATATATATATAAAGAGAGAAGGAAGGAAAGGCTTAAGATTTTTAAACAATTTCTAGCAAGAGTTTCGTGAAAACACACAGAGAGAAAGCTCTGAAGAAAAATGTCTGACGACACTCTGGTGACGCCTTCTATTTATAGCCTCGTCACAGGTGCGTCCAATGATCTCACCAACCGAGGCTATAAATTCCAGTCAATTTCATTGACGTGTTACACACATGTTCAGAAGCAGCTCACAATAAGATTGTTTCCCCATAGCGCTTAGCAGCGCAGCATCAAAGCGAAGCTTTTTGTAAAGGGAACTGAGTGATCATTCACTGTATGATCAGATCAGAGAATAAGAAGGATCAGAGCATGATTAAATTATCAATATCTGTTTGAGCCCAGTCCAGTCTGCTGGGTACATTTATACATATATTGTAATTTTGTAGTTTTCATTTTGACACAGATGTTTTGAGATGTATTTTACCCCACTGATACAATGTTTACCTTGACCCCATGCCATCACTCCATTTGAGTATATGATCCTGGCCACCATCATTGCCAACTGCATTGTTTTAGCTCTGGAACAGCATCTTCCTGGCGAGGACAAGACACCTATGTCCAAAAGGCTGGTAAGCATAGAAAGCACAAATATATCCATACTAATCACTAATACTACCATTATTTTTTGTTATTCCCAGAGACAGTATCCTAACTAGATTTAGGCTTTCAAAAGGTACTAAGTCAATACAAAAATTTAAAACATATGTAACAATAGCATTTCTCCAAAAACGGTACAACCAAGAACTGACTCATTTCAGTCCCCACAACTGCTTTTATTTGAGTGTATATTACTCCTTTTACACAGAAATAGACCATTTATCAAATAAAAGTTGTGATATAACCTAATGTGATGATTAAACCGCAAAACGATTCGATTTAAAAATAGATTCTGCATATAGTCTGCATGTGCTCTGCGCTTCAAAGTGAATGTGTTAAACCAATCATACTCTGAAAACACCACATTTTAAGAACATTGCATGTTGTGCAGCGCCTGCAGACTGTTGCTGTGTCCTAATGTTTACTTCCCTACAACAAAATATTACACAAACAGAGTGCAAATGGGTATGTAAGAATCCGCTGTATTCATAAGACGGTATGTAAGAAATCATTTTAATAAATTCCAGAAATATTTAAAGTGAGATTCTGAAGTTCAGATTGACTGAACACTATGATTCCCTCAGAAGCTGAGGAGACATCATGTTCAAAATGTTAGATTTAAAAGAACAGCAGAGAACTGTGATATATACAGTAAATCAAAGAAAAAAATTCCTTGTGATTAAATGGTGCTTGTTTAACAAAACCAGAGTAGATTATATGTGCTGTTGTTGTTATTACATCTTATATTCAGGTCACAGGTCAATACCCAAGTCCCTAGATGAGGTATGTCTGGAATCTATTCACAAAACTCGCATGCATACCTAAAGAATGTACTTTATCAGCTGAGGAAAGCGTCCTTCATCAAATATGTACATGCTCTGACAGCACACAATTTCAGACACAGGGTGTATATTAATATAATTAAATCACAGCATTTTAAAGATTAATAATTCCACTGGGCCATATTACCAACGTCTTATCCGGAGGTGTAAAACTACTGTCAGAAACACAGAAATTGGAAAAGCCTGTCAAAATAAACGCTGGATTCAAAATAAAAGCTTGATACATGAAATTGTGACACAAACCTATCACTACTGTATAATATAATGTAATGTTTATTGTAATAAAAATAATGATTTTATTTAAGCAATATCTCACAAAAAAGAGTGCTGTACATACTGAATAGAAGTTTTCATCAATGTTTTCATTTAAAATGTGATGCTCTTTATTTGACAAAAATAATACCAATGTTGTGTAGATTATGCTGTGAGGATTTACTGAAGCATTTCATTTGATTAAAATTGCAATGGTATGTTGAAAAGTACTTGTTCTGTTTTCATTTTATTAAAGTTTATGAATAGGCACCATAATTTTTGATAATGAAATTGAATTAAACTAAAATGTGGAAAGGAAAACAGAATTGTGTGGGGGTGGGGGCTATTTAAATGTATTAAATGTTTAATACATTTAAATAGCATATTACATATTTTTGTGTGGTGTCAAAATTAGAATATTGACCATATATTGTACTTAACACTTAAAATCAATTTCGCAAGACCGGAAAAATTGGATCAAGCAATCACCCAGCATTTAGGGCACTTTTCAGTTTTTAATGATTTGAACATCCAATCTAGAATGTTTATGGTTATAGTTTCTGCTACACTTACCATATGTAATAATTTGCTTTATTAAATCTTATGTTTTTCTTTATTGTTGGCCCCATTAGGAGAAGACAGAGCCCTATTTTATTGGAATCTTCTGTTTTGAGGCCGGTATCAAGCTAGTGGCACTTGGTTTTGTTTTTCATAAGGGTTCCTATCTCAGAAATGGCTGGAATGTAATGGACTTCATTGTTGTGCTAAGTGGGTAAGTGAAATTCATATTCTCTTTCAGTTGTTTGGAATAGTTTGTTTGTAGGTAATTGTTTTAAGAATCTGTGTATACAGTATGTTCTCATTTTTTATTGATTATTCATATTGTTTGATTTTTTAATTGTGTTTTGTTGTTTTTTGTAAAACATATATGTATCACAAATCAAAATCACAAAAGGGTTTTAAACATAGATGATCATGCTTTTTGCATACTAATAATTGCATAATAAACCCATGTATACAATTTGTATATATCCTTCAAACAGATGGATGTCAGATACCTATACTCTTGTTTTACCAGAGCAAAGATGATTTTCAGATGATTATTGGACAACTGGCTTCCAAAACGTCTCGGTTATGTATGTAACCTCCATTCCCTGATGGAGGGAACAAGACGTTGTGTCGAAGAAGCGACACTAGGGATCACTCTTGAGCACTGAATATGCCTCTGATCTATGAAAAAAGGCCAATGAGAAGTTGGCAGACAGTATTTGTATACCCGCCCCGGACATATGGGTATAAAAGCGGGGAAATACGTCGAGTCAATTCAGGATTTTTCTGAGGAGCCGGAAATGGTCCGGCCACTGCAGTGGCTCGGCTCAGCGTCGTGGCCGGGAGGATACAACGTCTTGTTCCTTCCATCAGGGAACAGAGGTTACATACGTAACCGAGATGTTCCCCGTCTGTCGCTCACTTTGACGATGTGTTCCTCTGCTGAACCAGGACCCAAAAGGGCTAGGAAGGAATCGATCAGGGTGCCATTTCAGGGTGTAAAGGTGCCTGGTAGAAGGAGCTCTGGCTTGGTTGATCGTGGCTACGACCGTGGGTGGTAGACCAGCTAGATCTTCCGCGTCCCATCCAGGGGCCAGACGTGGAGGTTCCAAAGGTCTGGGTGCGGATGCCAGAGCATGCCCTGTCCCTGAGAAAGAAGATCTTTCCTCAGGGGAATTCGCCAGGGAGGGGCTGTCACGAGGAGTATGAGGTCCGAGAACCAGGCCCGGGTGGGCCAATAAGGAACCACAAGGGTGACTTGTTCCTCATCCTCCCTGACCTTGCACAGCACCTGTGCAAGAAGGCTCACAGGGGGAAATGTGTACTTGTGCAGCCCTGCAGGCCAGCTGTGTGCCAGCGCGTCTGCCCCGAAGGGAGCCTCTGAGCGGGCATACCAGTGCGGGCAGTGGGAGGTCTCTTGGGAGGCAAACAGGACTACCTGGGCCTTGCCAAACTGTTTCCAAATCAGCTGGACAGATTGGGGGTGAAGCCTCCACTCTCCGCCGGGCAAGAGTTGTCGTGACAGCACATCCGCTATCACATTGAGGTTGCCGGGGATGTGAGTGGTGCGCAGCGACTTGAGTCGCTGCTGGCTCCAAAGGAGGAGAAGACGGGCGAGTCGTGACATGTGGCGGGAGCGTACACCGCCATGGCGATTTACGTACGCCACCGCAGTGGTGCTATCTGACCTGATCAGGATATGTTTGTCTCTAATTAACGGGCCCCCTACTGCATGCCCGTTGCACATGGCGCCCCAACCCAATCTGGAGGCGTCGGTCGTGACCAAGACGCGTCAGGACACCTGCTGCAAGGGTACTCCTGCCCGTAGAAAACAGAGGTCTGTCCAGGATTGAGTGTTTGGCTTCAGGCGGTGGTGATCATCACATGGTGCGTGCTGCGGCACCATGCTCGTCTCGGGACTCGAGTCTGAAGCCAGTGCTGAAGTGGTCTCATATGCATCAACCCCAGCAGCGCGACTGTTGCGGAGGATGCCATATGCCCCAGGAGCCTCTGGGAAAGTTTTAAGGGGACCGTTGTGCCTGGCCTGAAAGCAGCGAGGCACCTCAACACTTACTGCGCACGCTTGTTGGTGAGACGTGCTGACATTGAGACTGAGTCTAACTCCATGCTGAGAAAAGAGATGCTCTGGACCGGGGTGAGCTTGCTCTTTTCCCAGTTGACCTGAAGCCCTAAACGGCTGAGGTGCCTAAGCACCTGGTCTCTGTGAGCGCATAGTAACTCTCGTGAGTGGGTCAGAATGAGCCAGTCGTCGAGGTAATTGAGCATGCGGATGCCGGCCTCTCGGAGTGGGGCAAGGGCTGCCTCTGTGACTTTCGTGAAGACGCGAGGGGACAGAGACATGCCGAAGGGGAGGACTTTTGTACTGATACGTCTGGCCGTCGAACGCGAACCTTAAGAAGGGTCGGTGTTGAGGCAAAATTGAGACGTAGAAGTACACGTCCTTCAGGTCTACCGCTACGAACCAATCTAGATGTCAAACGCAGGTTAAAATGTGTTTCTGCATGAGCATTTTGAACGGGAGTTTGTGCAACACTTGGTTGAAAACTCACAAGTCCAAGATCGGACGTAAGCCGCCGCCTTTCTTGGGTATGATGAAGTAAGCTGTAGAGACCCTTCTTCATCTCGGTTGGAGGGACAGGCTCTATCGCGTCTTTGAGTAAGAGAGTAGCGATTTTCGCACGCAGGGACGTGGCATGTTCGCTGTGTACTGCGGAGAAGTGGACGCCCGTGAAGGGGGGTGGAGTGGCAAACTGAATTGCGTAACCGAGTCGGATAGTCCGGGCCAGCCAGCGAGACGGGTTGGGAAGTGAGAGCCACATGTCCAAACTCCGTGCTAGAGGCAACAAGGGAACGATTATTTTTGACATACCTGGCAGGGCTTCGCAGCGGGGCACAAAAAATTCTCCTCCCGGCCCTCCACCGGGGGACGGAGCAGTCTTACCATCTCTGGAGCTAACGTCTTGGTCCCTGGTTCGACCATCTGGGAGTCCCTGGGAGGGGGGCGTCTGCTTCCTGCGGTGTGCTTGACACTGGGGCTGAGAGCTGGGCCCGGGTTGAGGTGGAGCAGGGTGTTTCATAGCCGAAGGAGGACGCCCTCAGAGAGCAGACAGGGTATGGCCCATGGCGGCAGGTTTGCGGCGGGGCAGGATGTGAAATGGCCTCCGTCTGCTTCACCGCTGAGGACTGCTGGGCGGAGTCATCAACGGCGCCACCGAATGGACGGAGCTGGGAGACGAGGGCATTCGAGAAGGTGTGCCTTGTCTACCTCCCTTATTTCGACCAGGTCCGGTCCATAGATTGTGTTTCTGGACCGCAAGGGTGGCCATCACCCGTTCAAGTGCCGGCATTCTGACCTTCGTGGCCCGGGGGCGCAGTTGGTCACCGAGCATAGTTCCTGCAGCACATCAAGAACAGGACTAACAAAGTGCGCGCCTTGGCCTGGCATTGGTTGCAGGAAGGGCCTTGGTGTGCAGGGTGTTGTGTCTGGGACCGCTCCACCACGAGGGTAGTGAGAGCGGAGGAGCGAGGAAGCCACGGCTTACTCAACTCGTCATGCACATCCAGGAAGAAAGGAACCGGGGGGGGGGGGGCTTGGCTGTGAGTGGCATAGCGCACCTCTGTGCGTCAGGCTCAGGCTGGGCGAGCAGACCCGTAGGTGGCGGACAAGGTGAGTCATCAGCATCAGACGCCGCTGTAACGCTCTCCGATGCAGCGGTGATGTCATCCAATTATGAAGCAAGCAAGCATGCCGGGGAGGCGGGTGGTTCGAGGGGGTTTACCCAGCGAAATGCAACCCGTCATTATCCCCAAATCGCCTTCATCGCCTGCGGCGCCTGCCCCAATCCCGTAGGAAGGAGGCGAGGCGCGGGGGGGGGCGGCTGAAGTGGCTTTCTCTCATGTCAAAAGAAAGCTGCGACCACAATGTTGCCATGGCTATGTTCTCGCACTGATAACATGAACCATTCATAAAACGCTGCCTGCGTGTGATCGCAGCCCAGGCACGCATGGCAGCTTTTATGACCGTGAGAGGTGGGGAGAAATCACCGCATCCAGAAACTACACTGGGGTGGAAATGGCATCTTTATAAAGATGCGTCCTGAAAAGGACGTTCAACGCCACTGTGTGTTGCTATTTTAAAAGAAATATCACTCTTTTAATATGCTCTTGCACTGTCGAAGCGCCCAAGGGCAAACTGCACTACCGTGCAAAGAAGGAGAAAGCCGCTGCAGTGCGCCGTAGATCCAACAGCAGAGAGCGTCAGAGGAACAGGAACGGGTGTGTGACTCGCAGCTCGCTGCAGTACAACCATCGGCTCCGAAGAAAATTTCTGAATGGGCTCGACGTATTTCCCCGCTTTTATACCCGTATGTCCGGGCGGGGTATGCAAATACTGTCTGCCAACTTCTCATTGGCCTTTTTTCATAGATCAGAGGCATATTAGGCACTCAAGCGAGACCCCTAGTGTCGCTTTTTCGACACGACGTCGAAGTGAACGACAAACGGGGAACTTGATTTGGGTCCTACCCAGCCACAGTGCACCATTTGGGAGTCTTAGAGAGTATCATGACTGCTTTTTGCTGGACAACTCATTGTTCTCATTGTTTACTGCCCTGCCCAGAAGTTTGACTTCTTAAGATCACAATTGAAAGAGTTCTGAAATGGGCAGGGCCCTGCAAAAATTACCAATAATTGATACAATGATGATACCTTTGTGTTGATCAGTCATACAGTCATCTAAACAAATGACTTGAAGTTCAGTCATGAAACTCTACATGAGCAAGCTGATAGGATCTTTGAACTTGTTATCTGTTAGCCAATTAGCTTGCTTGCTCACATGTAAGCCAATCGGCTTGCATGGTGTAAACTGGTGAGACATGTAATCCAGTGGTGAGGTCCTACCAAAAAAGAAAAAAAAAAAAATGATTTACTATTACCCAGTCCTTGTTTTTTGGAGGCCAAACTGCAACTCTGTGAATATCATATATATTGTAATTCCTGCAATTTGGTTACATTCTAGCTTTGAAACTTTTGAAAAATATAACATACATTTACAATGTATGTCTCTTCATGTTTCATCATTACAGGGACATGTTAAAGATTGAATTAGTCATACTTGTCAAGCTAAATGACAAAAAAAAAAATCAGATATCCATCTTCAGGGTGGAAAATAACAGTGTGGACATTCAGTAGATAAATTAGTCTCTTCATGGTCTGTGATTGATATCTAGCAAACATATTTGTAGTAATATTGATAATGTTATTTCTGTTAGCATAAATACTGTTTATTGAAGTTTTTAAAATTACATACATTTCCCAGACATCTCCCCATAACATGGTGGACATGTTATGCTTGACAACATATGACTAACACCACAAAATAAAGTAAAACATAAATTAAACAAAAAACTTCAAAGAAGTCAAAAATAATTTTTCAGAATGGCTGATGTCCACCTCATGTGATGTCATTTCATAACATACATTGCATTCATAACGTATTCAGACCCCCTAATTTTTTCACATTATTTTATGATGCAGCTTGTGCCAAAATGCTTTAAAAAAAAATCTACCTAATCTATCATAATGACAAAGCAAAAACTAGATTTTTGATAACTTTGCAAATTGAATAAAAATAATAAACCTGAAATATCACATTGACATAAGTATTCAGTCCCTTTTGCTATGACACTTGAAATTTAGTTTAATTCAGGTGCATCCCATTTCTCTGGATAATTTTTTAGATGTTTCTACTCTTTGATTGGAGTCCACCTGTGGCAAAATCAATTGATTGGACATGATTTATATAAGGTCTCATGGCTGAAAATACATATCAGAGCAAAAACTAAGCCAGTTTACCCAATATGGCATATCTAGAAAATAAGTCCCACCTTCCAGGTAAAAGAGCCAATCATCTTTTAGATACAGACAGTCAGTCAGCTCGAGAACACATATGTGCATTAGCTGAACCAGCATGAAAAATAACAGTTGTATTTTAGTCGTATTTAAGATAAATAAGCAAAATTTATGATAACATTGTTGTCAGATTTTACAGCTGATTTGAAATATGTTCTTTGATCGTATGTGCCCTTCAAGTGGAGTTGGAAATATTGTAATTATGAGTTCTGAGTACATGGAAGACCCTTCAGAATCCAATTAAAGGGTAGGAAACTTGGAATTCTAGATGATACACGTGTTTCGTGTTTCAAGTTGGAACATGGGAAGGGGCGTGTCGAATGAAGTTTGTCTTCTTCTGTATTTTGTTTCCCACATGAATACGTGACATATGGTAGGAACGAATGTCTGACTTGAAGGTACAAGCTTCCACATGTGGGGGGGGGGGGGAGTTGTTCTAGGAGTAGCAAGTCTTTTTATCAGCAGCAGCGTAGCAGTCCACCTAGACCAAATCCTTTCAATGTGTCATACCCACATTAACAAGCTAAATCATCCAGAGAGTTGACTTGACTAAAATTTAGTTTAGCTTTTTTTTTTTAATTGTCTTTGGCATTTAACATTTGTAAATATACAGGTCTGATTATGGCCATCCTTTTTTTTTCTTCATTTTTTGGTTTACTAGGTATTTAGAACTTAGCTACTTTTATTCAAACATAAATTAGATTTTTACATTATATGAAGAAATGTGTGCTGCTTTTTTTTTCCTGTGAAAATCTCACCACAATGCTAGGGATGTTGTAGGTTATGGCAAGGGTGTTGCAATGCTGTTTTGGGTGGTTGTAAGTACATTGCTATCGTATTCACGAGTAAAAATGACTGCATGCAAATGTGGAATATTATTTGGATGCATATGACACCTAAACTTGTGAACTTATGTAGCACCATCAGGATAAAAACTCCTGAATGCGTCTAACCTCATATCAAAACACTTTTGAAAGTAGCATGTTACAGTATTTTTGCATTAAAACCGCTGTTTTTTCAAATACCTGTGTGTGCTTTTCTTTCTCTTTCACTCTCTCTCTCTCTCTCTCTCTCTCTCTCTCTCTCTCTCTCTCTCTCTCTCTCTCTCTCTCTCTCTCTCTCTCTCTCTCTCATGTACTCACAGAGATAGAGAATGTGAAAGAAAGTCATACACATCTGGGATGGCATGAGGGTGAATAAATGATGAGGGATTTTTTTATTTTGCCATTGAAGACTTAATTAAATTCACTAAAGGAATTATTCAAATTATATAATGTTGTGAACACAGTTTGCACAATTCCCATCCTTGCAGGTCAGTTCTGCGGTGTTTGTTATGGAGGATGTAGAAAACTACAATGATCTGATAGCATCACTCTACCTCTCATCTAGACACCTGAATCTGCTTTTTAATCTGACTACACCGAGTGAAATACATTATATGGCCAATGTTCTTCACCATTGATTATTATGAATTGCAAATGTACACAAACACCTTTTATTAAATTTAAATTAAATGTACTCTTTCTTGGGTGGTAATGGTGGTAAATAATTAAGTACAATTTGTAATGAGTTTACATAGAAATGAGGTGCTAAAAAGATTGACAATGACAAAACTTAAACACCAAGGGCACCAGGGCTGTTTCTGATCATATGGGGGCCCTAAGCAAAATCATACTTGGAGGCCCCAATTTAAGATAAAAAACAAACATCATCTAGCCAAGTAGCAGGCTTATTGTACACCTCTCTCCTTGCAGTTAGATTCTCCCTTCCCTCTCTAACCTCTAGGGGGCCCCCTATAGCTGTCTAATTGAACCAGCTGCCTGAGTCTTATATGCAGCTTTTAATATATTTAATTAAAAAAAAAATTTAATACAAATAAAAAAATGACCTTGCATTGTGGGGCCCCCTGGTGGCTCGGGGGGCATAAGAGCTGCTTTTACCACTTATAGCTAGAAACTGCCCTGTAGGCACAACACTATTTCAGTGCTGGTCTATTGCAGGTAGTTTGTGAACAAAACGCAAGTTTTTATTGTGAAATACCACACATAAAATACTGCAACTTTTAAGAAAAAAATATGTTTACTTAAAATTAATAATTGGTCTTGCGACAATGCATATCTCTTTAACGTCACTCAATGTGTGATGTTAAAAGTGACTGAAGATTTTATTCATTTATCATTCGCCATATAAGCATTTATGGCATATTGTTGATTACCACCAAAATTATTTAGACACTGTTGATTGAGCTTAACTTATATTTTTTATTTATTTATTTATATCCTTAATTTAACCAGGAAGGTCCAATTGAGATAATACAATCTGTCCTGGTCAAGACGGTATCACATATAAGTTTCATAATAAAATTCAAACAATAACAAAGAATACAAATACTCAAAAAACAAAACAAACAAAAAACATTCCTTCAATGAAATGTTCCATGAAACTGGAACATTCCTTTCAAAGGTGATACAATACAATGACCTGACATGAAATTAGTCAAATCCACAATCAACAAAACTATGTTAAAAATGTCTTGCTAAAAAGTTTGAAAAACATTTTATTGAAATCTTCGATTTGTCCAACTTTCCTCTACTCATACTGATGAATGTTGCTTAAAATCTGATTATTCCTGCTACATATCTGACACACTTTTGGGCTGCACACACCTGACCTCTTTAAAAACAGTGAAAGTAAGTCAGACTTAAAAGAAAACTACATGTGCCATTTCACTCATCTGGGAACTGAAAGAAGGCCAGTAGGCCATTGCTGCTGGCTGTCATTTCATCTGAAATTAATGAATTGCTACAAGTGGTTCTGCTGGGACAGAGCCAATTCCTTCACAGGTCTGTTGGGAACATGAGTTGAAAATTTTAACATGATAAAAAACATTTGACTGTCAGAATGTGTAATTGACAGTACACACACACACACACACACACTTGTGTATGGTCTTTGTGCTCTTTCCTTCAAATGACAATCCAAATGATGTTTGATAGTTGCAACATGTCTTCATTGTCTGTGCTTACTGCACATTGCAAGTGACTGGATGTAAATAAAGATGGCATTTCATAGTTTGGACATTCCATCTAGTGTTGGGGAGATCAGAATGAAAACAACCAAAAATATGAAAGAGCTTATCATCTAAAGACTAGATCAGATCAGAATTATAGGCAAAAATGTTCCGAATGTACCTGCAGGAAACCAATGAATAATATATATTTTTTGCTGTACCGCTTATATCAGGGGCGTAACTTGAGGGGGTGCAGGGTGGTCAGCCACCCTAGGGCCTGGGGTGAGAGGGGGCCCACAACGGTCAACCATAAGAAACCATCAAAATGGCCGCAGGCCCGAGGGTTGATGAAAAACGACCAAGGCCCCCCAAGGAAGGGGTTTTGCAAGATCCAAGTTACACCACCGGCTCATATAATTTTACATTTTTTCACTATTTGAGTAAAACTGACCATTTCTTCATAAGGCATTGTTCTGAATCTTGCAGAATCTTCATTTGAGGATGTGGACCACAATATTTCCAGAGAACCATTTAAAAGCACAGTGTAAAGAGTACAGTGTGATCAGATGTTCAAAATGCAGTAGAGGCTCGGCATGAAGCCTTTCTTTCATAGCGTGTGAAGCATGAAGCATTTTCTGCAGATATGTTGATGATTCACCAGTAAGTGTTGATAATGTTATTCCTCCATAACCCCCCCCCCCCTCCCCCCGCACCTCTGAGAGCTCGCTTTTGTGCTGTGTGTGTAGGTGTTTGTGTGTGGGTGAGCCCATATTCATTTCATGTTTGCATTTCAGCTTTTTCAATGGTAGGTACAAAGAACTCAAATTGTGAAATAATTAGTAGTGTTTGGTAATGCTACACTGATTGACAGAAATTTATGCAACTACAGAATGGTACAAAAATAATAGCTAATAGCAACATACAATTACACATTGCATTTGATTAAATGAAACATCTAAGTATTAAAGACACTCATAAATTACAGCAAATATGTCAAATAAACATTACAACTAGTCATTACATTATATCAGATAAGGAATAAGCATTTTGCAAAGGTAAAAACTATTTTAAGGGTGATAAACTACTGTTTTGCAGTAGAAAGAATATGGAAAAAATATTTCAAGTTATTTTTCAAATGATATAAAGCAGACTTTATACAGTGTATGTATTTGGTAGGGGGTGGTGGGGGATGGGGGCCAAGGCATTCTTAAAATGCTTTAAAAACAGTATATGCATTTCCTTGCGGTTGATAAGTGCACATAATATATCTTTCAAATCATATATGAAAAGCTTCATAGATTCTGCACCGCTGTGATGTTTATGTAAACGGATAATAAAACAGGCTCATTTATGTTCCTGTTGCAGATCCGAAGGATTTGTTGCTTCAAATCATGATGTACAATAGTACGGACGTGCTACAGGCTACAGAAAGATTCACAACCTTGAATTTTCACACCATTTACACCCCCGAGCAGAGCAATGCTTTCATCCACTCACCCACTCACTCGCTCTACGACTCTCTCTCTCTCTCTCTCGCTCTCTCTCTCGCTCTCTCTCTCTTTTCCTATTTCCTCTTCCATACAGTAATTAATATTCTCTTTTTCCAATTTGTCCTTGAGCTTGTGGCTTCAAATGCCGTCTATATATCCACAGTTGTCATACTGTTCACAGGTATTATTCACACAGTTGCATTTGTCTTTTCAGATGGCTTTGCTGTACTGGGAACGACTCGTAGTGCACCTGATGCTCTGACAGCTCTAACACTTTGTCTGTCCCTGTCTGTATGTGTGTGCAGGATTCTGGCTACGGCTGGCTCTCATATGAATATTCCAGTGGATTTGCGAACACTCAGGGCTGTACGTGTGTTAAGACCCCTCAAACTAGTCTCTGGTATCCCCAGTGAGTAGCTCATCTATTCATTTTAACCACTACATTTAATAAGGAACAGCAACATCAACTTTCATTCACAATGGAAACCTTGGAATACAATATAGGTTTTGTAGTGAGGGCTGGCCCAAAAAACACCAACAAACACCACATTTCAAACATTATTATATCCCTGTTGGATTTAGTAAGTTGAGAAACGTGCTGAAATGTACAAACACTGTTATCAAACGCAGAAGCTCAGTGGCTCTGAGAGACTTTTCTTACAATCTGTCATGACGTATTAAAGCTGAAGTGTGTAATTTCTGTGCGGAACGGAATTTCAAAAACAATCACTGTTTTCAAACAGACTCCAGAAAACTCCCCCTGGCTTCCATTGGTTCTGCAAACAGATAGTCCCACCCCAAACTCAATTGTTGGGTTTTCAGCCATGTATAATATTTGTATGTACATTTTGGGACATTCAAATGCAAATGAAATCTACAAAATGTGCATTAAAAATGTTTATGCTCACATGAGTTGGATAAATGTTTTATTCAATAAGAAGACCAATAAACAGCGATGGAAACAAATTTACTGAATATATTCCTGTACAATGTTTAAAGAAATATACTGTAGATGCACATTAAAAAAGTAATGTGACTCAACAATCTATGTGAATACATAATTTGCTTAGAGAATATCATCAGTGTCATCACACAGCAGTTCAAATGTTGCTTTGTTTATTCTGAAAAGCCGGACACAAAGCCAAGTCATCAAAAGCAGTGTCTAATGTTACCTCCTAGAACTGTGTAACACGTTTTCACTCCCAGACATAAGGCATCTGCTACTGAAGGCTAGCAAACGCGAAGTCCGTCAAAACGTATTGTCTGCGCGGTGTAAACCTGAAGTAATTCACTACATTTAATGAAAGAGTGCTGGCTTCAACTTCCTTTTCATTTCTATGTTGCAGCAATTTTTTCAGAAGCGACAATTTTGTTTCTCTTCAACACGTGGTATGGAAATGCTGCAACACATTTTTGTGTTATTTGATTTTGCACATTAATAAAATGTGTAACTTGGATGGAAACATGACTTGTTTTGCTGTGCTGGGCTGGACGGCCCACTCTAAAAAGAGAGGAATGTTTCGATAGCACCACAGTGGTATTATTTAAGTGAAATCAACATACAAATGGCTTACTTATGTTGACTCTGGGATATGAGAAAGAATTTCAACATCAGTAAAATTACACACATCAGCTTTAATTTTTTGCTTTTATAATCCAGTCTTCTGGTGGTATTTTTAACCCTTAAAATGTTTTATACAGTTTAAGCACAATCTACAGCATCTGTGGCATAATGTTTATTATCACAGAAAATTATTTAGACTCATCTTTCTTTTCTTTAAAAAAAGCAAAAATCTGGGTTACAGTGAGGCATTTACAGTATATTTACTGTATATATTAATTGTTATAAAATCACTTATTACACGGTTCTCTTGAGTACTCAATTCTTATTGGTTAATGGTGCCATCTAGAGGTTTGATATCTCCAAGTAATGACCGCTCATCCGGGTATTGTGAATTTCCGGGTCATCTTTTCTGCTTCTCGGATCACTGTGCAATTTCTACAAGTAGGCTAATAAAATTATTTCAACTCAAATAAATGTTTCATGTGCATTGATTTATTTATTGGCAAGTTATCTTGTAACAAGCTGGAAATAAGCAGTCAGACGTAGTTAATTACAAAATAAACCAACAGAACTCAAACCAGAGGTGGATTTCACATGTTCAGCAATTTATTTCTTCTCACATAATTACATAATTTCAACACAAATCAATGTTTCACAATTTTGGGCTTTATAACAACTGCCAGACTGTACATTATCTCTTACTTACTAACATTTTCTGTGTTATTTTACAACTTTATTGCTACAACGTCAAAATGCCTGACCCTAAAATAATCATAAAAAATTGATTTTGAAAACTTTACAGCTCGAATAACACACAAGTATTTTAACAGTCCTTTTTTTATTGAAAGTTTCAAATTTTTTACTTTAAACACTCCAAAAACTGGCACTAATAACTTCCATTGTAAGTGCCTCACTGTAACCTCGATTGTTGCTCTTTTTTTTAAAAGAAAGTTGAGTAATCAACAATATGCCACAAATACAGTTGATTGATCTTAACTTTTATTGAATCCAGAATATTCCTGTTAATGCACTGGTGTTTCAGCAAACAAACATTATTACTTACTTTGGGTCTTCAGCGACCTGGCACATATCTATCACAAACAGATCTACAAAATACCCAAATAATGTACATTTCAAAGCATTTTCAAAACAATTAGAAAATAAGGGAATAGGAAATATTTAGTTAAATTTTGATGTGTGTTTTTTTTTTTTACAGTATATCAAAGAGAAGATGCAACAAATGATAAAACATGATTCCTTACTTCCAAGCTGAAATGATAAGAGATGCAACTGGATGTCAAACACATATTGAGCTACACATAACACATAACCTACACATATACTGTACATACAATACATTCAATAGTACACTCAAATAGGGGCAGTGGTGGCTTGGTGGGTCAAGGCTGTGGGATACTGACCTTGATGCCACTGCCATGATGCCACTGTTGGGCCCTTGAGCAAGGCCCATCTGCTACATGGGCGCTGTACCACGGCTGACTCTGACCCCAACTTAGTTGGGATATGCAAAAATGTTTGGGGCCAGTGGTTAAGGCTCTGGGTTACTGACTGAAAGGTTGGGGGTTCAAGCCCCAGCACCACCAATAAGCCACTGTTGGGCCCTTGAGCAAGGCCCTTGACCCTATCTGCCCCAGTGCTCTGACCCCAGCTTAGTTGGGATATGTGAAAACAACTGCATTTCATTGGCTCTGTACTATCCACAATGACAATAAAGTTGAATCTTAAATGGCAATAGTCATATAATTTTGTTCATGTGTTGTACTTGCTATAGTTTACTTCCAAGTTGCTTCTTCATCAAATATTGATGTCAAATGTAAATCAAGTCAATCACTGAGACAACAGTGCCGCCTTGGGTAACAAATAGCATGTATACTATGTGTAAGTGTGCACGTATGATATGTTGATAATTTACTATTGTTGACTTGATATAGTAGTCATTTGTATAAAAATAACTAATTTGTCTTGAAATAAACTAAGAAACTGATATAATTTGATAGTAAACTTAATTGAATTTATATAATAAAAAATATTATTTATGGCAGCGCAAATAAAAATTGCGACAATATAACACATCTCGGGTCATAAACGACCCTCTAAACTTTTGGCTATTAAGCAATAAGAAAAAAAAAATATGTAAAATTATGGTTTAGGAGTGTAGCTCCAAAAAATAAATAAAAAGGGAAAGGAGTTGAAATGAGGTCCCAGGTCACTAAAGACACAAGGTATGCATTTAAGGGTTAATAAGCATATTGAAAGGTCTTGGCCTTATTTTGAGTTTGGTAAATTATGTTTGTAAGTCATTGTACTGTTTGTGTTGTAGTTTAAGTCAAGGAAAGCGGCTTTTGAGTGCAACACTACAAACACCAAAATAAAATATAGAGTCCCTCTCTTAAAAAGCACCCACCACCAATGGAACCAGCAAAACCCAAGTGTGTTGGTTGCTGTTTGTTGGAGCAATGTGAATTAGCAGTAAGTGTGCAATCATTTGTACGTCTTCTACCATTTCACCAGGTTTACAAATAGTCCTGAAGTCCATAATGAAAGCCATGGTGCCGCTGCTGCAGATTGGTCTTCTTCTGTTCTTTGCCATTCTGATGTTCGCGATCATTGGTCTGGAGTTCTACAGTGGGAAATTACATCACACATGCCTGTCCTCCCCTGATATCCTCGGTACAAAACTTCCATGTGCTCCATTAGTCAAATGTAACAGACAATTCTGAGCATGCAGGCACAACGAAATAAATACAGCTGCAAAATATGTTAATGTTCAGTGGAGGGTAATACAGTATGTCTATGAGGAGAAATATCATTAATTTAAATAAGATAATGTATTAATATTTTGCTGAAAGTTTGTTTAACATTTAACGAGTATAAGCTACTGTATGTTTAAAAACAGCCTATTTTAACATGACAAATTCAAAACTCTGTAAACTTGATTGGTCATATTAAAGGTTATTCTTAAAATCATAAATATAGATTGTTACTGTAATATATATTTAAGGTACTGTTGCTTTGAAACATATTGTAGTTCGTTGTTTGTAATATATTTCAAATACACATAGGCCTATAGTTTTTTTTATTCCTGAGATTAATACATTTGTAAGTCAGAACATAATGTGTCATCATAGCAGACACTAATATAAACCTGTTTTCTTTCAGATAATGAGACGGTGGACTCATCTGAGGTTGAGTTTGCATGTGGTGTGAGAAAGTGTCCAGACAAATACACCTGCAGTGGCTCATGGATCGGGCCCAATGACGGCATCACTCAGTTTGACAACATCCTCTTTGCTGTACTAACAGTGTTTCAGTGTATCACTATGGAGGGATGGACTGCTGTCTTGTACAATGTGAGCTTCTCCAGTTTTATAGATTTCTGACTGAATTAATTTGAACATGTACAGAATACTCTCTTTACTTTCAGCGTAATCAATTTGAATGAAAGATCAGAATTAATTTTATCTTTGTGTAACCTTTTTAACAAAAACTGCCTATATTGACCTAAATGTCTCAAACCACATACCTTTGCTTCATGTGGCAAGGTTGTTATTTAGAGCTATTATTGGTAAAGTATTCGTACCATTAAAAAAATGGTTCATCCAAAAAGAAAAATTCTCTCATCATCTCCAAACCCTCATGCCATCCCAGATGTGTATAACTTTCATTCCTCTGCTGAAGAATTTTTAGAAGAATATCTCAGCCCTGTAGGTCCATACAATGTAAGTGAATGGTCCAAAAATCACATAAAGGCAGCAAAAAAGTAATCAGGATGACTCCAGTGATTTAATCCATGTCTTCAGTAGCAATATTATATGTGTGGGTGAGAAACAGATTATTACAATATTTAAGTATTTTTTTACTACAAATTCTCCTCCCTGCCAGTAGGTGGCGATATGCAGCAAAAATGCAAATTGCCAAAAACAAAATAAGAATGTGGTAGTGAAATTGAAAGTTGTAATTTATAGTAAAAAACTAAAAAACTAATATATATATATATATATATATATATTAATCTGTTTCACACCCACACCTATCATATCACTTCTGAAAACATGGATTTAACCACTAGAGGTTTATGGATTACTTTTATGCTGCCTTTATATGCTACTTGAGCATTTCTGGCAACCATTCACATGCATTGTATCTACCTTCAGCAGAAGAATGAAAGTCATACACATATGGGATGGCATGTGGGTCTGTAAATTTTGGGAGAACTTTAATTTAGGTGAACTATCCCTTTAACGAGGGTAACAATATACATGGGGCTGTGGATTCATCAAGAAAGGATGAAATGTGGCGGGAACAGCAAGACACAATCTTGCACTGCTGCAGCAGGTCAGACAAGAAGGATACAGAGCCTGGTTGAACACCACAGTGCTACTGAATACACTGTTGTGGAGAGTCACCAAGAAGACCAGTACCGCCAGCAAGACAAGTCATGCCCATGAGGCGAGCTGTAGGAGGATACAACTGTTAACCCACAGACAAGAGAGGGAAGGCAAGCGGAAGGGTGGAGGCCAAGCTTAATATGTTTAGTAACATTGTTTATGAAGAATATGTAGGTAGATATGTGGAAGCGTCAGTGAAGAAGCGTGGTCTCAGGGTGATGGGTAGGAGAGAAAAGGAAGTACTTCAGCTTGTGAAAGAGCGGAGGCAGCTTTGCAAGGCATAACGAATATAAGATGAGCATGAGAAGGAGGGCTTGAAGGTATTGTGGGATGGCATAAGGGCTAGGTTGTCAGTTTTAAGGAGGGCAGAGAGAATTTGACAGCGGAGAAGAAGGAAGGAGCATGAGAGGATAAAATTAGTCAAGGATCCTTTTAATTTTGCCAGAAATCTTCTCGAAGAGAAGAGGATTAGAAAACTGGTGATGCCGAAGTAAGATCTAGAAGATTACATGAAAGAACAACTAGGGATCCTCATAAAGACAGCCTGCTAGGATCAAACGGATATGTCCCACAAACTTTATTGTTTGTATAAGCTGTACCCAACAGTTCTGTTATGGAGACAACTGAGAGTTGCCTGGAAGAAGCAGTGCACACTCCTGGAAATGCAAAGGGCAGAAGCTGTCTTCATACTCAAAGAACAGGAATCCACCAACATAAGTCAGTTTAGGAGTATTGCTCTATTGAATGATGAGGGAAAGATTTTCTTTTCAGTGGTAGCAAGGAGGGTGTCTGATTACCTCCTGAAGAATGGATACAGCTTGACACAAGCTGCCAGAAGACAAACGTACCAGGTTCTCCTGAATGTGGAGCATGCATTAGTAATATGGGAGCAGATCCAGTCTGCCAAGAGAGACAAGAAAGACCTCCATCTAGTCTGGCTGGACCTGGCAAATGCCTATGGATCGGTTCCACACCAGCTCATCAACTATGCACTGGATTTTTTCCATGTACCATAGAGTGTATTAAGAGCTTGGTAGATAGTTACTATGTGGACCTGAAAATATGTCATGCAACACAGGAGTACATAACTGAATGCAGCAAATGGAAAAAGGGATTGCGATGGGATGTTCAATCTCTCCCATCCTGTTCACAGCTGCATTCGAGATCATCCTAATTGGTGCCAGACAGATGGTCTGAGTAATCTGTGCACAATTTGGGGTGAGATTGCAGCATGGCACAGTTATATGGATGATGACACAAGTATCCTCCAGACATGATATGGAGGATGACAGCATGTACAAACAGACTCTTAAAAAGGATTGAAGAGCTTTTGGCATGGGCTAGGATGAAGATCAACCCAGTAAAGCATTGTATCTTTTCTATTTGTAAGGGGAATAGAAGCAACTAGATAGTGTTTAAGGTGTTGTCGTTGCGTGTTGTCTTTCAAACGTAGCATTGTTTGGAATAAATGCCTTAAATTCCATCACCTTGGGTTACAAGCAGGTAAAATCCAGGCTGTTCTTAGAACTAAGGGAATCATCCATCCACTGATTTCAACAGTCAGTGAAGGCTTTTCAAGACCAGGTCTGAACAGGCCACACCTGGAATGCAGAGGAGGTTGTAAACAGGTTGTATTCAAGACTGAAGCAACAAGAGATTGTTGGAAGAACCCAGTCAGGTAGAGCAGGCCTTGGAAGGATTATGGCTCCCAAACTGTGGTCAGCAGCCTCTAAAAACAGAAGAAAGTGATATAAGTGATAGAAGTAACAAAGATGGAAGAGGAAGGGTATATGATTCAAGCAGTCAACCAGCAGCAGCAAGGGCACTGAACAGTATGGGAAGGTGCATTTAATAGAGTTTTAGGATGGGCTGATTTTTGGAAAATACCTCAGTCCAGGCTAAGTTTTCTAATAAGATCCACCTATGACACTCTTCCAAGCCCTAGAAATGTGTTTGTGTGGTATGGTAAAGAGGAGATTTGTCCACTGTGTGAGGCCCCAAGAGCAAATCTGCAGCATGTTTTCTGGGTGCAAGATCTCCTTGCACAATGATGGTACAGGTGGCAGCATGATCAGGTTATGTGAAAGATGGCAGAGGGAAGCACATTAAGTTTGTTAAAAAGGGAGGTTCTGCACACGTCACAGGGAGGAAAGGTCAATCCTGGCACATGGAATTGATTGGTCAATGGTAGTCGACATTGGCCAGCAGCTACCTCATTGAGGCCGGACATAGTGTTATGGTCAGCATCAGCTAAGAAAGAACTTACTGTCCCATGGGAGGCAGCCTATGAGAGGAAGTAGCTTAAATATGCTGATCTGGCTGACAAGTGCAGTGAAAATGAATGGTGGGCTGCCACTTCCCCTGTGGAGGTTGGGTGTCGAGGGTTTATTGGAACATCAACATAGCATCTATTGAAAAACATTGGTATATTTGGATCAGCGTTAAAGAAGTCTCTGAAGGAAATGGCAGAAGGAGAAAGAGGGAGCTTCTTGCTATGGTTAAGAAGGAAGAATGAAAGTGAGGTGTGCAGAAATGAGAAAGTAGGAATAGGGAATAATTGTGATATGTGTTGAGTTAGCATGTAGAAGAAGAAAATGGTTGGGGAGGAACTATTTCCTATTGATACTTATCCAAGGGTTTTTGGAGAAGGATTGTGTGGGGAGCGAAACCAGGCCAAGCTAAGTATTGGCGGGTGGCTGAAACAGCATCGTGGCTTGCCTCTCACATTGCTCTCCAACTTAATCTGTTGGAGTATTGATTTAAGGATAGGCAATGGACTGGTGGTAAGCAGATATTAGGTGGTATAGTAGGTATAGTAGGTAGGTATAGTGGTATAGTAGGCAGATAGTAGACAGGTGGTAGGTGGAAGCTTGTGTTTTTTTCTAATGGAGAAGACGCCATTGAATAGGGTAGGTCTGCTCATGGGGGTGGGGGGTGTATTGAACCCTGGTTGTATGGTTTGTCTCGACAAGAAAGGAATGTCTTGATGGGAAAGCAGGAATGAAAGGCCGGTGTCCAGCTGTGGGGGGTGGCAGGGAGACGTCCCTGACTGCTGCCCCATTACCAGGAGATGTTCTGGGATTAATGGGGTGAAACATCTGTGATAGGTGAATCCTGGCTGATAAACCCATAGCTGGACAACTGAAAGCACCGGCGGAGGCTCAGACATCTATCTGTGCATCAAAGTAGTATTTGATTATATGGGATGTTATAATCTAATGAATGGTGAAATCACTGCAGATTCAAACCTAAAAATGCTTTGCTGCACAACCAAAGTGCATAAATGTCATTATCCTCAAATTACAATTTTCCTCTAAAGTTTCCCTTCATGTAATGATTATATATTGCATGTCTCCTTAGACTAATGATGCTTTGGGACCCACATGGAATTGGATCTACTTCATTCCTCTCATCATTATTGGCTCATTCTTTGTGCTTAATCTTGTGTTGGGTGTCCTGTCTGGGTAAGTATTTCTCTGAAAATATGTTCAATGTGTTCAATGTTTGATGAACAATATTATTAATCCAGTAATATTTAGGTTTTCTTTGTAAAAATGAATGCTTATTTTGCAAATACTGAGAATCCTCTCAAGCCCTGTGTTGATGGCCTCTGGTGAGCATTTAATCAGGGGTGTGTTGAAAATCAACATTAGTCAAGGCAGTCTTTTGCTTACTCTAATTAAATACTATTTTATATATCTTTCATCTCAGTCCTAAAAATCTCTGATTAATTGGCTGTCAACTCCCTCTTACATTAAGAAAGTTGTTTCAGTAAGACGTCTGAGAATATTTCACTCGGACATTTCCCATTACCAGTTGTTAAATTTTTTTAAGTTAAAGTTTGTTACATTAAAGGAAAAGTTCACTCAAAATTATAATTCTCTCATAATTTACTTGCCGTCTCAAACTGATATGAACATGATATCATACATTTAAGATATGATGTGAAGTAAATGGCGACCAATTTTTTAGCTCCAAAAGAGACATAAAGGCAGCATAAAGGCGATCTGTAAAATTTGTGTGGTTTAATCCCTGTCTTCTGAAGTAATCTGATTGCTTGTGAGTGAGAACAGGCCAAAATGTTACAATTTTTATGAAATGTCTCCATGACATTTTATGTCTCCATGGCAACCCTGATTCAAGCTTGATTACACTCCTAGCGCTCTGTGCAGGTGAAAGCGCTAATAAGTGAAATAGAGCTTGTGCCTAGAGACTGCAATGACAAGAATTGAAGGGTGAGTAAATGAAAAGAGAATTATTATTTTTGGACTATTTCTGAAGTGAACGAATTCTAATGTAAAATGTAAGATGGTATTGGTCTTAGAAGAATTTTAACATTTAAAATTGTTAACCCAGGGTCATACTTAAGGCTGGGTTAACAAAATCCTGGGTAATCTTTTTTCAAGTTTCACACTGTTCATACTTTATTCTGGGAAATGTCTTTCGTCTTCTAAAACATACCACAAAAACACACGTAAAAGGATTGGAATACTATTTTATGCTCAACATTTTGATGGTTTACATCAAATGGAGAACGTTAACAGCGCATGAACTTTTCTGCGACAGGGCAAAGCGAATATTTACTGAGGTAAACACTGAGACATTATATGATTGGTTGTGTGATGAAAAAGCAGTGATAACCCCCTTTCAAAATTACAAGTGTGAAACGTTGCTTTACCCAGGGTTAAAAATGTGATTTTAAATTACGATAACCAGGGTTAAGGACAGTGTGAAAAGCCTAGAGTGGTAATGTCCTGCACAGAGCACTCTGCAGCACACAGCTGTTATGCTCCATTTCTTATGTAAACACTCTCTATTTCAGTGAAATCAAAATCAAATGCATCCTAATCTGCCACTGTTACTGATATAGGGTACAACAAGGCTAAGCTCAAGTTGTCACATTTTGCATTAAAACTATTGCTTCTGTATCTACACTATAACCCCCCCCCCCCCCCCCCCCCACCACTACCTCCACACACACACACACACACACACACACATTTTTATTTTGCTTTTTTTTTTACATTTATTTAAAAGACATTTATTTGTTCAATCTTGATGTACTTTGCAACTAGCTGCTATGTGTTTTGATTTGTAACTAGTTGCCCCTAATAAATATGTAAAAAAATAATAATAATTTTGAGGAGTGAATAGTTTTTAAAAACTGTCCTCATATGGGGACAATGGCACTAAGTTGTGAAATAAAAAAAAATAGCAAATTATAGAAAGTCCTTGCTTCCTATTTAGTCAATTACTTAACCTCCAGTGTGCTATCTGTCTTCACTGGTCTCAGAGCAGATTGAAATGCACTTTTTTTTTTATCCAAATATTTATCCTAACTTCGGATCACTGAGCTTTTGGATCAAACCATTTATTTTCAATGTGTTTAACAGTATGACGTTTCACAATAAATCAGTAAAATTTTCTAAATGGCATATCAGATGAAGCTAGAGACTATAGTCTTTTGAAGCAAACACGTTTCTTTGTTACAAGTAATGAAGTTTCTTCCCAGATGTAGTTTTGTTGGTGCTTCTCTCAAAGAAAGCTCCGCTGTGATCGGTTCATGTTGTTCCGTCACATGACATGGTGTGTCGAAAGTTAAACCCTTTAATGACAGCCCAGAGTGTCCTAAAATGAGAACACCCAGATTCAATGAAATGAAATTAAACATAACGTATAGCGAAGACAAAACATAATGTACTTGCATGAGGACGCAGGGTCACGCAAGGTTAAGGGTTGCCTTTAGCCCTGTTGGAACCAGCATGTACCTGTAGTCAAGTCAAATCAATTTTGTTTCTATAGTGCCTTTCAGAATACACATTGTTTCAAACAGATGCAACTATAATTTGTTTGTTGAAAAAAGTTCAGATTTGAACTTGCAATTTCGAGAAATATTCCCATGAGCCACATCAGCTCACACACACAGGTTATGGGGCTGAGCATCTCTAACACTTAAATCCTAGAATTGGCCCTGATCTTTAGTCTCATTTGACCACACATTTAAGGTTGTTAGAAGTCAGCAATGAAGTCATTCTGTTGATCATTTACTGTGTTGTGTGAATATGTGCACTTGTAATGACAATGCATATTTAAAATATTCCTCTAGAGAATTTGCTAAAGAGAGAGAGCGAGTGGAGAACAGACGTGCCTTCATGAAGCTCAGACGCCAGCAACAGGTGGAGAGAGAACTCAATGGCTATCGTGCCTGGATCGACAGAGCAGGTACTGACAAGTTCAAAAAAACAAAATCCTCAAATATAGAATACGTGGTCATTAACATTTTAGAAGAGATTATCATCCCCGCCAACTGATTTATACACTGTCTGTGGTGATTATTACTTGCAATATTTCACTACTTTACATGTTCTTGTTAAGCAATACAAGGATATCTAAATGCTTAGAGATGACTTGAATTATGTAATGAAGAAATTCGAGCCTTGACATGACCAGACACATATATCATTTTGCCATAAACTGTAGAGGGGTTGGAGATGGGTGCTGCAACTGTTGATATCAGTAGTGGCATTTCTTTATTACAACAGATTGTAAAGTAGGTGAAGCAGATCATTGAGTTTTAACTGGTTATTCGGTATATAACAGTTGTCAGTTGAGGGCACTATTTTGCTACTGTTGTTATTTACAACCGTGAGAAGACGCATGTGTGTTCTTTGTGTGATGGATAGGTTCAGAAGAGATGAATGACATTTGTGTAAACAGAAGGGTTTATTAGGTGTCCAGATGCGTTTGAATATGGTCTGGTTGAAATATTTAACTTGATCATGGGTTGGCTGTTTCCTGCTATGTACTTGATGGAGAATAAACATGGCTAAGTAATATGCTGTGCAGTAATCACGATCCGTCTGCAGAAGCTTGTCGTCGATGCCCATCACTTACTGAACTAGACAGTGAAGTTGCTGCTTAGAATGCTTATAATTACATCTGTAAACATTGTTTCTTTAGCAAGTGAAGATGCTGGGCATCAAGAACCATCATGCAGTGATGTAGCACATAGCAGAGTGTGGGCCACTTAAAGAAATAGTTCACACAATATTGAAAATTCTCTCATCATTTAGTCACCATTATGCCATCCCAGATATGTATTACTTTCTTTTATCAGCTCCTTTGGTCCATGCAAGGCAAGAATTTGAAGTTCCAAAAATCACATAAGTCATCATTAAAGTAATCCATAAGACTAAGTGTTTCAATCAATGTCTTCAGAAGCGATATGATTTTGTGGGTGAGAAACAGATTTTCACCTATGATCAAACCGGTGCGATAACACTTGGCTGGGCTCAGACACGTATGATCAAACCGGTGTGATCTGCATTTGTGCTGCTGTTTATCCGCTAGTGGACCAGCGTGTCTATTACACGCTTTGGCTTGATACCAGGTTGTAATGTGAGTAAAAAAAACTGTTTTCATCATTGTTTAATGACTGAAAATGTTTGTGTATGCATGAAAATACTTGGGCTATAAAGAGTATGCTATGTTATAAGCATATAAACATAAATAGATTAATTCAATACCTATTCATTTATTTTCCCACTTGGTGGATCATGAATGACTTACATTCAATAAAATTGGGTCACGGTGGTCAAAAGGTTGAGAAACCCTGTTGAAAGTGACAGAATATGAGGTTTGATCTTGGATCATGATGGCTTTTTATCTGTTCGGCAGGCTGTCTAAAGGCATTTTTCCATTGCAGGAACTTTTCCCAGTTCCTGGAACTTTTTCAGGTTCCTTTTGTTTTTTCACCACATGAGTCAGTTCCACATGGAACTAAAAACTAAACCAAAACAGGAGCCTTTTTAGCATCTGCCCCTGATGTTTTACTTTCCCTGCAAAGTGGAACTATTTTGGTGGAGTCAGAATAGCAAACGCTTCTCGTTGGTCAAGAAAAATGCGTCATCCAACAGCCCAAACTGGTCATTTTTAAATGTCCAGTTTGTAACCTTTGTTAAAACATTTGTCGAGTTATTGCTACTGGAGACTTTTCAAATTGAAATTATTAGATGGACAGATGCTGCTGTGCATGATCTGCTGAGTATTTATGGAGGAGAAAAAAATGCAGCATGAGTTTGAAACGTTGAGAGTTTACATAGAATCTGATTGCCTCATGAAGTTAGGCTTTGATGACATTAAACTATTGTATAGAAAACTAATCAAGACAACAAGAGAATAAAGACTCATAAAATCATTTACATTCCATGATTATCATGTATATAGTTTGTATATTGAATTAAGTCTATAGTTCGCTTGTTCTACTGTATTTAAAATTTTTGCCTAACTTTTTGCACTGCTTACATCGTTTGCACAGTTTTTAGCACCTTTTAAAAGCTTCACTGTTTTAATTATGCACTATTAATTATATTTTTATTTTACTTAAAAGGCTTAAGCAAACTGTTTTTATGTTTGTCATGTGCACATTGTACTATCCTACGAATCACAGCATTCATTGAATTGCTGTTTGAAATCAGTGTTAGAAAACTCCATACACAATAGTTTCAAGTGGCATTGTTTATTGGAAGCACACATATGATAATGAAAAGATATGAAATAACAACAAACAAAATGCAGTTTACTAGAGATGAAGGTAACGTTAAAGCCGTCTCTCCGTGAGGTTTTCCACAACAAAACAGGACGATAAAATCAACATGAAATCTTTTACGGAGTCATCCATTGTTTATGTTTTGAAGTGAGTCAACTCAGCTGTTGTCGCATAAAATTAGTCACATACTTACATCAAAGCTTATTCAGCCCAAATTAAATTCTTGCTTTCATGTCCCTGGTGGAAAAGCAACGCTTGGAATTTAATCAGAATGCATGTAGTACCACAAAAAAAAATGATTATAGTTCATCTACTAGTTCCACATTTGTGTGGGAAAAAGGCCTTAAGATCCAGTTGCATAGATCTACTTGTAAGCAAACAACAAGAGGTCAAGTGTGGGTGGGACAAAGGCGATAATGTGAGCCATATTATGGTGTGCTCAAAGCACATCATGGTGTTGATAATGGCAATGGTTTTCAGATGTTAAGGATCAAATAGCACTGTTAAAGTCTCTTAGTCTGATGACAGAACAGAATTATCTATGTGTACATGTGGGCCACCAGTGGTGAGGTTATGGAATATGGAGTGGAATCATGTGGGTGTTTCTTCAACTTCAGGCACTTTTAGAACTTTGAACTTCAAGAAACTAAAGTCTTGTAAAAAAAAAAAAAATAAACAAAATAAATCACACTCTCAAAAGTTTGTTTAATTTATGTACTTACAATGTCCAACAGTGTATGTGAGATTAATGTCATTTTTTTATTTTTATTTTCTTCTGATAATTCCCACCATAGTGTCATTTCCAGCACATATCCAATTCTGTAAATTGTGTTTAATAGAATTTTGCCGACTGCTGCCTTACTTAGTTATTTCATAGTTAACATTTTATGTTTTCTATATAAACACAATTATAAAATATTTTCAAACTTTTTGTATAACTTGATTGGAAATAAAAATATTCTACAATTTTTATCCAATTCAAGGTAAATGTTCTTAAAGTGATATTTACTTTGTTTTTCCTTTGTTTTCTTCAAACATTACTTGTCTCATATTTAATCTCAAGCATGGTCTTCACTGACACTTTTGTGAACTTGGTTAATAAGTATACTATTTTTTATTTTATTTTTACTTTATTAGGGGCAAATTTGTATGGTGTGGTGGAAATTATGCCACAAAAAAAATTAATAATGACAAATGATATTTACACAAATTTTGAAATGGTTTATTTCACTTTATGTTTCAATTAGTTTAAAAATGTGTAATTATTTGTATTTTTTATTATTTTTTATAATGGATTTTCATTGTTTTTATATTAAAAATCGGGGTATGGGACAAGGCTAAAACCAGGCCCGGATTAAGATTCCAGAGGCACAATGTCCTGTAGCTTTTCCCTGCGTAGTGTAACTCACACACAAACGCACACCTGTTAATGTTTCCTTCCTGTCTGTCTCTCTCTCCTCCTCAGCTCTGTCTCTCAGGGACCCTCTGTCTGTCTCTCTCCTCCTCTCCTCCTCAGGGGCTCTCTTGCCCTTAGAAAAACTCCTCTCTCCCTCCAACTGTTGCACTAGTTTAGCGTTCACAGTCCAAGAAAAAAAAAAAAAACATTTATTTCCCTCGCTCGGGCCCTAAGTGCGCTTGTGCCTGTGCCCATAATGCCCATTGGATTTTACGGCCCAGGCTAAAACAGTACAAATTTTACATAAAAGGCATTTGAAAAATACCAAAAATAAACTATATTTAAATACAATTATAATTTAATATATTAATTAAAAAAGTTTCTTAGTCAGTTTTAATGTGATATTCACATGTCAAATAGAAAAACCCTTAAGACATAAAATTGCACGAAGGTGAAGAAACATCCATATACAAATGGCTTACTGTACTAGATTCAAGTAGGAAATGACAGTTGAAGTCCCACCCATAAAGATTTCAAATACGATTCCAATAAGTATAAATTCAATAAGTTTAATTTGTTTAAAGTGAAACCTATTAGTAGAATTTTTTACATGGTGACATTATTTTTATGATAATTAAACAGTGAAAAAATATGATATATTAGATTTATTATTCAGTATATAAGATTATTGTTAGAAATATTAGATTGTTATATTATATTCATAGAGGAATTATTATAATAAGCATTTATATATACCGTTAGTAATTGTATTTAGTATTACAGTAATGAGAAATTAATGAAAGTGAGTGTTGAGAAATGTGAGATTCACCAAAGAAGATTTCTGTGCTAGTAGTTTCTTGTTTTGAAATGGTATTTCTATGCACTGAATTTTAGTTTTTAGCTTTTTCCATACACAGAACCATAACAACTGCTCCATCACCCTTCCAGATAATACTGTATATAGAAAAGCATTCTTCAGTGCACTAATATAAATGTCCTTCATCACACTCTTCCTCGTTGTTTTTTAGACATGCTGAATAATTTCATCCAGGCAAGCAAAGTTTCACTGTCTTTTTCCAGGTTCAGTGAAAGATTGAGCTCTGATTGTGTGCTACACCTACACCACTCTTTTCACATTTCACCCTCCACCCACCACCTGAGAGCAACTTTCAGGTGAACATGAGTGTGTAAAGCTGTTCAACCTCCCACGCAGTGAAGAGGTCACACTGACTCACTGACTGGAGTGTTTGTATATGTGCCTGTCTGTGCTCAGAATAGTTTATGTGTTCCACAGTACAACAGATCATTTTAAAGAGGCTTACAGATTGCCATTCTCCTTACTGATATAACTTGTCATAAAATCCTTCATATATAAAAAAAAATATTTGCCTGCCAAATACCGAAAAATATATGATTATACTGCTGATCATTGACTTTTTAAGATTCTTATGACGCTTATCTCTCTGATGTTTGGTGTCCACTGCAATGGGCAGGTGTATGAAAGACATTTTTAACCATTCATCCAAACCACAGTGTGAGTGTTACCTTTGACCATCACATATGTTATTGTCTGTTATTGTCCATGCCTATCTGTTTGGGCATGCCTTTGTTTAATAACTGTTTTTTTTTTTCTTCTTCTTCTTTTTTTAAAGAGGAAGTAATGCTTGCAGAGGAAAACAAGAATTCTGGGAGGTCGGCATTAGATGGTATGATTTTAATTTTAAGGGAGACAACAAATAATTGCTTTGGCTGCTCTATGGTTAAATTTGGTTTTGCATTTGAAATGTTTTTCTTAATGTGATGCTATATCAGTTTTCATCCTAAAGATTCTCTTGACGTAATCTTAACCATTTATCTCTTTTAAAAATATTAATTTTGCATGCAATTTCTCAAATATGTATTGGAACGTTTATAGCCAGAGGAAATATTTAACTCGAGAAAATCTTCTTAAAGGAATATTCCGGGATTAACATGAGCTCAATTGTCAGCGTTTGTGTAAAAAATATTGATTACCACACAAATGTATTTCGACTCGTCCCTCCTTTTCTTTAAAAAAGCAAAAATCAAGGTTACAGTGAGACACAATGGACATGTGCAGAGCTAGGGGGTGGCCGTGGCCACCATGGACCAAAGCTTGGCCACCCCACTCGCAATTGCTGTTTTAGTCATTTTTTTTGGTCATTTTTTGGCACAATTTAGTTCTTTAGAGGTGAAATCATCTCTGTACAAACTTAACATGCGTGCACACCGAGGTCGCCAAACCTCTCCATCCTGGGTGTTATTGTATCCGCACAACCCTCCACCCCCCGCCCCCACAGTTGCCCCTGCAAGAAAAACTCCTGGCTCTGCCCCTGACAATGGAAGTGAATGAGGCCCATGAGTGGGGAAATGTGACGCTTTTAATTTTATAAAAACACTTACATTAATTCTTCTGTGTTAATTGAGCTGTAAAGTTGTTAAAATTTTAGGGTTTGTTGACATGCATCGTCTCAGCATAACTCAGCAATGCAGTCCATTGTAACAAATTAGGAAACACGTGGCACAACCTAGAAATTTCTAAGATCAGGCTGTCCTACTAAACTGGGCCACATGGAAAGGACAATTATCAGAGAACTGACCAAATTTAGAGAAAATAAATATTTATATTCTCCACCTGTTGACTAGAAACACAAGGTGAACAAGCTGTGCAGTTGTGGAACCATTTGTCTCATTTTAGTGTTGAAACGTGCCACAAGCAAGAAAAATGCCAGGCGTCGAGGACCAGGGGAGGAGAAGTATTCTGAAACCTCCACAGTTGGTGAGTGAAATATAATTCATCCTTTCTGTTTGAATTGATTGGTTTTATGACTTGCTTTGCAAAAAATAAAAGTGATTTGCTGTTTAATTTAAAAATGGTCAAATTGTCATGTAGTTGTTGTTTTAATGTCTTAAAAAAAAGAGTATGGATAATATAATTGTGTGTGTGTGTGTGTGTGTGTGTGTGTGTGTGTGTGTGTGTGCGTGTGTGTGTGTGTGTGTGTGTGTGTGTGTGTGTTTTAGGTGGTCCTCGACCAAGGGTTGGTATACGAACTGCGAGGCGTGGGCCTGCTGCTTATATGCGCCGCAAAGAACGCATGTTGCGGATCTCTATTCGTCGCATGGTTAAAACAGACAGCTTCTATTGGATAGTTCTCAGTCTGGTGGCACTCAACACTATATGTGTTTCCATTGTTCATCACAACCAACCAGAATGGCTCACTGTTATTCAGTGTAAGTCGCCAAAGGATCTAATTCTTACTACTAATGTGACTGCAGTACTGACTCTTTGTTCACGTTAACTTTTTTATCTATGACATTTCTCCAATTTAATATGAGTCAGCATTGAGGATGCATGAATTGTTGAGGTATTGCTGATATGTTGCTCTAGTACAAACAATATCATGAACTACAAGTAATAGGCACGCTTTATCAGATTACTTTTTGGAAGTAATAGGTAAAGGAATACAATCCTTTTGAATTTACAACATAAGACCTATGTTAATTTATTGGCATATGCAAACACTATAATGTATATCATTACAACTGATTTGTTCCTTGAAGGCACACTATAAAAGAGACTATTTATCAGAGATGGGTCACTTCTGTTAAAATTAATGGGAGAAATTGGAATGCCCAACAGTCAATAGATGTAGAAAGGAAGTCCCGCCTTACTGGTAAAAGAGCCAATCACCTCTTACATAAAGACATCGCCTGTCAAACAACTTGAGAACGCGCATGAGCATTAGCTATACAAGCCATTAAAATTGTGTTTTTTAGCATTAACTGAGGTAAAGAAGCACAATTTATGATACAATTGTTGTCAGATTTTTCTGCTGATTTGAAATATATTCTTTGATCGTAATCTTAATAAACCATTTTGGAGATTTCTGTCTTTTCCCATTCAAGTAAGAGCTGCACTTGTGTGCCGCTTGTTTACATAGAAAGTAACTGCCTGGGAGCATTCCAAAGATGGCCGCCGAGTGACCTGACTTGCTAAAAAGACCTTGGTTAGAAGCATACAATATCAATGCTGTAACAGAACCATTTCACCCTGAAATTGACTTAGTATTGATGATGGACAATCACATAGAGGTCCAAGAGTTGAGATGCTCATTAAATGACTCAGCTCATGTTGTCATCTACTTGCCTGGACTGAGACGATGTCTACAGGATTGTTAAAACCTGTTCATCTTGGCCCTGGCATTGGAGTTCTGCTCACATTTGATTTCCAAGAACAAGCACTCCTTCACTCACTACTTGCGGACTATTTCTCTAAATACCCAACAGTTTTTACTGCTGTCTGATAATGCATCAGGCTCTTTCGTCAACTAAATCAAAGCTGTGTTTGCTTGTAAGGGGAACAGCTAAGTTTCTGAAAGTAGCTAAAACAGTGCTTTACCGCTTCAACAAATGTTTGACATACACGTTTGTACCGTTTTCAGACTATGCAGAATTTGTGTTTCTTGGACTCTTTCTCGCTGAGATGTTTCTGAAAATGTATGGCCTTGGGTTTCGTCTCTACTTCCATTCATCCTTTAACTGCTTTGATTGTGGAGTAAGTTTCTTAACTTTGACCTTTTTACCTTTTTCCGAGCATCTATTATTATTACAGTCCTTGAGTATATGACCAGTTGACTTAATGTAGAAACACAATTTGTAATCATTTATACCACAAGTCAGGATGCTTTACTTCTAGATAATTCAGTTAGCACATTATCCTAACCAGGAACGAGAGAATTAGAAACCAATCGATCAACAAAATGTCCATGGTCGCAACTCAGAATTACAAGAGAAGAGAGATTTGATTATTGTGCCACAGTCTAATGAAAGACCATATTGAAAATATTGAAACATTTTGTGAATGTTATATAAGAGGTTGTGTAATGTTATGTGCTTTGTGCAGGTGATTGTAGGTAGTATTTTTGAAGTGGTGTGGGGGTTCTTCAGGCCTGGAGTTTCTTTTGGCATCAGTGTGCTCAGAGCTTTACGACTGCTACGAATCTTTAAGATCACCAAGTAAGTTCACTATATACCTCTTAGACAACAGCTACTTCTGGCCCTTGAACCTGATTGGACGAGCAGCGTTCCAAGAGTGTTATATGTGATATTTGATTGATATATGGTCCCACGGCATTGGTACGCTTGGTCATTTGTATCACTGATTCATTGTTAATTTTGATTTTGTTCACTGATTCGTTCAGTGGTAATTTTTGGAGATAAAAACACTTAATTTTAATGAATTTTTTATGAAAGAAACACCACTATATCTAAACATCAGTATGAGTGCAGTTCAGAGAACAAAGTTGTGCTTGATGCTTTGACTTCTTTTGAAACTATATTCGCTGGCACAGAAAAAAAAATACATGACACAACTATCTTATTTTAATTAAATTTAAGTTATTTCATATTAGGGATGTCCCAACATCGATATCAGAATCGGGTCCAATACCACTCTTGTGTGCTTGTACACATGCTTGTAAAACTGCTCTGATACAAAAACCAATACCATCTGACAAACGAATGTCATTTTGTAAACATTCGGCACACAAATTAAAATCACATTAGGTCTTAGTAAGATTATTTAACCACAAAAATTGTGAATTAATGAGATAAATATACTGTGTAGTCTGCATGTGCTGCACACTTCAAATGTGAATGCTTGTGAATGTGTGGAGCCATGGAAAACACAATCATGAGCATCACATGTTCTATTTGTAGCAGACAGTGAGCAGAGCACTAGTTCACTTTTTACTGTGAGGTACATACAGACTATGTACAGTATTTATTTAATTAAATAGCAGCCTTTTGTTGTTTACTATTCACTTTGAGATGCTACTGTCATAGCAACACAAAAACACTTCAAAATAAAAGCTCAATTTAAAGGGAGAAAGTTTAACAGAAATATATACTGTATGCTACCACTACTACTATTACTAATAATAAATCAATTCATATCTTCTGTAATACTCTGTTATGCAGAACTTTGTATAATAAAATATAAAACTCCAGTGTTGTAGGTTCTATATAAAAGCACTTAATTTGATATAAATAATATTATATATTATTATATATTTACAGTATTATTATTATTATTATATTATTTTGAAAATGACTTGTTCTTTTTAATTTGATTTAAAGTTTTAATGGATTCGTTTATTTAAATAACATTTTGATGATAAAATTAAAATACATATAACACAAAAAAACAGGTTTTGGACTCGGTATCGATGAGTATCAAAAAGGAAGTACCAGTACTCATACTCAAAATATAGGGGACATCCATATTTCATATTATTTACAAGTTTTATAAACTTTGCCTATGGCCAAATGCAGCCATGCTGATATATGGAACAACAGTATTCTTGCTCATGTGATATTGCTTAAAAATACTCAAGGGTTCTTATTATATGTTTTTTAAGGATTTGTAAAAAGAATTGTATACATCCCTTCATCTAGTTTGTACACATAATTGGTTCCACCAGCCAGGTTGTCCTGGGAACTGACAATGTAAAGATATTTCTATAATTTATAATTTTTAAGGTACTGGTCATCCCTGCGGAACTTGGTGGTGTCCCTCATGAGCTCCATGAAGTCCATCATCAGTTTACTCTTCCTTCTCTTCCTCTTCATCGTTGTCTTTGCGTTACTTGGCATGCAGCTGTTTGGTGGCAGGTGAGAGAGTGATTCTTATTTGTCCCTTTGGACATACTTACAGACAAACATAACAGCACTATATAACAAATACATTTAACTTATATTAGCTAAACATATCAAATTGACTTCTATGAACACTTATAAAAGATTATGTAAATTAATCACTTAATAGATAAAACAAGCGGTTTCAAAAAACAAATTTGAGAATATTAGGATTCCCATTATCATAATATCCAAACTAGAGCATTCTTCTATTTTTGGCTTAAATATTTCTTTTTTCCATTATATGTTCTTGACAAGCACATATAGATTTTTAGCTAACACAGTCGAAACAGTCGGAGTTCTTTCTCTTTCTCAGGTTCATCTTTGAAGATTACACTCCTACTAATTTCGACACGTTTCCAGCTGCCATCATGACTGTCTTTCAGGTTTGACTCTCTAGATCATTGATGTTTGTGTAGTTCCTCAATAGCATGGAATATTGGAAACATCTCATGTTGACAAAAGACCTAAAAAAAGCTTTAATTTGATTCTGTCCACCTCTTCAATGGGCAAAAGCAATGATTTCCAACACTGATGTTAGTGAGTAAAAAAATGTCTACAGCCAAAAACTTTTTATTAACTTCTTTATTAGTTAAGTTTTATTTTGCACCAAACAGTCATAATTTAATAATACTGTATCTGATAATTGTCCACCCTGTCTCTGGCCCTCTGTCTAAAAGCTTGATTTTAAACTATCTTGCCCTTTAGGACTTCAATGTAAATGTCCACTGTTCTGATTGGCTAACGTCATGCAGCCCCTCAAATACAATCTGAAAAAAGCTTCACATTATAATTTATAAATCTACATTTCAGGGTTAACACATAATGTACACCAAACACATTTCATCTGAATGTATCAAAATGTTCACCTAAGCAAAGCAACTATTAAACGGTAAAGAAAATTTTAAACATTCATGAATTAAACTGTTTACTCACGGTTTTGGTAGTGTTTAACTGCCCCATCCTTCAATAACAGTTCCTTTGCAGAGCTTGAATCATATTATGACTGGTTCACAAGCAATCTGAACTGATATGAGCCGTAAACACTCAATGCACACTGAAATGTTCTGAATATGATTACGTAATACAGTCCATGATGATGTTGGGTGCTTCAACAGGCCAAACAGACGCTGGTTTTCACAGGCGTGACATCTCACATCTTCCTTGTTTGTTTACACACAGAATGGCATGTGTTTCTCCCAGTCAGTGGCAGCAGCAAAATGAGATGTGTTTTTAAAAGTTGCAATTGTACCGCTCTTAAAATGCGACACACACATTGCCGGAAACGCATCGAAACAAACAAAGACGTCTATCTAGTTCAAATTTACAAAAGACCACCAATTAAAAATAGCACAGATGGGTGCAAAATGGTACAGGATGCCTTCAAAACAGCACAACAGCATGAAACAAGCTTTTTATGTTGGTCACTTTTTAGAGTTATAACTTGACATCGCATCTTTTAAAAGAGGCACAAGATGCATGATATTAGTCAAAGCCATACATCTAGTGCATGTTTATATAGAAAATCTTTTAAATCCAGAAAGGCCATGAAGATGTTCTGTATAAGTCTCCTTAGCTGTATATGAATCTCCCATGACAAGCCTACTCTCCTCTTCACCTACTTTTATGTGACTAATATGTTTAAAATCATGTACACTCACGTAGCCTAGAGATAGCATGACTAATCATTAATAATCGAGTTAATAATAATATAAAGTTTAACCTAAATAGCATATACTTTACAGATAAAGTCACTATAAAAAAGTAAAGGTGCACCTCAACTAAAAAATACAAACCAAACAAGAATAAAACATTGGAGCAATTAAATGGTGATCCTCAGCTACCACACCACAGAGCAATGACAAATGGCAGGACCTCAAGCTCTGAGCATGATTACATGATGGATATAATAATTCAGAAAATTCAAAGAAATTCTATTATTGTGGCAGACGAGTGATTAGTTCATTCAAAAAAGTGACCTTAGATGTCAATATATTGTTTGTTTTATTTCCATTTATTTGACTATAAGTGTCCTACAGTCCACAGGAATCCATTTTACAATTGAGTTTGACAATCTGCCTGCGGTAGACTTGAGACGTTCTCTTACATGACACCTTCTTGCATCTGTCTGCAGTTGGTCTATGTACACATTCGTTAGACAAACTCTTTTGGAGCGCGTCACTGTGTTTGTGTCACATTTCACTGGTTGTCAGTGTCTTGCGCACACTGTGTTTTTAGGATGTCTCAAGTTAAATGCAGTTTTATACTTTGAAAAACGCATCTCGAGACCCCTGCATTCAGAGTTTTGCTCCGTCCAGCCATGGCAGGGTTTGTTACCTGTACAACTGTGTGTTGCCTGTACAGCTGATTGACCCTGCTGACCGCAACTCACAAAAAATAGGGGTTCAAGCTTGAATTGCTCTGTTGGTTTGGAAATTCCTTATTACGGAATGTATGCACAGTCTGGAGGCAAGATTAATTGCTTGAATATTTTTTTTTTATTATTACGTTTTTATATAATTAATTTCACCTAATTTTCATGTTAAATCGACAGCCTTTTTTTTTATTCTATTATAGACTTAAAAGACTTTATATTTCATAATTCAACATAGATTCTTACGGGAGAAGACTGGAATGAGGTGATGTACAATGGGATACGTTCTCAGGGAGGGGTGCAATATGGAATGTGGTCCTCAATCTACTTCATTGTTTTAACCTTGTTTGGGAACTGTATCCTTTTCACTAAACTGTATTCTATTAGATAGGAAAACTATTAGATAGGAAATAAGAGGAAAAAAAATTTGTTTATGTGCTGGTGTGAATAAAATATCTGTTAAAATGGAAATTAAATTCTTGACAATGTTGTGAACAGACACATTGCTCAATGTTTTCTTGGCCATTGCTGTGGATAATCTAGCCAATGCACAGGAGCTAACTAAGGTAAGACAATTAAAGGAAAAATGATTGTGAATTTTATGTCAGGTCAATGAGAATGCTATTATACCAAAGCTGTGTGTTTTGTGTTTTAGGAGGAGGAAGAAGAGGAGGAAGAATTCTTCAATCACAGATACAAAAGCAGAGAATTTGGCCTCTCCGAGTAAGTTTTTTGTTTGTTTTTTCAAACTTTGTCATAACCTTTTTTAAATTAAGGATTCAGTTTCACATATTAAGAAGCTGATAAGAAATTAACTAAAATTAATTGGCAGGGATTTCTGACCATTGTATGTTGACTGAGCTGACTGTTGCAAAAGCTCTTCTTGTGCTTGAGACTTGTTTCTAAATCATTATGCTACTATGAGCGTTTTCAGACCCATCAAACACACACATGAACAAAAGTGTCATATATGAATGTACCATTTGTCTGTCACGTTTTTGATCAGTCTCGGTTCTGGTCAAATTTGATCGGAAATTGATGAAGTATACTAAAATTGAAATGATTGAATTTCTTTTTGTTTTTTTTTTGTCTTGAAATATTGGTTGAGGATTGTATGAGAATAGATTTTTAAAAAGGATTTTAAGTTGCTAAGAAACAGAAGTGCCTACACTACAGGGTAATAATGAGAATAATGTTATTCACCAGAGTAAGTGAATTTTGTTTAGATGTCAAAGTGTAATGCTATAGTTACAGGATATTTTTATTTTCTATCAGAACTGTAAAAGGAAACCTGAGTGCCCAGCTTTTGATTGTGAACTGGCTGGATGTTACTCTGCAATATCACTTCTAAAAAATATATATGCAAAATCAACTTAATTAGCATGATGCCTCCAGTCAAGTAAACTATTTGTACTATACTTTTGTTGTTCTCAATAAAATACTAAGCGCTCCTTTCAGGCTAGTGTGCTCCTTATATTAAACATACTAAGGATGTAAAACTCTGATTCGACCCACTAGAAAGATTGGTATCTGATTTAATAAAAAATAAATTAAAAAATAGAATAAAATAAACACCTGTTTATAAATTCACATTAAATGAAACAACTGAAATGTTAAAGTTCCCTCTTCAATTACAAAGTTCAATAAATGAACTCAAATGACTTCCCAAGAAAATCTAAATCAAATGACAGTATGTTATATAGTATCCTTTAAATCCCTTTAAAACAATTCAAGTGAGGAATTAATAACTCAAATTAATCAATTTTCACATTTGAATGGAAAATATGCTGTCACAATAAATCAATGAACCAATTTACAGTGTCAATCAATAGAAAACGCTAAAATAACTCAGTTCAAAAGGGTCAAAGAATCAAGTGTTCAAATGAATCAAAGGGGCAAATGACTCCATGTTCAAGCAATGCAAAAATAATCAATTGTTCAGAGTTTTTGACTGAAAACAAACACTAGTGCACTTTATACCATTGGGGCCCATATGAATAATTCCTTGAGAATGCAGTTAAGAGCAACTTACGATCCTACCGTGAGGTTTATCTGCATTTCAATGATGGTGAAGGGCAGTACAGGAATGACTCACACACTGAAGAGCAGTTTAACTCACAACAACTCTCACAAACACATCAACACACATGAGACCGATGAAGAGTTTCACAAGCGATGATGAGCAATGTTGATAGAGAGGGACATCAAAGTCCACTTGTGGTCCATCGAGCAAACTATCAGACTACCAGAAAAATTTCCCAGGCGTAGCAAATTGGCGTCCGTGATCTGAATCTAAATGAGTGAAATCTCCGATGTCATGTCACAGAGACTGTTCAGGATCAAATAATCCTCTGAAAACAGTTCATGGATGCCTAAAAATTCTCATAATCCTTCAAAATCAAAGAAAACTGCAGCTTAGTGTCCCGCTGTTAATTAGGCAAATAATTAACCTCATGAAATGAAAATTCTAAGAGGAAGAAAAACTCCTAACCACTGTTTTTGAGTAGTATTCAGGAGAAATACATCAGACTTTTTTCCAGACGCTACTCTCAGACATCGCTCATACTCAAATCACCTGAACAAACTTACTTTCTCCCCTCCCCACACAGGTTTTGTTGAGGAACAAACATTGGATTGGCCCAATGCATGCAATCAATCATCCCAATATGGACAGTCTATTGCTTAGAAGTTTCCAGAACAAAGAAATAATCATTAATATACAACATACTTTATATACATTCAAACATATACAATTTCAAATATGACATATGTAACCATAAAATACATTTAATGCAGAACATTTAAGCAAAAAATAAGATATTGAGAGGGCTACAAAAGTACTTAATCCAAAACCAGAGGCAGGGGTCTAATAATTGTAAACTATACCAGTATCAAACCAAAAAAATATATGAAGAGACCTGTGGTATGCATTGCTTTAAGAATGCTCCTCATGGGGATGATTTTGCATGACTCAGAACATCTGTTTTTTGGAATCAAGATAGGTCTGCAAGGAATGAGAAAACTGAGCATTCCAGACCTTCCAGGAGCTCTGCTGGCTTTAGACTGTACACAAATGGTACATCCAAGGTAGATCACTGATTAAGCAAGGCCACCAAACCCTGGATTCCTGAATGTCCAGAGCTCAGTAAGAAGTGTATCTAGCATATCACCTGTTGTTGTATCTTTGCTGTAACAAGAATAGTGTACACCCTGAGGACAGCTTGCTGTTGTAGATTATGATTCTTGAAGTCCTTTGGATCTCTTCCATTCCCACCTGATGGTGCTGGATATCTGCCTGTTGGCGGCATAATTATATTCATGGTCATGGTTCATTGTTTTTTTGGAGAGTCACAGAATTTCTGGACAATACATCAGATTCAGTACTCTCAGGTGTGGGTATAATGGTAAAAGTTAAATCAAATCTGCACACAAATCAGTGGCCAGTGTGTACCTGAAATGGTTGTTTAGCACCTTTAAGCCAGCGACTCCATTCCTCCAGTGCTGCCTACACTGAATGAATAAGAGAACAGTACATATTGCATTTTTGCCACAATATGAGGCATCAATTTTAACCACAAATGGCAAGGGTCGGAGTGCTTCAGTATTGGTGCAGGGGTGAAGCGAGGTTTAAGTCATTTGAGAGTTAGCAGCAGCGTCTATTCCCTGCAGCATATTTTGGTCTGCTTTCAAGACAGAAACCACGAGAGCTGCATCCATAATAAATGCTCAGAAATTTCTGAAGCTCCTAAAATATGGTGGCCAGTGGTAAATGCTAGGATCTTGGAGAAATGCATTTTTGTTCTGTTAGAGTTAAGTGTGCTACCTCAGGAAGTACATGGTGGTTTAGTGGAATTTACACTTCTCTGCTTTAAGATATAACTCATGGTCAATAAGATGTCGGCAAGTAGTTGTTTAAGTTTCTTACTCAAAGCACTATGAAGATAGTCAATGTCCTTTTGGGATTTGAACCAGCAACCTTCCAATTAGCAGCCCTGAGCTTTAAATACTACAGTATGCTACATCAATTAGTCAATTAGTGGTCTTTCACCTCTTCAGGCTAGGACAAATTAGTCTTTGAAGTGCTGATCAAATCCTAAATCTTTGTAATATAGCTCTTAAATACCTCTCTCAATTCTTATGCCTCTATAAAACTGCAGTTGTCAGGGACATGATTTGATGTTCCACAATATTTCCTTTTTGGACATGAACTTTGTTACCACCTGGTGGTGGAATCTCCAAACTGCTAATGTAGGAACTAAATTTTGAATTTGCACTGAAAACAGACCTGCTTTTGAAACGACTTAGCACAATGACCTATTTCTCAGGAAAATAGCAAACTGTGCTTTGGTCACTTCATTAGCATACAATAAACCCACAGTTTGTGCGCATACACTCACACGCAAACACTCCCACCCACACCCACTTACACTTTGGGCTTGTACGAAAACTGCACTAAGAATTATCGCTCTCACGAAAAATGGATAAGACGTGGCACAATTTTTTGGCACATAGCTTTGCGCTTTGCATACTTAAGAAAATAGAGCCCATTCACAGATTTAAGCTAGGTTGTATGTGGTACAAAATTCTAATTATGTGAAAACCTTGACTTCTCAAATTGTTTCTAGAGATGCTGAAACTAGAGGTAATGGTATTCCAATGATTATTGCATCTTCAGAATTCAATGTTTGGCCTTAGAGTGTATTTGTAGCTGCTGTGGTACCTAGCTGAAGATCAATGGCCCTAGACATTTAGTTTTCTCAATAAAAATAATAATAATAATAATAATAGTGGTGATAGCTCAAAGATCTCCCCATGTGGGGGTCAAACCTCGAACCCTTTGGTTCCCAGCCCTGGGCTGCATTTCCCAAAAGCATTGCAAGCTTAAGTTCACAATCTGCTAAGATTCACAATGCTTTTGGGAAACACAGCCCTGATCTTTATCCAATAGGATGGCATTGGCACTGTTCCTGCAGTTTATTAAATATATTGTAAATTGAGGGACATATATTTATATTACTCAAACGACAAATTAAAACTACCTACCCTGCCTCTATCTACAAACATATTTTACAATGTGTGCATTTTACATAAATGTTTTCAGTGGCATTAATGATATTGAATAGCAAATGAAACCTATAACTTTTAAACCATCTTTATATTTGTGTAATTTGGCAATTTGGATTGTTTGGTTTGTCTTCTCTACAAATACACTAATGGCTTATTTTCAATTAACCATTTATTTGGTTTCATGGACAACAAAAGAATACACATAATTGTAAGTAAAACTGTCTCTATATATCTTTTTATCTGTTGTGTCTGCCATTAACATTGCATTGTCCATCTCATTAACACTACAAATGACCTGCTGACATGTAGATCCTTTTTGCACTCTGCTTTTCTTATTTGTAGTGGTCCTTTTTCATTTTTTTTGAGATTTCATAGTAGAATTTTCCCCCGTTGAATGAATGCTCTTTTATTTAGCTTGAATTGATAACCATTGTTTCTTTTAATTCCAATTTCCCAGAATGTATCAAACACCCTTGTGAATTGTGATTGTGCAAAATGGAAATCATATATCTCTTGTGACCGAGAAATGTCATGTCCATGCAGGAGAAGAAGGAGGCCATACTTGTACAGGAAGCGTGCCATTCATAGAGGTCGTCCATGTCCTGCAGAGGCAGAGGAGGAAGCTGCTGGGAAACCAGTAGAAGAGCCACCGGTGAATGCTTTTGCCGGCCGTCGTGAAAGATGCAAAAAAATTAATATGTCTGTTTGGGAGCAACGGACCAACCAGCTGAGGAAGCGGCGGCAGATGGCAAGCCGTGAGGTGCTGTTTGGCAGTACCGCAGAAGACCAGTTGGACACTCCGATGAGTGATCACCACCAACAGCGTGGCATTTCCCCAGAGACAAGCCCATTGCACCTGCCAGGATCACCGATGTCTGTGGTAATGCCCCTGCCAGAACCACCCATGTCCATCACCATCCCTCTGCCTGAACCTCCAGAGTCTGAACCAGTACCCCTGACAGGTTCCGGACTCGAGTCAAGTGCCAACAATCACCATTCAAACACAGATAGGAGGCATCGCGTAGCAAGGAAGTTTCGAGCCGCCGCCGCTGCGGGGGTGGCGGAGGGCGGACGACACAAACGCCACAGACATCGAGAGCCCAGAACAGAGGCCAGAAACATAGAGAACCACCAGCAGTTTGGCAGCAGTGAGAAACAGGCTGAAGATGGTGAAGATAAAACTGAGGACACACAGTCCAAAAACATTATGCACCTAGAAGAAACAGAAATAAACATGTTTGGCAAGCAAATTGAGAATCAGGAGGAATGCCAAAGGTAAGAATGCCATAGGCCCTGACCTAAATCACGCACCTGATGTGCACTTGTAGTCTTGCAAATTTATGGTAGCCATCGTTTTCACTTTAGTTGGAAACAGCTTGGCTTGCTTTCCAATTTGTTGACATAGTTTTGCTTAGCAAATGGCTTGTGGATACCCTGTTTTTGTATGTGGACAAAATGTTATAATATTGTTATGCTGCCTTCAATATTGTATGTTTTAATGTATATTCATATAATTTGCAGAGAATAAAATATGCAGTGATTTTAAGGCTGCAGAAAATTGGATAAGCGAAATGATAAGCGAATTTGTCCTTTTTGATAAATGTTCACACACTTATGTTTGTTTTGTAGTGAGTTTGTGGAAGATACGGCAGGATTTTCCCAAGTGTCTGGTCTTCAGGAGCTTCAGTGTGTCAGTATAGGAATGGAGGATCAAGCAGAAAGCCAGGAAAAACCTTTATTGAAGCAAAAAGAAGATGGTGCATCCGAGTCTAAATACATCTCAGGGGAAATCTCAGACATTGAGAACAATGGCAGCTATCTGAACCAGGACGAGTGTGTAACAGAAACCAGCATTACACGAGAATCATCAGCACAGCCGTTGTTGGAAATGACACCTATGACTGGTATTTTATCTGTTTCTCTATTTTTTAGAATTTCTTTCTCTGATTTACTGAGTTTTATAGATATACACTGTATATATATAATCTCTATAAAACTCAATAAATCAGAGTCTTCTCTTAGGATTGAAATTTAGAACCACTAAGAGAGGATTTAGTAAACTCAATTTATGACCAACTGGGACAAATGTACAAATTGTTTTTTCATTCATACAACTGCCTTTATCATTTCTAATGATAAAAGGCAAATATTAATAAAACTTCTATTATATACCATTTGCAAATATGCAGATATCTCCTTTAAACAGATGTAATTAACAAACCTCATGAAAATCCAGTGTTTTCTTCCCATCGAGTGCTCATCTAATATCTTCCTCTGAAGCCTGTATTCCATCAGCCAGAATCAAAACTTAAGGATCAGAATCAAAAGTTCCTCTGGTTCACAAATAATGACAGTCTCTCCGTAATAATTCCAGGCCGTTTAAGCTGTCAGGAGGGCCTACAGGAGCGTGTGAGTGCAACCAAGTATTTCTTGCCAGTCAGTCCACTGTCAGCCATGTTTGGAAAGCTCTCGGGAGGCTATTTCAGTCATGCCAGTTCAGCTCCTATCTACTTGAATGGGAAAAGACTGAAATCTCCAAAATGGTTGGTCAAGATCAGTGGCGGGCCATGCATTTAAAGTCAAGGCTTCAGTGCCATTATTTAATTTATTATTTAATTTCATGCAAACAGCATGCGAACAGACAATCAGTCGGCAGTGAATCCCTCCCCGCTCACAGATGGCGGTCTGCTCTTTGAACCCGCCGTATTTTAGCAGCCAGTAGGGGTCTCCTCCACAACTGGCAGCAGCCCGAACACTACATTTGGTCAGTATGGAGCCCCTCCTCCCCTCGCGGTCAGCAGTCGTTCCTCTGCATTCAGGCGGCCGGGCACCGATTTTTAAATGACCATTTCAAATATAATTTTGTTTTATTATTCTTAATTGCAAAATTTAAATTTTGTGTGAAATTTTGCAAATATAGTGCTAAATAAGATTTTTTTATTTTTTTGCAATTTTATGTTTATGTTATTACTATATTAAATTTAGTTATATATCGGCATTGTATCATTCTATCGGTCACCCTGCTCTCTGGGTATCGGCACTGGCCATTAAAAAAACCCATCTCGGTTGACCACTACTGTGACCACAACCATTCAATGAAATGACAAAAGTTCAGGCATGAAACTACATGATGCAAGCTCAGACTCAGAATCTGAATCAGCTTTATTGCCAGGTATGTGTACACATACGAGGAATTTGACTCAGGATTGTACATAGCTCACGATGTGCTTACTCATACAAAAATACTATAACACAATAATAAAATAAAATCAGACACAGGCTACAGTGTAGATAACACAAATATACACACTATGAACAAAAACAATATAGACAACCTCAATATAGCTGAGAGGTTCTTTGAACTTTTTGTATGTTAACCAGTTGGCTCACATGGTGCAAGCTAATAGATCCTTTGACATGTAATTGGGTAGCCAAATAACTCATGTACTCTCTCTTTGTCTAAGATTTAAATGGCTCAGTTTTGTAAATACGCAGATTTCACAGTGGTGTAACCCAAGTTCCCCTTCTGTCACTCACTCGATGCTGTAGCAATGTAGTGGCACTAGGGTTCGCTCTTGAGAGCCCCGAAGACCTCTATTCTTTTGAGAAAAGGCCAGTGAGAATTGGTGAATGGAATTTGCATGCCACTCCCCCAGACATACAGGTATGAAAGGAGAAGGAATGCCCACTATCAACAAGCTGAATACTACTGCTGTTCCATTCACCTCTTAAGAAGCGTATGCTGTTGGATATACGGCGCATTTCCAGCGGCTTTCTTGCACAGCCCGCCTGATTGTGCTCACCTCCATCAAGAGGGTTGGGGACCTGCAAGTGTTTTCTGTCAGCAACACTTGCCTGGAGTTCTGTGCAGATTTTCAAGTGATCCTGAGACCCCGGCCGGGCTATGTGCCCAGGGTTCCCACGACCCCCTTCTGGGATCAGGTGGTGAGCCTGAAAGCACTTCTCCGGGAGGAGGCAGACCCAAACTTGTCCTTTCTGTGTCCGGTGCATGCTTTACGCACCTACTTGAATCACACGCAGAGCTTTAGACGCTCTGAGCAGCACTTTGTCTGCTTCGGCGGACAGCGGAAAGGGAATGCTGTCTCCAGACAGAGGCTTGCCCACTGGATCGTGGATGCAATCGCTCTGTTATACCGTGCCCGCCCCTTTGGGAATACGAGCTTGTTCTACTAGAAGTGTGGCACCCTCATGGGTACTGGCCCATGGCACCTCTCTAGCAGACATCTGCAGAGCAATGGGCTGGGCTACACCCACTACCTTTGTGAGATTTTACAATCTCTGGGTTGAGCCGGATTCATCCCGTGTTTTGTCAGTTATGAACAGGTAGTGGCCAGGTGTATCGCTTGCGTACAACGCCCTTCCTCACCCCTGAGGCGAAAGCGTGCGCTTTTACCCCCAGACGAGTTCACAAAGTCGTGGACCCTGGGTGTCCTTTCTCCCTAGCCCTGTGGCTCACGAATTCAGCAGAGGAGTTCGCAGCTAGACTCACTACGGGTACTAATATGCCCTGTAGTGGGATAGGTGCTCCACAGGTGCCGATTTCTCAGGTAACCCCCTGTGATGTATTTTCCGAGGTACGGTGTCCCTGTTGGCAGACCCGCATCTCCCTTGGGCAGAGCCTCTCTCCCGATGCATATAATAGCATTAGATGTCCCCAGCCGGATCTAATACTCTGTGGGGGAGTGGGGTGTGGGGAACTACATGACATCTTTTAGCGGTATTGGGGAGGTTACGTGCAGACTGATGCACCTGCTATTACGCACTTGAATCAGCATTTTACATAACACGGTTCAGCTGTTGTGTCGTTTTTCCATAGGGACCCCTAGTGTCACTACATCGACACAATGTTGAGTGAGTGACAGAAAGGATGGAGGGAACGAGACGTTGTGTTACGACAGTAACCAAAACATTCTGACAGACCTTTATGTCTAAAGAACAATAGTGTTAGGACCTCCCAATTCACAAGAAATACAGGTTATGCCCAATACACAAGACATACAGGATATCCCCATGTTTTCCTACAAGGAGAGAATCCATCAAATGGTTCTCTTTTGATCAACTTGCTTTGGCCATTTGGTTCACACCTTTACAGACAAAGATTCAGTTGATTGCATCTGAGGCACAGTCACAATGTAAACAGATCTAGCCTCAGATATTTAAAAAACCTTCAGTTTGGATTGATATTGGGTGTTGGGTCTAAGATACTGTTCATTCATTCAGATTTGCAGATAGTCTGCAGATGTGTTTGCACTAGTCTCAAAGAGCCAGACTTTTGAATATTAACACTAAGTCTGCACCACTTTACAGCTTATTCTGGCAAAGTTCCCCCTAAATACCACCTGACCAATGAGTTATCAAACCAAACCCAAAAAATTATTGGGAGCCATTTAGGGTCTGCAATTGATAATATTACGATAATACAGGATACAACTGGATAATATCAGAAATTCCAACAAACACTCGAAATCATGGAATTATAATGGGTATTATATGTGGGTACACTTTGGGTATCATCAAAATATTATCAACTCATGTGCTGAACAGCACCATAGGCAATAATGGACTTTGTTAACAATAGCTAAAACAAAAAGTAAACACAGCATCCCAGTGTTTTTAATGCAGAAATACTTAAACAACCCATATACTGCCAGCAATACAAGAAAAAGGAATATTATATGTTCAGTGCTATGCAACAAGGAATACGTGGGATTTGGCATTTGCTATACTAATTTGCAGCTATTTAAAGACCTTTTCCAATGTATTTATCCTGCCTTTAATTGAAATGTATTTAATAAAATAATGGAAAACATATAATTGACACTGCTTCAGTAATTGACTCTGTATTGTGGAAAAGGTTTGGGTCATGTAGATAACCCCTGATCACTGAATAAGGACACTGCATTATGGGAACTCCAACCAGTAGTGATGACTTCTGAAGCCCATACAGAATCACTCCAATTTATTGGGAGGTGGCACTTAATATGCTTCTTTGATGGTGCCCTGGCCTGTAGTTTGGTGTCTGGTGGAGCTTGTGTCATGGAGTAACAGAGTCCTTCGGACATGTAGCAATGGATATGTGGTCTCCAGGGAGGCAAATAAGAATACCTCTCAAATCCTCTAAACTAACTGGGGGTGAAGTCACCAGGCAATTTAAGTGCTACACAGTTTGTGAACCTATCCAGGTACCAAATGCCAGATATCCATCCCACAGGGCTCCCCTGCTTGTATTGGATGCATCTGTGATGACAACTTTGCATCACATGTTTCTGGTAAATGTCTGCTCTCTAGCATGGTTAAACAGCAATGCATCACTAGGAGGCGATGTTGACCATGTTGCCAAACGTGATGATATGAGCCAGCACTGGAGAGGTCTCATCCATAGCAAGCCTAGCGGTGTGATGGCAGCTGCAATGGGCATCAAGCTTAGTACTCGCTGGAACTGACGCAATGACAGATTTCCCCCCTGCTTGAATCTTGAACCCAATAGGGTGGAGGAGAGAACACCATTGAAGCAAGGTAGCCACTTTGCAAACTGAAGCACATATTCTTTCTTGATTGTGTTAAGTACTCAGCTGGAGACACCTGGAAGATCATGCCATGCACCCAATTAGCGGGTCAGAGGACACAGGGGCTGATCTGTGACCACTATTGTTTGAGCACCACCCCACCCTTGCTGGGCTGTCATTCAGCATAACCATGTTGGTCAAAGCTGGAAATGTGCCCGTTTTTATGAGTGTGATTGTGCCTCGTGCAATTGCAGAGGTGTGGATGGCTTGTGCCAACAACATATCCTCCTCATGATCTTCATAATCTACAGTATATCCAGTCCATATGCCGGCATCAACTTTCTCAATGAAAGCAAGGTGCAACCACAGATTCCTGAGCTTCACGCATTCACTGTGAAAACAATCAGACCTTACAATAATGCTTCGGCATGAGTTCTGCCTAAGAATAAATTGTAGCACTCAAAATATGTCTCACAAAGTGGAAAACACTTGAAACATTCCCATCTTAAAAAAGATAGCTCTTTTAGTTAGCTTAATAAACTCAGTAAGAAACACGATGTAAATATCTTGCAAACATGGAAGTGTTTTAAGGATATGTTGCTTTCTATAGAATGCAGGGTGAAGTTCTACTTACTGATCAGGTACAGATTGGAACAGTGACGCATTGTTTTAGGGATCCAGAGCTGAGAGATGTCTATGTGATCCTAGAAGAGGAAAATTCTGATGGTGTGGCACTGGGCTCTGGCTAATATTCCTGTGATGACACAAGTATAGGGCGGAGCACCAAGCATCACCAGACAATCAAATTGGCGTGATGGTATAGGGTTTCAAGGTCACTGCCCATAGTAGGATCTCCCACAGTGTCAGCATGGTTCAGCTCCTGTTTGAACAGGGACATACACATCCATCATGAAAGTTGACACAGCACACAAGCTGAGCTCCATTATTTATAAGGAAACCTTCCAACTCTGCATCAGCTAACTCTTCGACCAGCTCACCAAACCCATGTGTGCAGCATGTTTCTGTAGGCTATGGCTAACCCCTCAAAGTAAGCCAAAAATCAGCCAATCATACAAATAATTCAGAAATAAATCACTGGCATGGTTTAGATGGAGTTCTGCAAGGGATAGGCTGAACAGTGGGACCCACAACTAATAATGTTGCTCCTCCGAGAAGCAATTTTGACTTGGATGTACACATCTTTCTGGTACATGTCATTGATCTTTTCAATGTTCAATTCAGCCTCCATAGTTCTACAGTAGGATGTAGATTATTTCTTACCAGAAATTAGTGGCAAAAGATGCACCTAATCTGCTCAGGAGAAGTGTTCTCAGAACTTCCTGCACCAAGACTGGGATGGGGAGCTTTCTTCTCAAAGAAAGATATGAGAGGTATGCGTCCATGATGCTGATCTTACAGTGATAGCACATGTACATTACCCAGATGTCTATTTGATGTATGTGTTTTCATCTGGAAGACGTATTTTTGACATTGTTTAATTATCTGCAATACATCTATAAGACGTTTCCTCTCAGATCTCAATCCATCAGATGTTTTATGATTGAGAATGTTTGTGAATTGGCTATTTTGTTTATCAGATGTTAATTAGAATGCAATGCTTTCCAGATGAAATGCTCTTAAACAGACATCTCGAAGATGTATGCATGCTGTCTGGTTAAGCACCATCTAGCAATAAATTGGTGTGATTTTATATGGGCATCAATAAACAACACTCCTGGATGGAGTTCCCATAGTGCCAGCTACTGAAGCAGTGAAGTGACTGATCTAAAATGGAACATAATTTTTATAAGATATCTGACAATCACCTGAATTTATTAAATCTTTCACAGCAATGTTATGTGGTTTTCATCTAGACAAATGTACTACTCTTCCTCCTTTTCAATGAAAATACATTTAATTTAAATTCAAGCTTTATGAGATTAAAATATCCTGATAAAAAACAAGAATATGTCATATTTGTGTTGTTCTCTTGATTTTACTGAATACACCATAGTGAGTTTTAAAGATGTGGAGTCCGCTCTCTCAGAGAAAGCTGATGATGATGATGATGATGATGACGATGATGAGAATGGAGCAAACAGAGGAGATCCGTCCACTGCAGCAAACCCTGACATACCAGATAGTATGTTCATCTTTAAGAGCAAAAATCCGTAAGTTACTGTTTTTTTTTTTATTTTATTTTATTTTTGTATTTTTTTTTGGATTTAACATTATTCAAAGCACAATGCAGAAGTTTCTTCATATTAGATTATATTAGAGTATGATATATGACAAAACAGTACTGATTTAACATCTAAATCAAGCTTTTGTCTTTGGAACTGTAGAATCAGAAGGATCTGCCACTATGTGGTGACCCTAAAGTATTTTGAAATGACCATTCTTCTGGTGATCGTGGCCAGTAGTATTGCATTGGCTGCTGAAGACCCCGTGTGCACCAATTCAGAGAGGAACAAAGTAAATGATTTCACTTTTAATATCTTGTTGTTGACACATTTTCTATTAAAACAGGAAGTTGGTGCAGGACATATTAATTGGCTTGTCTCTTTTTTTAGATAGTATTCTTTAGTTATCAACCATGATTTGCAACTTGCTAATGACTATTGTATCATATAGATGACCTCAAAACTAATAGATATGGACTAAAATTGTTGAAAGCAACTTTCCAGTTTTTGTTAGAATTTTTTGTGATCCAAGTTGGAAAAAACTGAAAGGCTTGTTTAATGTATGTTTGCAGGTTCTGCGTTACTTTGATTATGTTTTCACTGGTGTCTTCACATTTGAGATGATTATCAAGGTACTTCTTTTCTTACATTAAAGGGGTCATGTCATGCATTTTATTTTACTTTATTATTTTCCTTGAGGTTCCTTGAGGTTCCAAAATGTTAGTAAAGTAATAATATAATATTAAATTACTTTTTTCCACCCTGTCTCTGGTGCTCTGTCTGAAATGCTCAGTTTTCTGTACTGTTCCCTTTAAGATTTCAATATAAGACATTAAGACATCTTTGAAGCGCAAACAAGCACCACCAACACTCATGGAACTGTTTTTTCTAAGAATAAAAAATGAAAATGTGCAAGTAATTTGCAAAATCAAGCACACAGTCCTTGCAATCATTGATAGTTATGTGTCCCATTTTATGTGAAGCACGCAGTCAAAATACTGCAGTTGTTCCGAATGAAATAACAATAGACAACTTAACAAAGACAACACAATTTTTCTCCCCAATGCTTACAGTATTAAACATACAAGATTTGTTGATATGTTTGCTATATAACGCTGAGGAAAATAGTCCAGACTAGCACAAGCTGAGAATGTGAAGGGTTAATAAATCAGTATCCAGCTGTAATGGACAGTCATCCCGGGTATTGGTCAGCTCTGTAATGGAAAAGACGATGTTTTTTGCCGGGACGGGAGGTAGCACCCCCGATCATTTCAACGGTCGACCAGAGGTGATCGTCCTCAACTGTTTCACTGCTTAAATACAAGATAGTGGACATCACAATGCATTCATTTCGACCAAAATATGGGATATCGTGGCTATTACTAGATGGATGAGAAGGTAGCAACTAGCATATACTTCACCACTGTCTTTCATGCACTTCGATTTCTTCTTACATAATGAAATCAGTTAATCAGTATTTCATGAGCAATTTTGTACTTCTTTGGTAAGTAACCATGTAATAAGCACAATCCACTTCACTTTGGAGTCCTGATCATGGTTTATTTGCGTCTGTTTATTTGACTTTACAGTTGCTGACATATCAAACAAACATTATTGTCATGTCCAGTATAGTTGGCACTGCTTCATCTTTCAATATAAGTTTCTTTGCAAAGTCTGAATCACAATAGTTCTCAAAAGAATCCATAGAGAAATGTGCCAAACAAAGCATATAATCCCCCATGGACGCGATCAGGAACTTATTCTTCATGACATGAACCCTTTAAAGCTCATACTGACAATAGTTATTTTAACAGTGCAAAAGTGTTTATATATTTTAAAAAAGCATTTCAGTTATATATTGTTAACAGTTATTCTGTATGTCAAATATACTGTACAGAATAAGATTTTATTTGATATTTTTATAAGTGTGTATTACAGTATGTGATTTTTACAGATGATCGACCAGGGCCTCATTCTTCATGATGGATCATATTTCCGGGACTTGTGGAACATTCTGGACTTCATTGTAGTCGTTGGAGCTTTAATTGCCTTTGCATTGACGTAAGTATTTTAAATTAGATCCATGTTACATGCATGCCTAAGTCGAGTGGTTTGTGGAGAGTTCATTTACATGCAGAACTACTTGAGTCTGACTTCAAATGATGAGGAATATCTGCATTCATTTAGCTTCAAAGATATCTAGGGCAGCAAAGATGAAAATATATGAATAATTGGTGTGCTCTCTGACTCCATACCTGTTGAATAAACTTATGGCTGTGTGCACCCATGTACAAAATGGCAAATTAGTTCATAGACAAAGCCAAACCCATTGCACAATGAAGTGTGCAACCACTTGATCTGGACTGCGGTGATCAGTGTTGTCTTGAATGCCTAAAATTTCTCCTCTGTGTCCCCATGGTGATCATGGTCATTTGCATAGTAAACTTCCAGTTGATCAGTGATGATTGACAATGAGGGTTAATCAGTGCATAATTTTAACAGATATAGGCTAGATACTGTAAGTAGGTGAACTATAATTTGATGTTAATTGTCATAAGAATGGGGTTAATTAGTAGTTTTGTTCTCAGGTCTTTAGTGGATAACCAGATCATTTTTGTCTTGGCTAAAACTGAACAATAAGACAGAAGAGGTAGTCACTATCTTAAGAAACACTGTAAAAAGGTTGTATTTGTTGGGCATTTTTATTGCAAATTTTCTGCCCAGGTAAGGCAATTCCACCCATGCCACCCTGCAGTTGCTGCATTAATGTATGGAAAATGAATGCCAATAATGTTTTTAATGGCTATCTATATCTTTAATATTCATCTATAGACTAGGGATGAAACCCTCTAATTTAATTGACGTTAATGACAGCCCTGCATGCACAATCATAGTTCAGGATGTTGTTTGGTAGATTGGCTGATTACAGTCCAGAAGATTATGATTAGTACCTTAGTAGGTAGTTATTTAGAACCCCTATGCAAATCATAGGATATAGTAAATAGTCATTTAGAAAAAAGTATGAGGAGCCAAACAAACTCATAGAGCTTTGAATGGCACTTCAGCAGAACAAATGTGGCATTTTCCTGTTAAACTTGCAGGGTTCATATTTTCATATTCACTGACTAGTGATGGGACGTCTGATACTTTTCTGCAAACTGGTTCTTTCGGATGGTTTGTTTCAACGAACTGGTCCAAAAAAACTATTCACCAGTTCTTTTACGCCATCATGTAATGATGCCACTGTACATAATGCTGATTCCCAGACATCGTAGAATACACGCTCAAACACATTCAATAATGTAAGCACATATTGTTGATTATTACATTTGATATATTTAGATTATAATAATAAGGGTGTTTACTGTCAGTATTTCATTCAGTGATCTTACAATCCATCCTACATTTACATTTTTGCACCTAAAACACTCAATACTGACACTGATATTCAAACGCAGCTGTTCTATATGTCTAAAGCTTATAAAGTGATTAAACTAGACTTAATCAACTCACCCTTTTTTACAGAAACCATGAACCCGCTCTTAACAACTTCAAATACAATCTGCATGATCAATACTCAATAGTAAAATTAATTTACATCTCTTGACTGAAACGTTTCACCCCCTCATTCAAGTCCTCTCTTCGCGCACGATCATCAGCAGCTAACCGATCTACAGTTCTCAGTATTGTATCCGAAAGGGGCGATTTTCAGATCAGTGTTCTGTTGACTCTGTCCCTGGATCATCGTTGACTCGTGAACTGCTGCGAGCTACTCAATGTACTGTTGATTCAAGACCTGCTGTCCCCGGATCAGTGTACTATTGACTCGAGAACTGCTGTCCCCGGATCAGTGTACTGTTGACTGGAGAACTGTAGACTGGATCATCTTCATACATTGATATAATACAATCAAGTCATAAAAATATTACGACAATGTTTTATTTGTTATACTTTCTGCTGTTCAGAAAAATACACCAGAAACATAAATTTTGCCCCTTATTTACACGTACGCTCAGTATCAGCAGCTCATCAGTTCTCAGTATGTTGGACACCTCTGAAAGAGGCGATTCTCAGTTCAGTGTACTGTTGACTCAAGAACTGTTGCAACAAAAGCATTCAGTCAGATTTGTGAACTAGTTGAAAAAAGAGCAAGGAAAAGAAGTTATTGGCAGTTATAGGATCATATTACTCCTGGTTTTCGGCTCATTTTGAGTCTGAGTGTCAGGCTAATCCGAGAGACAGGTTAAGATAGAGGAACTTGTGGATCAGTGTTGACTCGAGACGTGAACTGTTTCAAATTATTTAGTCCTATTTGTTTAACTGGTTCCAATGGTTCACTGAAAATAATTGGAACAAAAGAATGGCTTGTTCACAAACTGGACATCACTAGCACTGAACATGTCTAATACTAGTGGTGGTTCGGATTAAATCTCTCTGACTTGTGTTTTGAATCCGTTTACCAAAAACCTTTGTTTAGATTTGTTCATTAAATCGCTTATTGACCACTTCTGCAGATTACACATTTGCACATGTAGATGGTGCCACATGACCATCTTGAACTTTTTTAATGAGTCATTCACGACCAAAACAAGTCCAATTATCTTAATTATAATTATCCAATTATCATTAAAATTTCTGTGTCTGCAGTCTATGATCCATTAATGTAATTTTCGAACAAGTTTATGTTTATGAACTTTGCGCTGTTTTGTGGGCCTCCAGGCAGGCCAGGGCACTCATTCAAATGGGCACAGTGTAAAAAGAAGTGAATGCAGTTGTCTAGTTGACTGCCATGTTTGATTCTGGTTTCGTGAGAGCGGGCAAAGCCACTTTCAGTTGGCTATATTGACAGTGACACCCAGTCTATGAATTTAATTTTATTTCTCAATAGCAGGCCCAATTCCATTCTGTTTTTAAAATAACTTGCGTGCAATTCAGAACAGGTTATGTGGTCATAGGCCATACTTTGGTTGCTCCTGATTTAAGTTATACAAGATATCCACAGTGGTTGGCTTTGCACTACTCGTCTACCTGATGTTTGCTTAACATATTCAAGAATGTTAGATATTTAAAAAAAGAGTTGACACATACTGTATAATCAAGTAAAGTCAAAACACATTGTTGCAAAATAGCTTTACAGAAAATTATGCTATAATACATTTGATATGCCTTAAAGCCCTCATGGAGCAGTTTCATTGAAAAATGTGACTGAATATCATGCCTTAAAAATTATTTGTCTTTAGGTCCCCAGTGAGCAAGCCAAAGGCAACTGTGTAGAGGAATGCATATTTTATAAACTGAACACCCTACCCCCCACCGACCCACCCAAACCTCAAAACTAAACCTTACTATCAGTGGAGTAAAAATGTAATGTTAGAGGGGAATATAAAACCTCTATATCTGCTCGTGACTGATTATGCAAACGAGATTACTTTCTAATCCCAGACTGACTCAATGTTAAGTGGGTGGTTCTGTAGGGGCCATGCTATCTTTTGTATGGCTCCCTGTTCTGGTATTCTATTCTATTTGCAAAAGGAAGTTTGTTTGAGTCCTTAATAAAACCTGATTCAACATCGGCTTGGCTTTTCAGAGGTGGCGACAACTCCAAGATCATAAAGGATTTAAAAGTGACCCTGAGATGGCTTTTTATAGATATTTTAAATAAATATTTTATTGATATGGTTTATGTATAGTTGTGTAATCACACACACACACACACACACACACACACACACACACACACACACACACACACACACATCTGTAGTAAAATACAATAATTATACTGTAATTGGTGCAGAACATTTCTCTTGCTAGCACACGTGCATTATTATTTATAACGGCAATAATTTATGTAAATAAATCTTTAGTCCTAGACTTGCCAAAAACATGTGAATCTTGAAATTATGTTGCCCACTTGTTGGTAACAATGACAATCAATGACCACTACCGTGGTCTGTTTGTCCAGAATATCCCGCTGTTCTACAAACTTTAAAACGTTTGACCTCATCAGACTAGCAATCGTTATTTCTAATGTTATCGAATGTTACGTTACTTTTGTAACGTAATTTATTTCAAAACATCAATGTTTCCAATAAGTCAAGCTCAGATTACATGTTTTTGGATATCTGTATCCAGTGTACATTGGTGCCTCAAACCACATTCGTCCGTGCAGAGGAGCAGAGCCGAAGCACAACCAAAACAAAGTTCTTCCGCAAGACGCATGCAGTTTTATTTTTTAACTACTAGAGGGACAAAAGTTGCATAGTGTAGCTTTAAATGATAGCACAAGCATAACATTGTAACATTCCAACCATAAAAGGTACATCACTGAAATAAATCATAGTACCTTACACAAGCTTTGGACATTTGTTATTTACAGATTTGAGAATGGCAAATAATTTTAAAATTCTACAACGACAATCTGGACAGTTGGGGATAAGTGTGTACATTTTTGCTTATCAATATAAAATTTAGCTAACAAAATATAAAGGTTAACAATAACAATTACTCTTATCTTCCTTATTTTTCAAAAATTAGTCTTTAATAATAATACAATTGTCTTACAGTTCAGTCCAAAAAACATCAACAAACCTACAGTAAAAAAATAAGAAAATTTTCTCATTACTGTCAAAATTACAAATGTCATCAATGTCAATGTATTCTTTAAATGTTGGGTATTTTCATCTGCCAATTGTGATATCTTAAATTATTTACCAAAAATTTTAACACATTGAATCTGTTAATTTTAACAATACAAACAGACAATGATTCAACAACAAACAAAAATAAAAATGGATAGATTGGACACCCTTGGCATACACCGCAACTAATATAAAAACTTTTTGAGGTAGACATACTAAGAATTACAGAACAATTAGGGCTCTATTTTCGTATGCACGCACAGCGCAGCACTATGCTCAAAGACTGTGCACTACGACTTTTTTCTGTGAGAATGCTAATTCTAAGCAAAACTTTTTAGCCAGCACAAAGCAGAAGTGGGCTTGGGTGGGTGTGTTTGTGCTATCTATGGGTGTATGCGTGCAAACCGTGGGTGCATTGTATGTTATTCTACAACTTCTAATGGATGTGCTGTCTTTATTTATTTTGCTGATACTTGAGGGAATGGGATATATAACAGGATGCAGTTAGTGCAATAACTGGAGAAGAACCTCAGAACTAAATTGCACATAACCCTGCCCATTAATGCTTTGCACCCATAATTTCGCCAAACCCACTTTGGCCTAGACTTCGCACATGCTTGCACAAAACTATCAAAACTTCATGGCCATGCATTGACTTTGCGCTTATAGCACAGCGCTGCGCTCTTAAAATCGTGCCCATAATGTTATCATAGAACATTTGAACAACTTTTATTAAATGTTCTCCAAAACCAAAGAGCTTTAGAGATTTAAACAAAACTCAAGTTCAGTCATATCGAAAGTTTTTCAATGATGACACCATGATTTACCTTCTCAGCATAATCCAAAAGGTCAAGCACAAGCCTAATATTATTACCGATATGATGGCAAATTGGGTTTCATTAATCACAAGGTTTTTACCTTGTTTTAATCTGTTAGCAAATACAGATGTAATAAAATGTATTTATCATTAGCCTTATTTAAAAATGTATAATCAACTATAATAAGTGTTATTGGTCGCCAATTTTCAATCAAAAGGGTATCTTTTTACTGGTTTAACAGTTAACTAAATAACACCTTGTTTTATTGTGAATGCCATTTTCCCACAAATAATACACTCTTAAATAATACACATAATATACTTATACATAAGATACAATGGATTTTCACTACATTTTTCAATACATTTTAAATAAAATTCTACTGTCCACCCATCTAGTGATTTTCCTTTTTTATTTTTATTCCAAGAACCGCTTCTTTGATTTCATAAGTCTCAAAAATTATTATCAATAGGAGCAATGTTTTCTTGAATCATTTGAATGAATGAGTTAAATTAAAATTAAATTACATTTTGATTTAAATAATTCACTATAAAAAGATTAAACAAAATCTGAATTTTTTTATCCTGGTTCCTGGTTTCAATGGCTCCCATTAATGTTTAAAGGTTCCTGTTCTCAAGGGCAAAAAATACATAAATTACCTGTGTTTTTCCATCTTTCTTCAAGCCACTTTGCCCTTGATCAAATACAAGCACCTTTAACTAAATCGAAATAAATCTAGTCCAATTGAAGATGAATGTTATTTAAATCCACTTTCTCCTCTTGAGAAAGATTCTGTTTCTGACCTAGCACATATAATCTGTTTAATGTCTCCTTTTTATAATTCAGTCTTTTCAATTATTTGCTACGGTTAACAGAAATATGCCTAATATTATATTTAAAACAATTTAATTCTAACACCCAGCATCCCTACGTTTGCAGTAAAGTAAAACCACCATTCTTTTTGTGATATCTCAAATCCCTCTGATGTTCAAAGATGCTGATATACAGTATAGTAGTATATTCATTGCTCTAAAAACTTTCTATCTTTCATTACTCTTAAAACTAAAAGCAAACTATTATCTGTTACATTATTATCTAAAATAGAGTCAGTTGTGATAAAAATGGTGCCCTAATTTGATCAGTCTAATCAGGATGGAAACCCCAGAGAGCAGCTCTAATATCATACAGTCTTTCTCAAAGCTAAAAATTCCTAAAATACTTTTACAAGCAGAGACTTCTCAACTTGTCTAAATGCTATGGGTCATTCATATTAACTTGGTCATTGCATTACTTTTCATCTTTTGAATATTATTGTACTGATTTAATTACTGCTTGTAATTTTATCAAACAGGATTAAATGTTTTAGTGTGCGACAAACCAACCTATATTACTATAAAACATAACCATACAAACCTGCTTGACTTTCTTACTTATGCGGAACAAAACAAATGTCAATGATTATCTGCGATATGTCTTCTCAATACAATGGCAATTGATAGCGATTCACTTTAAAGCTTAAAAAGGACCCCAAAGTATCTCATGAATGTGCAATGGACATCAAGATTTTCACAGAAAGCTTACTTACATTTCAGTTTGTTTCACATCAAAAACTTTTGTGACTTCAGAAGACTTGGGATATGATACACGAGTCACATGGACTAATTTTATGATCTGATTAACAATCTCACTGATGGCCATTGCATTAAGAAGATGGACTGGGATTTTAAAATGTCTCCTTTTATGTTGCATATGAAAGAAAGTCATCATGACGGAATTTTCATTTTTGGGTGAGCTGTTTCTTTAAGACAGAGGCCTATATGGGGACATGAAAAGTAGGTATGTTCAATACTTGAACTGGTCCATAGAGAGGTTTTGACAATGTTTTAGTATAATAACTGTCTTGACCCTCTCTTGAGATGTTCATGTGTTTTCTCTCTCTTCCTCTGTTATTGTTTTGGATTTTATCTCTGTGGCTGCCAGGAATTTAATGGGGTAACAGCAGATGCTTCTCATTTGTCATAATGTCTGTGCATTTTTTATATGCATTGTATTGCCACCATTCATTCCTTGTATGTGTGTGTGTGTGTGTGTGTGCAATCATATAGTGATGTCAGTTCCATGTTTGCATCGAGTAGCTAAACTTTCAATCAGTCACTCACTATTTTTAGCCATTAATAGATATAATTGTTGATGTTGAATAGGTTATGCAATATTTATATTTGAGAGATGGTGCAAGTGTTTTGTACATCATTTTCACATCAGTTTAATTTATGTTTTGTTAATCATAGAAACAACAAAGGCAGAGACATCAAGACCATCAAGTCTTTACGAGTTCTCAGAGTTCTTCGCCCACTCAAGACCATCAAAAGACTTCCAAAGCTCAAGGTGCCTGCTCTTTTACATTTTATACAAGTTCACAGACTATATATACTTTTATCCTCCATTGTGAACTCTTTTGCAGATCAAACTGTATTTTAGAGCACCTTCTATGAATATTCACTATTAAATTAATGGTGTTGTTCCACTTCTGTCACTCTCCCGACATAATGTCGAAGGACGTGTCACAAGGGGTCTTCTCGGACGCCAAATCGTACCTCTGAACCTGAGAAAAGGCCAATGTCAAGTTGGCAGACAGAATTTGCATGCCTCGCCCCGCCCCGGACTTACGGGTATAAAGGGAAGCGGGGCAGCGAATGCCAGTCAGAATTTTTCTTCGGAGCCGAATGGTTGTACCGCAAGCAGCTGAAACACACTCCTGTTTCACTCAACTCTACCAGCGAGAAGCATTGCTGTTGAATCCGCACGGCGCATTTCCAACTGGCGTCTCTCTCTCTGCACACTGTGCAGCTCACGCCCCTGGGCACTTCGACAGTGCTTCTTTCTGTTTGAAAGTGAGTGTTCTCCTCCTAAAAGAGTATATTTTCTCTAAAAGAGTTTGAGTTCCCACTCATAAAAGAGCAATACACAGCAGGCGTTGAACGTCCTTTTCAGGACACGTCTTTTTAAAAATGTCTTTCCGCCTCTGTGTAGTTCCTGGATGCGGTTGATTTCTCTCCACTTCTGACGGTCATAAAAGCAGCCTCGCGTGCCTTGGCTGCGATCACACGCAGGCAGTGTTTTATGAATGGTTCATGTTCTCAGTGCGAGAACATAACCATGGCAACATTGCGGTCGTGCTTTCTTTTGTCATGAGAGAAAGCCACTTCAGCCGCCCCCGGCGTCGTTCCTTCTTCCCACGGGATTGAGGTCGACCCGGCTGGCAATGAAGGCGATTTGGGGATGACCACAGGCTCGGTTTCGCTGGGTAAATCCCCACGAACCATCCGCCCCCCAGCACGCTTGTTTGCTTCCGTCCGAGCTCAGGAAGAGTGCGGCTTGCTTCCCGGCCAGCTGGCGTTTTCCCTTGAGCTCCCGGAATTGGATGACGACATCGCCGCTGCATCGGAGAGCGTCACTGCCACCTTCGGGTCTGCTCACCCAGTCTGAGGCTGATTTGCAGATGTCCGCTATGCTTTCCTGGGCCGCCGCGAGCACGAGTCTGGACTACTCGATCGGTTCCTCGGGTCACGGCGCCGCTTATAGCCACGCCCCCCCCCTTGGTTCCGTCGTTCCCGGAGGTGCATGACGAGCCAAGGTGGTCGGAACCGCCCTCCGCTTGTCCGCTCTCACTACCCTGGATGGTGGAACACCGCCATCTGGCAGGACTGAACGGTACTCCTCTCCAGAACCATAGAATGATGTCATCACTGACCTCAAAAGTCTACAGCACTACTGGACAGGCCACCTCCGCCCTGCATGCCATGGCTCTCCTGCAAATCCACTAAGCCAAGGCACTCAAAGATCTGCACCTAGGTAGTTCCAACCCCGATGTGCTGCAGGAACTGTGCTCTGCTCCAACTTCGCTCTCAGAGCTACGAAGGTCACGGCGCAGGCACTCGGGTGGACGATGGCCACACTCGTGGTCCAGGAGCACCACCTCTGGCTGAACACGGTCGAGATGCATGGCGTTGACAAGTCACGATTTCTCAACACCCCCACCTCCCAGCTCGGCCTCTACGGTGACACCATCGACGACTTTGCCCAGCAGTTCTCGGTGGTGAGGAAGCAGATGGGGACAGTTTCTCACATCATGCCATGGCACCACCCAGTCAGCGCGCCCCGCCTGCTCGCCGAGGGCGTCCCCCCTGCGACGAGAAAGCAACAACAGGTAGCTCCGCAACCCGGGCCCAGCTCTAAGCCCCAGCATCAAGCACCTTGCAGGCAGCGTACGCCCCCCCATCTCCAGGACCCCCTCTCGGACCAGAAAAGCTCCGAAGCGCTCCTGAGACGGACACCCCAGGCAGTCGGATGGTTTCAAGACCACTCCGTCCCCCAGTGGAGGGCCGGGAAGAAAATCCTTGTTTTCACCTTCCGCACCGCCTTCGGGCTGCGGTACCTACAGAGCAATTCCCTCACTCCCTGGGTCATTCAGCCGGTGTGTGCCGTTCTCACGGCACCCCGGCCCTACATCTCTCCAGTCCCAGTTTCCTGGACGCAGATCTCTCGCCTCCGGCCCCGTGACTGTCCAACCCCGGCAGGCCAGCGCTGACGAGTTTCAAAGACGCCCTCTCGGGACCTCATCCTCAGTCTCTAACCCGCCCCCTGCCGGGTGTGCGGAGTAAGGTAAGTGCTTTGAGTCTTTTCTCAGCACCTCAGCCTCGGGACGCTCCTTTGCCTCCCGACGCATTAGTACCTGCTCCCTCCCCGCCGTGAAGCCCCGCCCGGTACATAAAATGTGATCATCCCCTTAGTCCCCCTCGCACGGAGCTTGGACGCGTGGTTATCACTTCCAAACCCGTCGCGCTGGTTGGCCAGGACCATCCGACTCGGCTCTGCGATTCAGTTCGCCCGGCTTTCACCTCGTTTCAGCGGTATTCGCTCCACTCTAGTGCGCGGCCAACAAGCCAGTGCCTTACGAGCAGAGATTTTTACACTGCTCCTCAAGGACGCGATAGAGCCCGTCCCTCCAGCCGAGATGAAGAAGGGTCTCTACAGCCCTTACTTCATCGTACCCAGAAAAAGTGGCGGGTTGCGACCAATCTTGGACTAGCGAGTTCTCAACCGGGCTTTGCACAGACTCCCGTTCAAAATGCTCACGCAGAAGCAGATTTTCACTTGTGTTTGACAGCTAGATTGGTTCGCGGCGGTAGACCTAAAGGACGCGTACGTCCACGTCTCTATTTTGCCGTGACACCGACCCTTCTTACGGTTCGCGTTTGACGGCCAGGCGTATCAGTACAAGGTCCTCCCCTTCGGCCTGTCCCTGTCCCCTCGCGTCTTCACGAAGGTCGCAGAGGCCGCTTTTGCCCCCTTTAAGGGAAGTGGGCATCCGCATACTCCACTGCCTCGACGACTGGCTCATTCTGGCCCACTCTCTACTATGAGTTCATAGAGAGTTACTATGCGCTCACAGGGACCAGGTGCTCAGGCACCTCAGCCATTTAGGGCTTCAGGTCAACGCCCAGCGGAGAGTGGAGGCTCCACCCCCAGGTGGTCCAGCTCATTTGGGACCGATTCGGCAAGGCACAGGTAGACTTCTTTGCCTCCCAAGACAACTCCCATTGCCCGCTCTGGTATTCCATGATGGACGCTCCCCTCGGGACAGACGCGCTGGCACATAGCTGGCCCCGGGGGCTGCGCAAGTACGCATTCCCCCCAGTGAGCCTTCTTGCATCGGTGCTGTGCAAGATCAGGGAGGACGAGGAACAGGTCGCCTTGGTGGCCCCTTACTGGCCCACCCGCACCTGGTTTTCAGAACTCACGCTCCTCACGACAGCCCCTCCCTGGAAAATCCCCCTGAGGAAGGATCTTCTTTCTCAGGGACGGGGCACCGTGCCCAGACCTCTGGAATCTCCACGTCTGGCCCCTAGACGGGACGCGGAAGATCTAGTAAATCTACCACCTGCTGTCGTAGATACGATCAACCAAGCCAGAGCTCCCTCAACCAGGCAACTCTAGGCACTAAAGTGGCATTTGTTCGCGAATTGGTGTTCTTCCCGGGCTGAAGACCCACAGCGATGCGCAGTTTGGTCAGTGCTTCTATTCCTGCAGGAGAGACTGGAGGGAAGGCTGTCCCCCTCCACCTTGAAGGTGTATGTTGCTGCTATCGCAGCCCACCACGACGCAGTAGATGGCAAGTCCCTTGGTAAGCACGACTTGATTATCAGGTTCCTGAAAGGTGCCCGGAGACTACATCCTCCCCGGCCTAACCTGTTTCCCTCTTGGGATCTCTCAGTGGTCCTCTCGGGCCTTCAGAGACCCCCATTTGAGCTGCTTGATTCAGTCGTGCTCAAGGCCCTCTCACTGAAGACGGCCCTCCTGATCGCGTTAGCCTCAATCAAGAGGGTAGGAGACCTGCAATCATTCTCTGTCAGCGATTCTTGCCTGGTGTTCGGTCCGGCACTTTCTCAAGTTATCCTGAGGCCCCGACCGGGCTACGTGCCCAAGGTTCCCACGACCCCTTTCAGGGACCAGGTCGTGAACCTGCAAGCACTGCCTCGGGAGGAGGCAGACCCAGCCCTTTCGTTGCTGTGTCAGGTGCGTGCTTTGCATACCTATGTGGACCGCACGCAGAGCTTTAGATATTCTGAGCAGCTCTTTGTCTGCTTTGGTGGATAGCGGAAAGGGAACGCCATCTCCAAACAGAGGCTAGCCCACTGGGTCGTTGATGCTATTGCCTTAGCCTATCACGCCCAAGGCGTGCCCGCCCCCCTGCAGGTCCGAGCACACTCCACTAGAAGTGTGGCGTCCTCGTGGGCACTGAGCCACGGCACCTCCCTAGCAGACATCTGCAGAGCAGCGGGCTGGGCAACACCCAATACCTTTGCCAGATTTTACAATCTAAGGGTTGAGTCAGTCTCGTCCCGTGTTTTGTCAGGTCCGAGCCGGTAGAACTCGGTAACGCGGCACAACCGACCGGGTGTTCCGCTTGCATCTTGCGCCCTTCACCAATGTGATCCAGTGTGCCTTCTGTCCTAGATCAGCCACTGAGCGTCACTGCCTGGATGCTTTTTTTCCTCCCTAGCCTTCTGGCCCGCAAATTCAGCAGAGCAACTCGCGGCTAGACCCAGTACGAGTCTTAGGGCTCTGTACTGGGGTCGGGCTCCACGGGCATAGTTCCCTCTTCAGGCTAACTCCCCGTGATGTATTCTCCGCAGTACGGTCCCCCTCTCGGCGGACCCGCATTTCCCTCAGGCAGCCCCGCTGCCTCGGCCCCGTGTCTGTAGAGTCCCCCCTTCACTGGGCTGGACTGTTTCTCACGTCCGGCTTCACAACCCTCGTGGTGTATTTGCCATATATTACCTCCCCCTGGACTGGGCAGGGTGTGGCCTCTGCAGGGTCTTCCCCTCCTGAAAGAATAGGAAATCTGCAGGCCGGACAACTACCTTGCCTCCGGCCCTGCCTCAGCGCCCGGCACACCGGCACCGACGAGTTTTGAAGACGTCTCCTTAGGCCTCTTCCTCAGTCTCTAAGCCGCCCCCTGCCGGGTGCGTGGAGCAGGGTTAATGCTTTGAGTCTTCTCTCAGCACCGCCCAGGCTCTCCTGCTCCCCCCCGGGGCCTTCCCCGACATAGGTTGGGCCCCAGCCGCTCTATATCCTATGTGAGAGACATAGTGAGAGAGAAGGCTGCGGCTGTTGGGCTTGCTCCCATGCTAGCATGTAATACCTTTTTTCCCTCAGGGGTGTGGGAAAACCTAAGGTGGATATGCTAAAACTCTTTGAGGGGACGTTGGGGAGGGCGACGTGCATTCGGTTCAGGTGCCTCTAACACACAATAGTCTGCTTTGCCCCTGCTCCGACAGTCACGTCACACGGTCAGTGCGTGGCGTTTTTATATGGACCCCTTGTGTCACTTCCTTCGACACTACGTCAAGAGAGTGACAGAAGGGGAACGTCTCGGTTACTGTTGTAACCTCCGTTCCCCGAGGGAGGGAACGAGACATAGTGTCCCTCCTGCCACGGCACTAGACCTAGCACTGTAAATGGCCGTGCTTCATCCTTCGGCTCCTCAGTGCAAAATCCTGACTGGCAATCGCTGCCCCGCTTCCCTTTATACCCGTATGTCCGAGGAGGGGCATGCAAATTCTGTCTGCCAACTTGACATTGGCCTTTCCTCAGGTTCAGAGGTACGATTCGGCGTCCGAGAAGACCCCTTGTGTCACTTCCTTTGACACTACGTCTCGTTCCCTCCCTCGGGGAATGGAGGTTACAACAGTAACCGAGACGTTTTATGTTGTCAGAAATACAGTACATGAAATCTGGGGTGGGTTTACCCAAACATACAGTATAATAACACATGTTAGGTACATTATCTGCACATGAAGTATTGATATGAGTTTAAATAATTTTGTTAGCTTACTTTTTAGAGTCCATGAAATATTGATTTGAATGTAAATGATTTAATTATGTGAGAAAAAAGAGTGCATGGAATGATTCATGAGATGTCTAGGAGACCAGGAGTCTCAATTTACAGTAGAAACATTTAATTTTAGCAATATCTCTGTAACAGTCTCTGTGGAGTCAAACAAACACACATTAAGGAGATATTCTGCTGTGAACATTTAAGTTATTCCTTTGTGAATAATTAAAACTAGGCTAAATATAACTTGCAGTACTTGCCATTCATAATATTACATAATTTTGCAGTCATGTACAGTTATTTCAGTATTACTGTTGAGCTAAACAAACCGTTTAACTGAAGTGGTGTTGAGAGACCATGTGAGGTCTTTGATTATATGGGCGCTTATACTGGGCTGTTTTCTATATCATTAAAATCTCAATAGTTGTATGTTGGTTGAACAGCAAAAAATAAAGCACACGGAATTGTAATTTTAAATGTATGATTTGAGCAGAATTATATTTTTCTGGTTGCAGTTCCCAATCATTGTAGAAGAACGTCACTTTGCATTTTGCCACTTTCATTACTATAGCAACCAGGATACCAGAAAATGACTATGAATGCCTGAACATGCACAGATATAATTTGATCACTATAACAGTACAGACATTGTAGTGAATTGTGTGAAATTCACAATAACTTTATTCTTGACAAAAGGCTTTCTGTATTAATTTGGAAAAACGTGCTATTGTTCGATTAGATGCACCGTAACTCAGTCTTAGAAAATGTTATAAAGCTGTTTTATATGCAAAATGTGATGACTTTATGATTATTATTTCTTGTGTTTGAATGCAGGCTGTGTTCGATTGTGTGGTCACATCTTTGAAAAACGTCTTCAACATTCTCATCGTCTACAAGCTCTTCATGTTCATCTTTGCTGTGATTGCAGTACAGCTCTTTAAAGGGAAGTTCTTTTACTGCACTGACGGATCAATGGGCACACAGAAAGAATGCCAGTAAGTGCCACTGTACCCGTGATTCAAAAATAAGTCAAAACCAGTGTAACCAGCTAAACAAGACATTGGCCATGTTTGGAATGGCATACTACAATACTACTCTTCCTATTTCTGATATACAGTATATACACTTACCGAGCACTTTATTAGGAACACCTGTACATCTACTTATTCATGCGATTATCTAATCAGCCAATTGTGTGGCAGCATTGCAATGCATGAAATCATGCAGATAAGAGTCAGGAGCTTCAGTTAATGTTCACATCAACAATCAGAATGGAAAAAAATGTAATCTCAGTGATTTCGGCCATGGCATGATATTTGGTGCCAGACGGGCTGGTTTGAGTTTTTCTGTAACTGCTAATATCCTGGGACTTTCACACACAACAGTCTCTAGAATATACTCAGAATGGTGCCAGAAACATAAAACATCCAGTGTGCAACAGTTCTGCAGACGGAAATGCCTTGTTAATGAGAGAAGTCAACGGAGAATGGCAAGACTGGTTTGTGCTGACAGAAAGGCTGTGGTAACTCATATATCCACTCTGTACATTTGTAGTGAGCATAATAGCATCTCAAAAAGCTCAACACATTGAACCTTGAGGCGGATGGGCTACAAGAGTAGAAGACCGCATCGGGCACTTTATTAGGACCATAGTGTTTTTAAAAAGAGCTCAGTGAGTGTATGTTAAAAGCATTATACCATGTATGTCATTCTGACCATGGTCGCTGCTTGCAACGCTTATCATATGGAGTTCAAACTTCAAACTGGGGCTTGACGCTGGCAAAGTGGAGACATAAAGTGGATGCTGCTGACCCATTAAAATTGTGGAGAATGAGGGTTGAAGAGATTTAATGTGCATAGCAATGAGTACTCAACCTGTGGGGACTGGTTCTTTCAGTTAGTCAACTTCCCACTTAGTCTTTGGGAAATGTATAAACTTACTTGAGTTGTTGCTATACAATTACTGTATATCTTAATGCTGTGAAAGGCTTTGTTTGTAAAATGTTAATACAGTTTTTACCTTTTGTTAAATTGTTACATATTGTTTTGTTTCCTTTCCTATGAAGGAACTAAATGCATTTGACAAGAAAAGAAGAAAATATAGAGTAAAATAATGTGATTAATCGCAATTAAATATTTTATTTGACGACTGACAGCACTAATTTTAATATACAATAACATGTTACAGGCTTCACAGTGAGTGTACCATATTTAAATACTAGAAATCTGCAATGATAGATTACTATATAGTGATTAATAAATATGTATTTTTATATATTTGTTTATCATTGTTTAATGGTTTGTGTATTGTATAGGGGCTACTACATTGATTATGGGCGAGACAGGAAGGAGGTGAAGAAGAGAGAGTGGAGGAGACACGAGTTTCACTATGATAACGTCCTCTGGGCTCTCCTAACACTCTTCACTGTGTCCACAGGAGAGGGCTGGCCACAGTATGTACATTTACTTACATATTTAACAAGAGAGAGCATTTCTGGAGTACCCCAACAATAAATATTGTGCATGTCTCCCTGATCTAACCCACCTGATTTTACTCATCAGCTAATTAGTAGAGGCTACATGATCTGAATTGAGTGTCTCAAATGAGAGAGACATCCAAAACGTGCAGTGCCGGTATGCTCCTGGATCAGTTTTGGGAAACTCTGTTATACACTAAAAAGAATATTTTAATTTCGTCCTCACCCTAAGACAGTGAATCAATGTGAATCAATATTGGTAGTAGCTCTACTTTGTTTGGGTCTGCACAAATTGCTTGATGGTTTAGTGACCCTTCAAGGACCCTTTTTATGTTAATTCATCAGATCAGACTCACAAAGAGTTTTCTAAAGTGGGAGTGTAAGGACGGCTGGATGTTTCTTATGTAACAGTGCATGAAGTGGCAAGACTTGAGGATTTGGTGAAGCATGATGCAGGACAACTCCCAAGAAGATAATATCATCTTGTTTATGCATAAATTAATGCTCAATGACAAAAATTGTGAAAATTAGATCACCACACTTAAATGATTGGGTCAGTTCTAAGGTATTTTGAATAGATGCATACATTAGCCAGGCTTTAGCACTCATTAAACCATCCACATACCTGAAAGTGGTGGACTCATGCTGCCTTCATGTGCTATCAGATTTATCCTACTTCCCACCTCTGAAGTGGCAATTACGAGTGGACGACGCCAGGATCATTCATACATATTCCTTGAGGAACTTTTATTTTAACACCAGAATACATATCACTCAGTTAGCTTGCTGATGATAATGGAATTTATTTCAGTATTTAATGAAAGCTATTTTCAGTGTGTAAAAATGTACAACATGCATAGAATGGTTGCTGATATACATAAATTAATATGACCAAAACAGCAAGCGCTAACAATTAGCTGTATTTTGATAAATGAACAAAACCTGTCATTCACTACAGAAACTGTACTCTCCTCCGCCATGTAGAAAATTTAGGATTGCTCCCATCTCGGAAACTTTCCCAGAGTGTCCCAGTCGTAATTTCGATTTGAGGGGTCATACATGTGCAACTTCCGAGTGGGAAACTCATATTTATGATAATTCCGATTGCACGTGAAGGCAGCATACGACCCTGCATTGTCCACAGTGGACTGAATGCCTTCACAGTCAAGTGTAGCAGTCCTTTGCCTCTAATTCCTGCAGCCTTAAACAGATTCACAAAAGAGATCAGAGGACAACTGTTTTTTTTTTTTTTTTTTATATATCTCCATTATGATTACCAAATCACGCCATATGGGTCAATGATGTGATCAATTGATGGTTCATTGGCTACAGTGTCAACATCTTGATGTTCTCCCTCTTTGTACAAGAGCACATACAACATGTGAGTGAAGTGCTTCAAACACAGAAAGAAAATAAACTATGTCAGAACATAATTTTGTATTTTATTTTCTCAAATCCACAATCTTTTCTGGGTTACATCACAGAACTAACAAACATGAGGACCTATGACATAACTAAACCGATAACAAGAATATAAACATGAACCAATGGAAAGACGGGACTAATGAATCCAAATACCAATAAGAATAAAACACATGAAACAGGAGTCATATGACAGAGACAGGAACAGGAAGTGTCAATGAAACTTCAAAATAAAAGATATGATCTAAAACATGAACAAAAAACACAAAGATGTGACATTGTCTCACGGATAATGCTTTGGGACTGTTTTTGGGAAGAAAGGCAACACATAGTATATTCAAAAGTATATAGATTTACAGTCTATATATATATATATATATATATATATATATAAATGGTAAAAGATGACTCATGACTTACAGTTTCAAATCCCTTTTTCTTACAGAGTTCTTCAACACTCAGTGGACGTCACTGAAGAAGACCATGGCCCAAGTAGAGGAAACCGCATGGAGATGGCAATTTTCTATGTAGTATATTTTGTGGTTTTTCCCTTCTTTTTTGTCAACATCTTTGTTGCTCTCATAATAATCACATTCCAGGAGCAGGGTGACAAAATGATGGAGGAGTGCAACTTGGAGAAAAATGAGGTGAATATTACAGTCCTGCTTCAGTGGAAAATAAGTATCAGATTCAGTAGACTGTGGATTAAACATTAAGATTGATGTTTTTGAAGTAGCTACAGTAGATTTCATTAACCCTTAAATGCATGGCTGTTTCGCCAAACATTATAATATTCCTCTGGTGTTTTGTGACCCGGCACATATGGGTCTACTATGTCCTGATAGTTTAAATTTTTCAGAGAGTTTTCAAGGTAAATAACAGCAGAATGGAATATATTTTATTCAATTTTTATGTTTTCAAAGAAATGATAGAATGGGGTTTATTAATTTCATCCAGAAATTGTATTAGACACAACTGGCTGTCAAACACATATTGAGCCACACATACAACTCGAATGAAATCTCAAATGACTGACTCGACTGGTTCAGTGAAGAGTATTCGTTCAGTGAGTCAAACCAATAATATGCTTCTTCATATCCTGCTCTCGAATGCTATTGGCTCATGCTATAGTCATTCTTTAAAGGCAAGAAAAGCCACCAAAGCAGTCTCACTTTACAATCGGCTTCGAAGGGGAAAGACATTAATCTTACAATTCATTCAAAAACATTTTGTTTAAACATTGGCAACCAACATATACTCTGGTTACTAATTTAACCTTTACATGGATTACACATATCAATTTAATATTGGCATTATATTCATGCTGTTTAGCCAGATGGGAACTGGCTCCCTCGTTGAGCCTGGTTTCTCCCAAGGTTATTTTTCATCATTAACTAACCTCTTATGGAGTTTTGTGTTCCTTGCCACAGTCGCCATTGGCTTGGAGCATTAAGAATTTTTTTTTTAAAGGCATAATCTAAAATTACAGTATTGAATTAAACCACACACAGGTCTTTAAGACGTTACAAACATTACAGCTTTTTTCTGTTAGAGCATGATTTTCTGCAATACAAATAAAATGACTTGAGCTGAGCTGAATGAGAACAACTCATTCACTTTTTAACACAGATTTGTTTAAAAAGTCTTATACATTCATGAACAAAACTTTACTACTCACCACCCCTTCCATGGTAAAGTCCTTGCTGGCATCCTTGTTGCTCCTTCCGATGACACGCCACGCCAGCAATAGGTTCAGATTCCTGGTTCTTTAAACTGTCCCAATGGAATGAAGAAAACTTCCTACTTGGTCATTATGAGATGCTGTGCATTCTGAAATGCTGTTCTGCTCACTACAATTGTACAGAGGTGTTATCTGAGTTACCATAGCCTTTCTGTCAGATCGATCCAGTCTGACCATTCTCTGTTGACCTCTCTCATCAACAAGGTGGTTTCCATCCACAGAACTCTGACACTCGTTGGATGTTTTTAGTTTTTGGCACCATTCTGAGTGAACTCTAGAGAATGTTGTGTGTGAAAATCCTAGGAGATCAGCAGTTACAGAAATACTCAGAACACCCAGTCAGGAATTAACAATCATGCCACGGTCAAAATCACTGAGATCAGGCCTGGGTAGCTTACTGTAGCGAGCAAAGACACTGACTACAAACCTTGGAGTCAAGAGTTCAAATCCAGGGTGTGCTGAGTTACTTCAGCCAGGCTTCCTAAGCAACTAATTGGCCCGGTTGCTAGGATGGTAGACTCACATGGGGTTACCATCTGTGTTTTCGTAATATGGTGGTTCTTGCTCTCGGTTGGGTGCGTGGTGTGTTGTACGTGGACACCAAGGTGAATGGTGCGAGCCTCCACATGCGCTAAGTCTCCACAGTAACACGCTCAGCTAGCCACAGGTTAAGATGCGCTGGCTGACTATCCCAGAAGTGGCGGCAACTGAGATCCATCCTCCGCCACCCGGATTGAGGAGAGTAACTGTGCCACAATGAGGAAGTTGAGAGCATTGGGAATTGGGCGTGCCAAATTGGGGAGAAAAAGGAGAGAAAATTCTAAATTACTGAGGACACATTTTTCTCACTAATGACCCTATACACTTTTGGTAATTAAGCCATTAGAAATGCAGTTTTGGCCATTTTTATTGTTGCACTATTCATAAGAGAAATGTTGAGGAGTACAAAAGAGGTGTGGGTGTAACTCCAAAAAATGGATGAGGTAAAAGGGGGTACAATGATGTCCCGGGTCACTAAAGACCTAAAGGTAAGCTTTAAAGGGTTAACAGCCCATTGGTCAATCATAGTAAACACAGTCTCTGATCTAGACATGATATAACAATAAAGGTCTGATGTTACTGTATGTGGACTTATGCAGTAATAACCTGGATGTTCCTTTGCTTGTTTCTCATCTCACTCTTCCAGCGGGCGTGCATTGACTTTACTATCAGTGCAAAGCCTCTGACGAGATACATGCCTCAAAACAGACAAACTCTGCAGTACCGATTATGGCACTTTGTGGTGTCACCATCATTCGAGTACACAGTTCTGGTCATGATTGCACTCAACACAGTAGTCCTCATGATGAAGGTAAAAAAACGAATTCAACATTTTTCTATTTTGGAATAATTACTATATTTTAAAATGACTTTTAAACAATGCAACTTCAGCTCAGCTTCATTTATTGATTGCTGAAATAGATCTTTATGTATATATGTTTTTACTATCATTTTTTGATAATCTTACCTTATTTCAGTACCACTCGGCCCCAGCTGCCTACGACATGGTCTTAAAGCACCTCAACACGGCGTTCACTGTGCTCTTCTCTCTTGAATGCATCTTAAAGATCATGGCTTTTGGGTTCATTGTGAGTATTGTAAGATCATGTTCATGTTGTTCAGTGTCGTCCAGAGCAGAATGCGTCTATAATCAGCCTGATTTGTTTTCTCCTGTCTCGTCTCACAGAACTACTTTCGTGATACTTGGAACATCTTTGATTTCATCACTGTGCTGGGCAGTATTACTGAAATTGTGGTAGATTTACAGGTAGGAATATAATCATATGTTGTGCCCAAACCCTTTTTTGCTGGCCTGAAAATAACAGGCTATAAGGAGTATGGTGTGAAATTAATTACCTGTGCATTTCCATTTGAAACTATTTTTAAAACGCATTTTACTCATTCTTTTATAGGAGCTCATTTTATGATCTAACTGAGAGACTACATGGAATGTTTGTCCTTTTAAAAATGTATTTGTCACACACCAGGACAATTTAAAATGAACTAGTCAAGGTAATAAGGTGCAATGGTGACTAGTTACAGGAATTAAAATATACACTCAGTGGTGGAAAAGGCCTATAATCATTGGGGGGACCGAAGCTGGGTAGTCATGGGGAATTTGAAGATCAGGTTAGTGAAAACTGCAGGATGTTTTGGATAGCTACACCTCAGTTTAATGCACTGAAATCAGGAATCGTTAAACACATTTAGATGTGGATCCAGTTGAAGGGGATTTCCCTTAAAAAAGTAACCAGTTGGAACAGACTAATCTCACTGTGAATTGACCCTTTGCTAAGCCCCGCCCCCCTTGCTTACCATTGCTCGCTCTGTCAAGCTTTGCAGAACTTCCCAGAGAAGTGAATGGGAGATTGCCAAGAATGACGTGGTTTTTTGACAAATATTCTCAAAAATGAAATTGATAATATTCTTATGTGGGCTGGAATGAAGAGCGCCATTGTAAAGTATATTTATCTAACGCTGTTTGTAAAAGAAATTGTTAAATTACACAGTAATTTGATTGAAAATTGTGTAGACTGTGAATCAGAATCGAGTCAAATTATAATCACTGTCACATAAAAAGAGAAAAGCATCATTTGATGGTGATTACAAACATCCTAACATTAGTGTAACTGACAAAAACATCTCATAACACATCACTTTAATGCTGTGAACTGTTTATTTACTATCACCTGTACTAAGACCTGAATCAATAAGTAAAAGAACTAATGTTACGTTTTTAGCTTTAATTTACCTTGGAGTCCATGTTGATGTTATATCTCAATATTTATTTAAATATAAAAAATAAAAAGATACAACTTTTTCAAATGACCCCACAACAAAAATTGTTTTACATTTTGTGGATAATATCTGTAAAATTCCACTTAAAACTGCTCAAACACACATTACTCCTGTAGACTCTTGTTGGAAAAAAGAAAATGCTCATCAGAGAAATGGTACGCAGCAACAGTTGCTAAGATAGGATTGGTTAGAAACACTTTTAATGCAGGGCTTAGTGAAGGGTTCATTGACTGTAGGTCAAAAGTTTTTCAGCTAATCCATCTCACCGGTCTGTGCTTACCAAAATTCTAACTACTGCCCCCAGTGGCCGAAGCAGGACATTTTTTTTAATGTGGGCACGTGTAAGCTTTCTGGGCAGCCTGGTCTCATGAAATGTATGTGAGCATTGCAACATTTTTGCAAAACTGAAATGACGTGCTTCATTACACGTTTGGCTGCAGTTTTAAAGTGAAATGTCCAGCGGGAGGTGCCAAAACTCAATGAAATGGGGTTGTAATCAGACAACGATTTAAAGGTTTTAATAAGTGAACCGTACCTCCCTAACCTAAAACTTTACCCTAAACCTAACCAATAGTGTCCGGAAAGATAAATAAGAGTTTAACAAAACAGACAGCCTTACTCTTAACCAACACCTAACCCTAACAGATGGTGTTTTAAAATGCAAATTTGTAATAAAAAAAAAAAAAAAACAGACATTATCTGAAGCATCCAAGTCATCTTGTGTCGCTTCTATGCCAGTTTCACATATATACGTCTTCAGCTGGACTTGATCAGTGACCGTCAAGCTCAAAGTCCAACGCTCTATCAGGTGAGCTATCAAGCAAGCTAAATACATAGGAATAAGTGTATATATGCACGTGGGTCTGTAATACAAGTGTTAAAATGTTTTGTTTTAAAATAATGCTTTAAAGAAAAGGTGTTTTTATAAAATCTAAATCAACAATTGTACTCATGATTTGTGTGACAAAGTTTAAACCACACAGTTGTTGTAGCGCCTCTGTTCATTTCATCAAGAAAATCCAGCGAAATGTAGAATGTGGCACGTACAAGTCAGTTTGCAGAAATGTACTGTATATAGAGTAACGTTCATACTGTGAGACCTGGGCTGCGTTTCCCAAAATCATCATAATCCAAGTACATTGTAGAAACCATTGGTGCCAATGGTCTCTACGATCAAGTTAAGCTTGCGATGCTTTTGGGAAACCCAGCCCAGGTTGTTCTGGGTGAAATGTCCAAAGAGGGGTGACAATAATATTGTCAATGTTATTATAATATTATGAAGAGGAATGCATATTTTATTAACTCTACCCCAAACCCCAACCCTATAGACCTAACTGTCAGTGGAGTAAAAATGTAATCTTAGAGGGAAGATATAACCTCCAAATGGCGCACATCATTGATTATGTGATGGTGATTACTTTCTGGTTTCAACATGGTACACGAACCCAAGTCTGTGATTATGGTCTGGAGATGGTGCTTTTCAGTAGCTCAGCAGAATGGGGTCAGTGTCAAGTGTACTAGAAAATTCGGTAGCAACATACTTTTCCCATTACAATTCCCATGTAATATTGGTTAGAATTGGAGCAACACCTCCACCCCACCCCAATTTACTCTGTCCCCCCATTTACATGCCCACCACCAACCCCCGTACCCACATAGCCCTGTTAAAACTTTGCTTTATACAATCACAATAATTTTTGCAAAAAATCTTGATATAAAAGTATTTTTTAACCACTTTTCACCCTTATCTCACCACTTTTACATTTTCTAATCTATCCAGTCTGTGAACACAATCAATATGAGTTTCCTTAAACTTTTCCGGGCGGCTCGACTCATTAAACTCTTGAGGCAGGGCTACACAATCCGCATTCTGCTGTGGACCTTTGTTCAGTCCTTTAAGGTAAAATCCAGTTTATTTAGCGCTTTTCTCAGATAAAAGCCTGTGTTACATGACTGTAAACACAATGCAAATTCTTACCACACACTCTTCATTCTCTTCTTATTTCAGGCTCTTCCATATGTTTGTCTTCTCATCGCTATGCTGTTTTTCATTTATGCTATTATCGGCATGCAGGTAAGATTCTACTAACAGCATTAATGACAATTAGAAAAATGATCAACAGGATGTAAACTGACCCAGAAGCACTGCCATATTTTCACAAAAGCCATGATGATGTCTGCAAATACAAAAGAAGTGTACATACATTGAAGATATTGTATTTTTGAATATAGTTTAGATTTTTTCATAAATGGACCCTTTTTTTGCACTCAATTAGAATGCTCAAAACTGGCACCACAAGTCTATTTTAGATTTATGTGTAATGTTAAATATTACTAGTATGTTTCCTGTAGTTCTTGACTGGTGTGTGTTGAAGTGTGTTAGACAAAGAGAGTTAGACTAAAGGCTTTTCAAGGTTGCTGTTTTATATTAGCAGTGTATTACTTCGAAATGTGTCATGTGACGCATTTCAATGTTTTCTAAAGTTGAGGGCAGTCTTTCAGTTTTTATCTGAATTATTACTGAGAGTCTGTCAGTTCTTCATTACAGTGGCACAATGCTGCCATGTAGACTTTTTCACTCATAAAAATGGCATGAAAATGGCATCTTTTCTCGTAAAAATTACACAGTTATATCATAAAAGCAACATCTGTCATTTTATCGAGATGTTTGGAGCATCTGACAATGAACTAATTGGGCTTTTCCACTGGACGGTATGGCTCGACTCGACTCTGCTCGCTTTTTGGGGGTTTTCCACTGTGGATAGTACCTGCTACCTGGTATTTTTTTAGTACCACCTCGGTCGAGGTTTCAAGCGAGCCGAGCCAATACTAAATGTGACGTCAGAACCCTGCAGATTACTGACTGGTCAGAGAAAATCGTCACTACCAGCGTCGTTGTTATAAGCTAGATGGCAGGTTTGCCATACGTCGTCTTTGAGATAACATAGTAATGTCCTTGTCTGCGCTTTGGTGTATGATTTCCCAAAGTCTCCTGTTTTTTTTTTTTAGCTGTGTTTTTTCTTTATGCCGTCAGCCTCTTTTGAAACAAAGTTTGTCGTCTTGCTGTGAAAAACAGCCATATGCTGAGAATCAAGAACACCATTCATTCATTGCTCCTTTGCTGTGTGTTTGTGTCGCGTTTAAGATGATGTCACGGCAGTAGAGGCAGCACAACTATAACAATCAGCCTATAATTCCACCCACGTTGCAGCGGCACTAAACTGCAGTGGAAAAGCAAGTTCAGAAAAGTAAATGGAGTAGAGTTGAGTCGAAACGAACTCTAACGTGCAGTGGAAAATGCCATTAGGCTACGTATAACTTTTTTTGTCCCAGCCCACCTGTGCTTACAGTACAGTGTATATATTATATTAGTTATATATCATATATATAAATATATTACGACATAATTGAGTGGAAAATACTGCCACCATACTGCATGTCTTTCATTCTTCATTTAAATCTTCTTATCATTTGACATTGCAATTTGATATATGTATAGTATGTTAATTTCAACATTAAGACAACTCTTTTGTACAAGATGGCGAAATCGTATGATTTCATATGACTTGACTCTAAAGACTTTTATTCCCATAGAGGCAAACCAATCAACAAAATAGAATTTCAAATCCATACAATACAGGCATCACATTCTGTCACTTGTTATCCTTTAGGTTTTTGGAAATATTAAATTAAATGATGAAAGCCACATTAATCAACACAACAATTTCAAGACATTCTTCGGTGCATTGATGTTGCTCTTTAGGTAAGATCACCAAAATCAAAACTTAACTAATTATATTTTTTTATGCTATTTTAAAATGGATTGGTTTTTTTATCTTGTACTATGAACCATATGATGGCCCAGAGTGTTTAATTGAAACCTCCTGTTAAATGTTATTTAAATAGTAAATGTTCTGAGATGGCTAGAGATTAGGAAATACATAGAGTATATTTTAAGCCATTAAAATTGTTGAATAATTGTAACATATCTTTATACATTTTGCAGTTACACTTGTCTTTCTAAGGCATTGTAATATTATTATAGTGCATTCAAATTTAAGCTCAATGTGAAACACTTCTCTCTTTGCATCTTGCACGCTGGTGATCTGGCTGTTGTCTCTGTTATTAATGCAGACTCATTCTTTGGAATATATATTATTTTGCCTCTTGCAGAAGTGCTACAGGGGAGTCGTGGCAGGAAATCATGCTGTCGTGCCTCGGTGGAAAGGAGTGCGAGCCGGACCCTTCAATTGCACCTCCTTTCACTTCCCCAGATCATGAAGGCGGCTGCGGCACTGACTTCGCCTATTTCTATTTTGTCTCATTTATCTTTTTCAGCTCATTTTTGGTAAGAATTTATGAACATTTGGTTTCAAATCTTGATATGTATGTATTTATTCACCATGTGTTAAAGGGATAGGTCACCCAAAACTGATTGTTCTTTCAATATCTACTCACCGTCATGTCATTCCAACACATTTGGTGTCACTGACCATGATGCGACATATGCTGCAAACTACAGTTGTATGGACATATGGCTTTGTGTTTGTTTGTTTTATTTTTTGGTCCTTTTTGGAGCTTGATAGACATGGCCTATTTGAACTGTCATATAGAAAGTGCTCCTTTGTGTTTCACTAAAAAAAATAACAGTATAAGACTTTGGAATAGAGGACTAGACTTTGGTAGGGCTGGTAGGGACATGTTCCAACCAACTTTCAAAAAATCAGAAATGTCCTGACCAACATCATTTGGGCACTTTTACCACACAGAAAATACTTTATCTTAATATTATGTTGTCATTTTCAATTTAACAACTATTTACAACTACTATTTCTTAGTATCATTGTTTATGCATAAATCGTTGTCCTACTTCTTCTGAAGTAGCACATAAATGGCACCTGTTACATTCCTCATTGCTGTTCAGTCTTTTATTGAATATGGCTAATATTTTTATTGAAACATATATTGTTTTTCTTAGATGCTGAATCTCTTTGTGGCTGTGATTATGGATAACTTTGAGTATCTGACACGGGATTCCTCCATTCTTGGTCCTCACCATCTGGATGAGTTTGTGCGGATTTGGGGGGAATATGACCGAGCAGCATGGTAAGCAGAGCAGATCATGGAACTACTAGAATTGTAGTCATAATACTGGATCCAGTAATTATTACTATCCATAATGTAGTAGGTATAGAGGCACAAACATAGTTGCTCATCAACATCCACACTCATGTTTCCTTTTCATATCACTTGATTTATTCATTTACACAAATGTGAATCAGTTTAGTTACAGTTTATTTATTAATACATTCCCCAATAGTCATAAAATCAGAACCACAATGACCATTGTTATGTTTTGTAGATGTTGTTGTAGGGTGACCAGATTCCTTCTTGTGGAAAATGGGACAGCCCTCTCCCAGCAAAAATTAAATTGACGTATCCTTACCTTGGCGCAGATCAATGCGAAATAGAGGGAATATCCGCATCTGTAACTGTTGTCACCGTGTACTTTTTGTTGGCAGCAATTTTGATCAGTGTGCACTGGCCTTTAAGAGTTTATTATAAAATGCAGAGCAGTCCAGTCCAAAATTAAGATTGTTACACTTAGTCGAGATTTATCCGGTGCCCATGCTGTGTTAATTAATGAGAACTCGTGCTCCACAGATGCAGATGCCCCAGGCAGGCTTAAAACTAACTTCACGAACATGGCTAAGACTCCGATGTTGATGGTCTTGTTTTCCAGCTCACGAAAATCATCTTTCCATTTCTCAGACATGCCCGACTTGTCAAGTTCCACTCAGTGATGCGACGAGTGACAGTGTATTTTGCGCAAGCCCACTCATCCGAGTGTGGTTTCATCAATATAACTGAGAAAGGGTATTCTGGAGAAGAACATTTCGAGGCTGCTCTGAATGTCCTTCCACTCTGGGATGTCTCTCATTAGGGCCCACACAATTTTTTCTGTGTTCTCCAAAAGTTTCTCACTGCACAAAATAAATCATCCGCTCGCATGTCACCAGCTTCAGCCAGGGCATCCAACTGCTTTTTAATGTCAGAGAGTATGAATGATTCCTCCAGTCTGGCCGGCAAGACTTTTCTTATGTCATGAATATGAATGCCATTTCTGTGGCTAATATGTGGTCTTGCTCTACTATCTCCAGTGCAAGGTTAAAAGTGGCTGTTTGTTTGAGTGTGAAGCCAATCCAAAGTTTAGTGCAAGGATCGCTGAAAATGTCTCTTTGAAACTTTGGGCATTTTTTTTTAATGAGAAAGTATGCACGAAGACCATCTGTAGTAGTAAGAGCTAGACCAAGAGAGAGAGGACATTTCTGATAGTCCAGCTGCTCAAAATCACAAGCCTTTGAGCTGCTTCACGTGCACTGTGTAGATATGGAAGTATTTTCATACCTTCACAGCAAAACTCTCTAAATCAATTGGAAGACAATCCACTGCTGTTTGCAATGTGTTATGGATGATATGTGCATTACAGCCAATGCCCAAAATTTCCCTTCATAGCTTTGCCTGCAGCTTTCTCCAGATATTGTTTTACCAGCTCTCTTAACACCACCAAAGTTTGTGTTGGTGTTGTCAGCACAGAGCGCGATTCGTTTTTGATCAAGGCTATGTTTTTCAATGACGTTGGACGTCACCTGGTAGTGATGATAACGTCTAGGTTACTGTTGTGACCTCCATTCTCTGATGGAGGGAACGAGACGTTGTGTCGAATGAAGCAACTCTAAGCGACTCTAATCTTGAAGGCCTCGGTTACCTCTGAACTTGAGAAAAGGCCAATGAGAATTTGGCAGATATCATTTGCATATCACTCCCCCAGACATACTGGAATAAAAGGAGGGAATTGTGCATCTGTCATTCAGGTTTTGCACTGAGGAGCCGAGAATAAGGTTCGGCCATTACAGTGGCTCGGTTCAGTGTCGTGACCGGGGGGACACAATGTCTTGTTCCCTCCATCAGGGAACTGATGTTCCAACATTAAACTAGATGTTCCCCATCTGTCGCTCACTTCGACGTTGTGTCGAATGAAGCGACACTAGGGGTCCCTATTCAATCACGCCATGCACTGAACGTGAGCTGCTGACGCAGGTGCGGGCAGGCAGTTGCGTGCCAAAGCAACAGGCTGCGTCAGACAGAAAATGCTTGCAGGTCCCCAACTCTCTTGATGGAAGCAAGCGCGATCAGGAGGGCCATCTTCAAGGAGAGGGCTTTGAGCTGGACTGATTGTAGTGGTTCAAAGGGGGGTCTCTGAAGGCCTGAAAGGACCACAGAGAGATCCCATGAGGGGAATAGGCATGGCCTGGGAGGGTTCAGCCTCCGGGCACCTCTAAGGAACCTGACTATCAGATCGTGCTTCCCTAGGGAACACGCCACCCATTTCTTGAAGGTCCTCGAGGACCTGGAAGGCTCCCTAGCATTCCTGAGGCAGACGACCCAGGGAACGAGGCATTTGCTCCAGAGCTGGTAAGCAGACCACTCCGTCCACCGGTGAAGGGCCGGGAGAAGCCCAAAGAGGGTAGAGTTACATGGGGTAACCGCTTCGTGGTCGCTATAATGTGGTTCTCATTCTCAGTGGGGTACGTGGTGAGTTGTGCGTGAATGCCGCAGAGAATGTAATTTAGACATTGTGTGTTATAGGGCCCAATGATGGGAATTATGCTGAGTACACCATTCCCACATATTGCAGCACACATTGTAATGTTTCCTCCACGCTGGCCTGGTACATCAACAGTGGCTCAGTGATCAATAATATTACGGCCACGTCTCCTGACTTTGGTCAATTTGAATCCTGCCTCATCAATATACACAAAAAAATGTGTGGGGATTCATCAGCCTCCAGCTCCATCACTCTCTATAAGAGATATTATAGCAATTTAGGAAATAATTTACAGTAGATATTGTAAATAATACAGTTACACATATCCCACATTGTGTAGCATATTCTGCATATACAGGTTGTACTTGTCAATTCTGAAAGACAAGGAGATTACAGCACTGTGTAGTGTACAATGATGAATTCTTACCTGTACATACCCACTCTCTCACATCATTCCTCTCATAAGATACCTTGTAGAGTTGCTTCATTGGATTTCTCTTCAGCACTCCATCAGTTGTGGAGAGGCTGACGGTGTTGATATTTTGAAAGATGCCGTCATCTAGTAAGCACTTTGAATCATTTTTAGTCTAATAGCATTGTTTTCCTCGACCATATTACAAATTTCAAGTTCTTATTGAGCAGTAAAAATCGATCTTCTGCCACCACCATGGGGCAAACTCTCAATCCTAGACAGAAAATACAGCACAGTAAAGTCAATGTATTCTACAAAAATTCTGAGACATGCATTGGCTAAGTTTACTGGAATACCAGTGTAAAGAAATATTGCAGTACAATATTTGATTACACCAGTTCCCTTTACAAAAAGCTTCACTTTGATGCTGCGCTGCTAAGCGCTATGGGGAAACAATCTTATTGTGAGCTGCTTCTGAACATGTGTGTAACACGTCAATGAAATTGACTGGAATTTATAGCCTCGGTTGGTGAGATCATTGGACGCACCTGTGACGAGGCTATAAATAGAAGTCGTCACCAGAGTGTCGTCAGACATTTTTCTTCAGAGCTTTCTCTCTGTGTGTTTTCACGAGACTCTTGCTAGAAATTGCTTAAACTCTTAAGCCTTTCCTTCTTTCTCTCTCTCTCTCTCTCTATATATATATATATATAAAAAAAAAAAGGGGAAAATGGCGGAAAAGCAGGGCAAACAATGCGTGTTTCCATGTCAGCGTTCTATGTCTGACAGGGACACGCATCAATTTTGCTTTGTTTGCTTGGGGGAAGAGCACGCTACTCTCGCGTTGGAACAGGGCGGGTGTGAGCATTGTGACCTACTTTCGGTCGGGATGCTTCGCGCTCGCCTTGCTTACTTCCGAGAGCCGGCACCCACACTTCATTCGTGGGGCTCTCGTGTGGATCTGGCTGAGGAGCGAGAGACGGGTTCGCCCCTTTCGCTCGCTCTCTCCCCAGATCCTGCTGGTCCCTCGCGTGATCCTGAAGCGCGCTTCGGCGCCTCTTCAGTTCACGAGGGGGACCTCCTTTCCCTTGGGTCGGATTTAGAGTTAACCGCATCTGAGCGCTCCAATCGCGATTCAAAATCTTCGGAGGAGCTGCTCGATGTGATTACTCGCGCGGTGGCCAGGCTTCAAATAGACTGGCCACGTGACCAAGTTCCCCCCAAGCGCTCTAAATTAGAGGACAGATTTCTGTCTGGTGACCAAGGGAAGGGAACATCTCGTCAGTCCCTTCCCTTCTTTGATGATCTCCATGACGAACTTTCTCGTTCTTGGAACAAGCCTTATACTTCGCGCATTCACGTGCCTTCGACGTCAATATATTCGACTATCGTCGGCGCTGAGGCGCGAGGGTATTTAAAGATGCCACCGGTCGAAGAGACACTTGCGGGTTATCTCTCGCCGGGTTCTACGTCATCTCTTAATAAATCTGCTCTCCCTTCTAAGCCATGCAGGGTAACCTCCATGCTGGTCGGGAGAGCATATCAAGCGGCTGGTCAGGCTGGTGCTGCGTTGCACACCATGGCTGTTTTGCAGGCATACCAGGCTGACCTGCTAAAAGATTTGAGTGCGGGAAGGAGTCTCGACGATGAAGCTTTCTCTGAGCTTCGTCGAGCTACTGATTTGTCTCTCCGTGCCACCAAGCAGTCAGCCCGTGCTATTGGCCGGTCTATGTCCGCTTTGGTTAGCACTGAAAGGCACTTGTGGCTGAATCTATCCGGCATCAAGGATAAGGACAGGGTTTTCCTTCTTGATGCCCCAGTTTCGCCTTCTGGTCTCTTTGGAGACGCCATGAATACGGTCATCTCCAGATTCCAGGAGGCGAAAAGCCATGAGGAGGCTTTTGGAAAATTCCTTCCTCGTCGCACTCAGGGGGCGAGGCCGTCGGTCACCCAGTCTCGCCCTGATTCTGTGAGGAGGGAGGTTCAGAAGCAGAGCGTGGCAAGTCGTGCTCCCCCTCGTAAAGATTGGGGACAGACTCGTCGTTCTCAGCAACCTCCCAAACAAGACCTCAGGGCTGTTATCTCTAAGAGAAAGAAGCCCTGACGTCTTTGTTTCCAACCTTGTGAGGGTAGTTCCCTTCGGGACGGGGCGCGTGTATCATTCACTTCGGCCCTCCCGATACCCTCACGAAACCTCTTCACTCCCGCCACCCTTGGTGTTTCGGGTGACAGGGGTTTCCAACAAAATGTTGAATGTACCGTCGCTTCCTGCCATATTCCAGGACACGGAACATTCTACACCCCCTCGACAGGAAGTCTTGAAATTAGTTCCCATCTCAGAGAACCTGGCAGCGTGGAAACTTCTGCCAGGTATTTCTATGTGGGTTCTAAAAACAGTAGAAAAAGGCTACAGAATTCAGTTCGCTTGCCGCCCTCTGAGCTTCAACGGCGTGCTTTCCACTACCGTAAGCCCGAAACAGGCATCTCTACTTCAGGTAGAACTGCGAAATCTCTTGGAGAAAGGGGCCATAGAACATGTTCCCCTTCCAGAGAAAGAGTCTGGCTATTACAGCAGATACTTCCTGGTCCCCAAGAAGGGGGGGGGGTTGCGTCCCATCTTGGATCTTCGTGCCTTGAACCGCCCTGTCAAGACGCTCAGGTTCAAGATGCTAACAGTCAGGTCCATCGTGTCTCAGTTCCAACGCTTCGATTGGATGGTCACGATCGACCTCATGGACGCATACTTTCATATTGGAATTCTGCCACAGCACAGGAAGTTCCTGAGGTTCGCTTTCGGGGACGAAGCCTTCCAGTATCGGGTCCTTCCATTCGGTCTAGCCTTATCACCCCGCACATTCACGAAATGCATGGATGCAGCACTGGCTCCGTTGCGACTCCAGGGCATCCGCGTTCTGAATTATCTAGACGACTGGCTGATCCTAGCCCAGTCTCAAGAACTGGCAGTTCAGCACAGGGATATCGTCTTAGCTCATCTAGGTTCTCTGGGTCTGAGACTCAACGCCAAAAAGAGCGTTCTTTCCCCGACCCAGAAAATTTCCTATCTGGGGGTTATATGGAATTCGGTCACGATGCAGGCACAGTTGTCTCCCGCTCGTGTCACCTCCATTCAGAACTCCCTGAGCATTCTCAGGCTAGGTCAAGTTTGCACTGTTCTTCAGTTCCAACGAATTTTGGGTCTCATGGCGTCTGCGTCCACGGTGATTCCTTTGGGCCTTCTCCATATGAGACCGTTTCAGCTGTGGCTAAAAGCCAGAGGGTTTCATCCAAGGGCCAGTCCCCTCAGGCAAATAAGGGTTACGCACCCAGTGCTTCGTTCCCTTTCTATGTGGTTCAGACCCCGGTTTCTCACCTTGGGTCCCACTCTTGGTGCGTTGTGTCGTCGCAGGATGCTTACGACAGACGCCTCCCTGACGGGTTGGGGTGCGGTCTTAAGTGGTCGTCCAGCCCAAGGGGTATGGGAGAGTCATCAACTCGATTGGCACATAAATCGCCTCGAGCTGATGGCAGTATTTCTGGCCCTGAAATACTTTCTCCAACACTTGAGAGGCTGCCACGTCCTTGTGCGGGTGGACAGCACAGCGGCAGTCTCCTACATAAATCATCAAGGAGGCCTACGTTCTCGCCACCTCAATTTGCTGGCACGTCGGATTCTCCTTTGGGCCCAGGGCAAGTTACTGTCACTCAGGGCAGTCTATATCCCTGGACGCCTGAATGTGGGAGCAGATTTTCTGTCCAGACGAATCTTACCATCGGGCGAGTGGAAACTCCATCCCGAGGTAGTACAACAGATCTGGGAGAGATTTTACAGAGCCGAAGTGGACCTCTTCGCCTCTCAAGAGACTGCGCAATGTCCCCTCTACTTCTCTCTGAGTCACCCAGCCCCTCTGGGTCTGGACGCGATGGCGCATACATGGCCCAGAATGCGCCTGTATGCGTCCCCTCCGATCTCTCTGCTCCCGGGAGTCCTGGCCAGAGTTCGCCAGCAAGGGTCTTGCCTCTTATTGATAGCGCCTCGCTGGCCGAACAGGGTTTGGTTCTCCGAGATGATGCCTCTCCTAGACGGCTCGCCCTGGGCGATTCCGGACAGGAAGGACCTTCTGTCTCAAGCACAGGGGACAATATTTCATCCCCGGCCCGAGTTGTGGAGACTTCACGTTTGGCCCCTGAAGGGTACCAACTGAGGGACACAGGGCTGTCGCTTGGGGTTATTGAAACCATTCTTAGTGCTAGGGCTCCCTCCACCAGAAGAATTTACTCCAATAAATGGGGTGTCTTCGAAAGGTGGTGCAGTTCACACGATGCAGATCCAGTTAACTGCCAAATTGTTTCAGTTCTGGAGTTTCTGCAAGAGAAACTGTCAGCAGGCATGTGCCCCGCTACTCTCAGGGTTTATGTGGCCGCCATTCCAGCTTGCCACGCCCTGATTGACGGGGTGCCTTTAGGGAGACATCCTCTACTCGCCCGCTTCATTCGTGGAGCCAGGCGACTGAGACCTCCCGTTAGGGCCAGAACTCCTTCGTGGGACTTAACTATAGTCCTGGAGGCTCTGGTCGAGACCCCTTTTGAACCTCTGGAATCAGCGTCTGACAGACTTCTGACTCTCAAGATGGTCTTCCTTATGGCTATTACCTCTCTTAAGAGGATTGGGGATCTACAGGCTCTGTCTATTCTGCCGGCCTGCTTAGAATTTGCCCCCGGTATGGCAAAAGCTATATTGCATCCTCACCCTGATTATCTTCCTAAAGTTCCTTTTTCGACAGTACATCCTGTCACTTTAGAAGCCTTCTGCTCCCCGCCGTTTTTAATGCCGGAGCAGGAAAGACTTCATGGACTTTGCCCAGTCCGTGCCCTTCAGATTTATGTCCACCGCACAAGCCAGTGGCGTAAGTCAGGGCAATTGTTTGTTTGCTATGGGGGCCGCAACAAGGGGGCGGCCGCTAGTAAGCAGACTATGTCACATTGGGTGAGGGATGCTATTGCCCTGGCCGCTTCCTCTAAAGCCTTGGCTAGAGGGGTCCCTCTGCAGCAAGTTTGTGATGCGGCAGGCTGGTCCTCTCCGCACACATTCATTAAATTCTATAGTTTGGATGTTCATGCTACTCCGGGCTCTTACGTCCTTGAGTCGACATCTCAAACTCATGCAGGAGCAAGTTTATGACGTGGCGGGCTAGTCCCCTCCACACACATTCTACAATTTCTACACTGGCTGGGATGTTTTGCTACCCCGGACTATGTCCTTGGGTCAACATCCCGGGCTCATGCCAAATCCAAGTTCATGGTACGAACTTTTGAGTTAGAGCCTTTGAATCGGCTTCTAAAACTCATCTTTTGACTTTGTAGGCTAGATGCTCCGCTACTCCGGACTCTTATGTCCTTGAGTCGACATCTCAAGCTCATGTCTAAACCAGGTTTGTGATACGGCAGGTTATTCCTTTCCGTACACACTCTTCGGATTTTATGGTGTTAGATGTTCTGCTACTCCGGGCTTATGCCCTTGAGTCGACATCTCAAGCTCATGTCTGGAGCCTCTCGCGTTCTGTGAAAACACTTCACAACGATCAGGGGTCCGGACAGCCCCAGTGCGGTGGCGTGGGCATTTCGTTCCCCATAGCGCTTAGCAGCGCAGCATCAAAGTGAAGCTTTTTGTAAAGGGAACGTCTCGGGTTACTTGTGTAACCCTTGTTCCCTGAAAAAAGCGGAACGAGATGCTGCGCTTCTTTTGCCGCACTGGGACGTCCCAGGACCGCTCTTCAGAAAAATAATCTGACGACACTCTGGTGACGCCTTCTATTTATAGCCTCGTCACAGGTGCGTCCAATGATCTCACCAACCGAGGCTATAAATTCCAGTCAATTTCATTGACGTGTTATACACATGTTCAGAAGCAGCTCACAATAAGATTGTTTCCCCATAGCGCTTAGCAGCGCAGCATCTCGTTCCGCTTTTTTCAGGGAACAAGGGTTACACAAGTAACCCGAGACGTTTTCGCTCATGAATGTCTGGACTATTGATGACACCGTGGACCAGCCCAGATTAGGCTGCACTCTCAGACATACTTAGGCCATGGTCTAGAATTGTTGCCCATATCTCATTTGAGATTTCTCTGTGCCTTTGCCTTTCTCTGGCTCTTCCTCGTCCTCTGTGCCACCCCCCTCTTCCCCTCACAATACCACCCTGCACTCTAATGCCCCTTCTTCTATGAGCAGGCTCTTGCCTCTGTCTGTCTCCTGCCTGCTCCATATTCCACAGCTGTGAAATTCAGTCTTACTCTTGCAGTATAAATGTGTTTGAAAACTGATAGGTTATGAGTTTCACCTGTCAGCTAAATTGGACAGCATTTGCGTTTGGTTGCTCTAAATTGTGAGGAAATTGAATTGTTCCCCATCTAGCCTAAGTCTATCCATATCTGACAACTATTACAATAATACCACATAACTATTATGTATCTAATATGTGTGACAGGTTATTGTGATTGCTGGTTGTTCTATTTAGCATGTAGGGATTTAAACAATGAACATGTGTATAATTGCATTTGAGAGAAATATCATTCAATATCAAATGAATGCCAACTATTTTGATATGCAAAGCTTACTCAATGCATTTTGTGCCAAAGCAAATATAAATGACTATAGTCATGTGAACAAATGGCCTAATGTTCATATAGTTAGTCATATAGTTTGACGAAGTTTAATAGTCATTCGAGGATTGTGCCAAAGTGATTAAGAAAAATGTCTCGGTTACTTATGTAACCTCCGTTCCCTGATGGAGGGAACGAGATGTTGTGTTGATGAGTTGACACTAGGGGTCGCTTCCTGGGAGCCCAGACATCTCTGATCTTGAGAAAAGGCCAATGAAAATTGGCGTGTGGAATTTGCATGCCACTCCCCTGGACATACGTGTATAAAAATGCTGCAAGTGCACATCAGGTATCGCACTGAGGAGCCAAGCCAAAGATCCGGCCATTTCAGCGGTTGGTTCAGTGATGTAACAGGAGGGACACAATGTCTCGTTCCCTCCATCAGGGAACGGAGGTTACATCAGTAACCGAGATATTCCCTATCTGTCACTCACTCAACGTTGTGACAGCTCCTTGTGACCGCTCCTGGAACAGCCAGGGATGGGGGAGGAAGATTTTCGTCATTTTTTGGAGATCATCACATACGGGGCGGATTTTTGCCACAGCTGGGCGTGCGGGGGCAGGAGGCCCGCCTCTGAGGTGTCATGCCTGCCAAAGAGAGAAACGGTGAGGCCCAGGAAATGAGAAGACCAATTTTTTTTCTTAGAATGTGGGTACCGCGGCCCTTGGGGCATGCGATGAGATAAGAAAAGGAAAATAAAGAACCTCCACCCGGCCCTCCACCGGGGTAAGGAGTGCTGCTCTTACCAGCTCCTGTGCAGCGGGTCTCCTACTTCCTGGACTGCCCGTCTCGCGGAATGCTTTGAAGCCTTTCTTGGGTTATTGGCGACCGGCCATGATATGGGTGACAAACTGATAATGGGTGACAAGCGAGTAATTTCTTCCCATTTGTTCAGGAATTCAAAAACTGTTTTACAGATTAATTAATTACGTGATATGACTGAAGTGTATGTCCCTAACAAGAGAAACAATTCAAGCTGACACGGCACCAGCTCAATCATGGAGAGATATGACTACGAGTAGCAGCAGTAATGATGCATGTCATCAGTCCTTGTTTGGTGATACCAACTCATAAAAAGCAGGGTGGACTTCAGTTTTTGTTTGATTATGACAGATGTCATTGCAAGCCTTGCCGGTATCTCATACTCATTCAGTTGTTTTCAACATTGATTAAAAATATATAAACAGTGACAGACGCGTGATTGGGGGGGATATGTACCCCCCCCCCATCTCCCCTAATTCTACGCCATTGTCTAAACCTGACCGAAGTTCCAGAATGGCTATATCACTTACAGCACGTATTGCAAAGAAATAGATACCTATTGTTATGCGATACCATGTTCTAAAATATTGACTTGGCGGGGGGGTGGGGGGGGGGATGAATGAAACAATTTTGCTGAGTTTAATGTGTTCCATTGTGACAATATTTGGAAACTGACACACACACACACACACACACACACAAATGTCTCTTCTGAACACATTGCTCATGAACATTAAACATTTGCATTCCATACTTATAGTGTTTTAATGAGGGAATAATTAGTAACCTTTTCAGATTTCAGAGTGGATTTGTGGATTTTAATTATGTTTATATATATTTTTTTTTTCCCTCCAGTGGCCGTATTCACTACACTGCGATGTATGAGATGCTAACACACATGTCTCCACCTCTTGGCCTGGGAAAGAAATGTCCTGCCAAAGTTGCCTACAAGGTAGACGTTTTGTCTTTAGCTAAATGTTTTGTATACTGGTTGGATGCTAATAGTTGGAATTACAATGCTGTGCTTGTAATGGCAGAGATTGGTGCTGATGAACATGCCAGTGGATGAAGACATGACTGTTCAATTCACCTCCACACTCATGTCTCTGATCCGCACCGCACTGGAAGTCAAAATTGCTAGAGGTTAGTAATATAAATCAGTGTGCTTTTAATTAAAGGGGTAATTCACCCAAATGAAAATTCCATTATTTAAAGGTGCACTCAGTATCGTTTTTTTGGTGTGATCTTGGACTTACAGTGACACCTAGTGGTGTGGATGCAGTATAATTCAAAATCAAAAGTTTTTAGTTACAGATGCCATTGTAGAAATTCACTAATCACAATCAGCCATGATTAATTTAGTCCAAGAGTAAAAGTGTCCAATAACAAGATGGTTACTGAGATTAAGAGAGTCATATTCAGCTGGCCATGTGATTCTAAAATGGCAGCCCCATGAGGTTGCCCTAACCCATGTAGAATTATAGAGCTTTTTTAAGGCTACTGACTTTTAGTCAGATATCAGTTGACAGTAGTTGAAGATTGGCATTTTCAACGTCAAGTTAATTAGAAGATTGTAAGAAATGTTTCATATTTGGTTTACTCTTTTGGTAGTGCAGCTGTAATCCCTTCAGTAATGCTTTCTTTTCCCTTTTTAGTTCTGTAGTGATCAAGTCAAATGTAAACCTTTGCTACACCTAAAGAGTTGCTAAATAGAGATGCAAATCTCAGTCTACTTCTCTTTATTTTCATGATGATGTGTCCTGTCAGGGGGAGAGGACCGGATCCAGTTGGACATGGAATTGCAAAAGGAGATAAGTATTATTTGGCCACACCTCTCTCAGAAGACCCTGGATCTGCTGGTACCTATCAATAAAGGTGATGCTCAGCTGCCATGGCACATCTGCACATGTGATATGTTCAGATGTTATTATTACTATTAGTTTCAAAGCATGCAAGTTTATGATGCTAAATTATTTCATTTGCCATCATAACTCTAAATATTTAATTGTTAAGCGTATGCATAATCAGAACTGTTCAGCCTATATTATAACCTAATCAGAGCTACTCTGCGGAAAAGACAGAAAGATAGAAAGCATTGCTAGTCACCAGTTTATGTTGTGTTTTGTGTGCTGATCTCCCAGCATGGGATGCTGGTGTGCTGGTGACCCTAACCAGGCTTTAATACTAGGTTAACCACCTTCATAAGAAAGTGTCATGATTTACTGTGCTCAAAAAGTAAGATACAATATGTTTATTTTATGGGTATGGATGGATGGATTGATGGATGGATTAACCCATATTACCCTTGCACAAAATAAGGTATGGATATGGTAAACAGAATTTAGCATTGTTAATTTAGCATCAATATTCTACTACCCACACAACTGAATCCTCAACATACACTGATCAGCCACAACATTAAAACTGCTGACAGGTGAAGTGAATAACATTTATTATCTTGATACAATAGCACCTGTCAAGGGGTGGGAAATATTAGGCAGCAAGTGAACAGTCAGTTCTAGAATTTAACGTTTTGGAAGCAGGAAAAATAGGCAAGCGTAAGGATCTTTGACAAGGGCCAAATTGTGACGGCTAGATGACTGGGTCAGAGCATCTCCAAAACGGCCGGTCTTGTGGGGTGCTCCCAGTATGCAGTGGTTAAGTACCTACCAAAAGTGGTCCAAGGAAGGACAACTGGTGAACCGGCGACAGGGTCATGGGCGCCCAAGACTCATTGATGCACGTGGGAGCGAAGGCTAGCCCGTCTGGGGGCTGCATAGTAGCAGACCGGTCAGAGTGCCCGTGCAGACCCCTGTCCACAGCCGAAAGAGCATACAATGGGCACGTGAGCATCAGAACTGGACCATGGAAGCAATGGAAGTAGGTGGCTTGGTCTGATGAATGTGGATGGCTGGGTGCATGTGCATCGTTTACCTGGGGAAGAGGTGGTAGCAGGATGTACTGTGGGAAGAAGCCAGGCCAGCGGAGGGAGTGTGATGCTCTGGGCAGTGTTCTGCTGGGAAACCTTGGGTCCTGGTATTCATGTGGATGTTAATTTTGAAACATACCACCTACCTAAAGATTGTTGCAGACCAGGTACACCCCTTCATGGCAACGGTATTCCCTTATGGCAGTGGCATCTTTAAGCAGGATAATGCGCCCTGCCACACTCTGCAATAATTGTTCAGGAATGGTTAGAGGTACATGAGAAAGAGTTCAAGGTGTTGACTTGGCCTCCAAATTCCCCAGATCTCAATCCGATTTACCATCCATGGGATGTGCTGGTCCAACATGTCAGATCCATGGAGGCCCCACCTCACAATTTACAGGATTTAAAGGATCTGCAGCCAATGTCTTGGTGCCAGATACCACAGGACACCTTCAGAGGTCTCGTGGAGTCCATGCCTCGATGGATATTCGATATTAGGCAGGTGGTTTTAATGCTGTGGCTGATCAGTGTATAACTGGTAAACGCTTCTCAAAAGTCATACGTAACTCAAAAATTACATATTCATAAGTGAATTAAGTATTCAAATTTACAGATTATGCTATTATGCTGTGGAAAAACAAGCAGGATGGACATGGATACACATTTGAGCATTCCACAACCTGATCTGAAAAAAGAGTAGAGTGGTAGAGTTCCTAAATTGACCACAAAGTATCAGTATTGATAAAGTGAGAAATTATATAGCTAGGACCAGATTACCTAATTTCTTATGAAATCAACATATTACAGATTTGTATTAAATATTTTTAAATTATCTGCACAATAAAGTGTTAAGGCAAAGCTGACCAGGGACTGCATAAGTATGGACAGTAACACAACAAAAGCTGCTTTTTCACCATCGGGTCGAACGGTTCTGAGCACTGTATGAAACAGTTACAGCAGCATTTCCAAATGAGCATGGTTCGGCACGGCACGATTATAAACCATTCTTTGCCTGGAATTCTAGGTATGGTTAGCTAACTGTACTCAACCGTCCTCAACTGTTCTGGTGGAAATAGTACATGGCGACACACGATTTTCAGTTTGCAACCCAAGGTAACTTATAGCGCTTTCAGTTGTTTCTAGCTCACTAAGTTCGCTAATATTTGTGTGAAGTTAAAGGAGTATTCCAGGTTCAGTACAAGTTAATCTCAATAGACAGCATTTGTGGCACAATATTGATTACTAAAAAAATTATTTAGACTCATTCCTCCTTTTCTACAAAAAAAGCAAAAATCTGTGTTACAGTGAGTTTGTGAAATATGTTTCGCTGTCCTGTTCTTCAAATCACCGCCCGATTCGGCATATCGCAGCACCATTTCGCGGCCCCCTTTATCATATTGTGGCCCACTTTGGCATATCACGCCCCTTTTTTGCGGCTGCCACCCTGGGAAAAGACCAGGTTCTCCTGATGTCCTGTCCACCTCTGGTTGAGAATGCTGCTATACCACTATATATAACAAGGACACCTTTCCTGTTTAAAATAGTTTTACGAGAACTGTACGAAGAGTTTGCAGTTGAAGTAATGCTCTCTATGATTTTACAGTTTGCGTAACATAAATATGCTTTTGTGTCTTCAGACACAGACATGACCGTTGGAAAGATCTATGCCTCTATGATGATCATGGATTACTTCAAGCAGAGCAAAGCCAAGAAGTTGAGGCAGCAGGTGGAGGCACAGGTATAATGGCATGACTGCATTATTAATATAATTTCAGTTTTCGCATTTAGACAAATTGGTATACATGCTATTGGCATACCATGTTGTATTTGTTGATTTATTTTTACAGAGAAGTTCCACACTTCCCCTGATAGCACACAGTGCTGGATCAGCCCTGTATGTATTGTTCACTTCACTATCCTGTTCATCAATAGAGCTCTGTATGCTGCATTGTTTACAATTGGTTGCTCATTAAAAGGAGTAGTGTATATCAGTGGTTTGGCATGTGACACAATCTGTTCATGTTGTCACTGATTAATTTGACTAGCTTCTATCAAGAGACCCAAGTATAAGTTTATGTAATGTATGTGTTAAAAATGTGGGTATGTTATAGGACAAGTTAAGGAACGTTGTATATGTATTAAAGCTGCATTGTGTATTGTGCATTGTAGGACCAGTGGAGGGTTTGTGGCTTTGAGCCCCATATCTCCACAGGAATTGCTACTACAGCCCATGAGTCAGCGCGCAGACAGCAGTGAAGACTATGACGTCTCTCAGGTACCAATCAAATAGATTTTTGCTTCTATGATTTATGGGTTGGACAACACATCGGTATGTCCTCAGAGCAGTAAACAATTACAGTAGTTGTTGAGCAGGGCTTGACTGGGAAGAGAAATCTGCCCGGGATTTTACATAGCAACTAGCCCACAAGTTGAGCTCGGCGGGGTTGGGGGTGTTTGCTATCCTTTTCTGTATATCGTGGCTCCATTTTGTGGTCTGTTCTGCATAACACAGAGGCTCATTTTAGCTTATTGCGGCCCATTCTGCCCATTTTGCGGCTGACCCACCAGCCTGCTCGGTTCACCCGATGGCCAGTCTGCCCCTGATCGGCCCCAAAGTACGTTGGCTCACCAGGAAAATGCCCGTTATGCCGGATTACCAGTCCAGCCCTTTCATTAAATAAACTTTTGCCATCTAGCATACAAATCATCATATTTTGTAAACTGCAGAAAGATAAATTGAAGGCTGAAAAACTGAGATGTTGTGTTGACTGTCTCTGATCTGACACAGGTTGATGAATCTGGGTTGAACGGATTGTGGGGAGAAGATCGTCCACCTGAACATGCCTTCAGAGCGAGACACAAGAGCTACAAAGCTGCAGGTCTGTTACTGTCCATCTCCTATAGATAGTGGTGACTGTTGAATATTTCAATGGTACCAGAGAACAAAAAAGGCTAACCAAATTAACAATTTGGAAAGAGCTGCAGAGTTTAAACCTTATATTACAAAAAGAAAAAGATAAAGCCTCGCAAATGAGCGCCATCCTGTGGTAATAATGTAGAAATATAGACATGAATATATGGCCCCTATTTTAATGAGGTTATATGATACATCATATGTGTAAAGTCAGTGTGCATGTCCATGAAGTTTTGGATTTTCAGCGTTTGCAGGTTGGTAAAATAGTGCTCACAAACTGTGAATGGATTTGGTCAAGTGTATTTAAATTCAGAGGTTCTTCTCTGGTTATTGCACTGTATGTGCCCTATTGACCTGTTTCATGAGACATCCCAGTTTGGCCGCACCACCATGTTTGTGACCAAAAATCCAATTGCCTTCCATTTGCTGCACTTGTGGAATGCGACAAAAGCCTTCTGGATGAGTGGTGAATTTTCGGCAAGTTTGCGGCAAATTTGCCATGAACTCTGATATGCCACTGTTCTTCCCCTGAATGACTTCAGGCAGGTCAGCACTGATTGGGCATGCTCGTTTGTGAGGTGCGCTATCATAGCGGCTGAGTCCAACTCTATCCTGAGAAAAGAGTTCTCTGTGCCAAAGAGAGCTTGCTCTTTTCCCAGTTGACCTGAAGCCCCAGTTGGCTGAGGTGTCAGAGTACCAGGTCCCTGTGTGCACACAATACATCTCGAGAGTGAGCTAAAATCAGTCAGTTGTCAAGATTGTCGAGATAGTTGAGAATCCAGATGCTCACTTCACTTAGCAGATGGAGTGGTCTGTGCATCACCTCCAAACTTACAGCGGGTCTCCTCGCCCTGGGTCGCCAATCTCAAACCGGCTCCCTTCCTGGGGTTCTTGGTGCCGGATTGTGGGACAGGGCGTCAACTTCCTGCGGGGAGCTCTACGCCGGGGCCGAGCAGTTGACTCAGGCTGTGGCGGAGATGGTGTTGCCACAGGAGGCCATGGCATGCAGGGTGAAGGTGGCCTGTCCAGCAGAACTGTAAGCCTTAGCCGTCAGGGATGACGTAGACTTACATGCCTTAGATGGGAGTCTCGGGCAGTTCCACCAGGTGGCAAGTTGAAATTTCTTGAGGATTACTTTTTGAGTAACTTACCCAACATTATAAACAGTCACATGTCTTATCTGAATGTACTTCTCAATTTACAGTGTCCCATTCAGACCAGACGCAGAACATGGAAAAGGTGCGGGGACGACCCAAAGAACAACGGCTCCTGCTGTCCCCGGACAACACCATATCCAAATCACGCTCCAGTTCTCCCAGTGAAGAGAGGATACGTGTGGTCACCAGACAGGTAAACAAACTGGTCAAATCATCTGGTTCTTGTGAAGATGTTAATTGGATTATAGTTGTGAAACACTGTAAATGTGACTTCTCCTCAGGGCAACAGCTCTGAAAGCCCTGTTCCCTCAACCTCAGAGTCCAGCACCCCGAGCGGTAAGCGTCGCATGTCCCAAATGTCCACCTGCTCACGGCCACACATCTCATACTCGCCCTTGGTGTGCCACAAGCAGCCTTCATCGCAAGTGGATGATGATGATGATGATGATGATGATGATGTGCAGCAGATGATAGGTTGCTGTAGTGCTGCTTTATGGGACAACGGTGCAGAAGAGCAGGGAATCAGGCTGAGGCAGCAGGAGAGCACACACTTTGAAGTGGACGAATATCTTTCATCAGCCCGACGTTACCCATCAGAGTCTTTCCTTGCCCTACAGGAGGAAGAGCACAGCCCAGATTCTTCTGCTCCCATGGAAACTCTCACGTTTGAGGCTGCGGTGGCCACAAGCCTTGGTCGCGCCAACACCGTCAGTGCATCAATGCGTACGAGGTCGCGGATGGGCTGGCAGGTGCCCAACGGACACTTCCGCAAGCGACTGGCTCAGAGCATATCTGTCGCCGGTGGTGAAGCACTCAGTGATGCAGAAGATGACAAATACTAGAGTAGGTTGTACAAAAGAGACACAAATTGACAAACATTGTTGGAGGACATTGAGGTGGATGCTGAATGAACAGTATTTAAGAGGAGTTTCATAGATACATGAGTCAATGGTGTGTTCAATGAAATGAGGGTATAAGAATTTTCACATTTACATTCTCATATATCTCATTAGATTTCTTATCAGTGAGTTTCAACTCATACAGTACATTTAAACATCAGGCCCTTTTTAGGTGTTTAATGGCATTTTTTCTGGTTGGGGTTACTGTGTTGGTGCCTCAGAGCAGTGGTTCTAAAAAATATAAAAAAAATAAAACATTTTAGTTTTTTTGGCCTTAGAAACAAAAAAACTAAAAAACTAAAATAAGGCATTTCCATCCGCAGAACTGCCGCTCACTGGGTGTTTTTTTGTTTGTTTGTTTGTTTGTTTGTTTGTTTGTTTTTGGCACCATTCGTAGTAAATTCTAGAGACTGTTTTGTGTAAAAATCCCAGGAGTTACAGAAATACTCAAACCAGCCCATCTGGCACCAACAAACACGCCACTGTCAAAATCACTGAAATCACATTGTTCTCCATTCTGGTGGTTGATGTGAACATTAACTGAAGTTCCTGGCCCATATCTGAATAATGGTATGCATTGCACTGCTGCCAGATGATTGGCTGATTAGATAATCATATGAATGATTAGTGTACCTAATAAAGAGCTCAGTGAGTCTACTTGTAAAACATCCAAGAATAGAATAAATAATAAGCGATACTTCTGCAGGAGCAATGTTAATATAGCTCAACCAAAAATATATATTTTTTGCCATAATTTACTCACTCTCCTTGTTCAAATCAGGTATGAATTTTTAAAGCCCAATATTGAAGGATTGAGAGGATCGTGATTGTGCTGTCAATCTCCAAAAGCACCATAAAAGTCATTCACATCAATCATGCACTTTTTTAATTCTTCTGAAGCCTTGAAAAAGTGTTGTATGGGCTACAGATTTGATTTTAAGTCTTAATTCATGTCTTCACCCATTAAAATCTGGCGTGTGCACAAATTCATCTTCGTTTACATAAGAATGGCACAGTGAACACACCTGACGCCACATAAGTATAAACGCCTCGGGTTGTCAAGAGGTGCACACACGGGACACGCTACAGTGCCAAGCGAAAGTATAAACAAGGCTTAAAGAGAAAAATGCGGAGGAAAAGTAATAAGAAATTGAGCCCATTGGTTCTTGCATGTATTGTCACAAATGTTTTAAATTGTGTGAAAGGGATTGTTTTAGGGGGTTCACATTTTGAGAACCAGTGTCTTGAAATGCTTCACATTTGATTTTTGTTTTTCTTTCTCAGTTGTACGTTTAAGGTCTTATCATGGAAGTTGTATTTATTTATGCTTTACCCCAATTCCACTTATTTCTGAATCTCTTTGTTACATTATTATAAATTTTCTAATACTATTCACTACATCAGAGCACGGTTGCACATTTCTGAACTGAATAGGCCATATAGGCACTCAATACATTTCGTAATGCTTTACAAATTGAGAAATAACTAAATCATTTAAATAAACATAAATTCCCTGAAAAGTCTTACATATGATCTTGCAGTTTTATCACGCAAGTTTGAGAAGAATTAACTTGACTTTCAAAGATCCGTTTATACAAACAATTGAACTAAATACAATTTGTCAAATCAAATTTCCATGTGATTCCATGATATAATAATTGTTCATGCAGAAAAGATTGGTCTTTACCGCTGAGGCTTCAGTTATGGTAAATGTTTAATTTAAGTTAGTTTAGCTGAATTTCTTGTGTGTGTGAAGGGGTTTACAGACATAACTCTATTATATGAGCAAAGAGTTGACTTGTTGAGAATGGGTAAAGTTGTCACAGTCAAATGTGATGTCACATCAATTCAGGAACTGTTTTTAAAGTGTTTTAAAAGATTTCTTCTCTAAAAACGTGTAATATTTGACTTTACTTTCAGGCTTCTTGGAATTTGGATTTTTGATATAAGTTACTGAATTTGAGTGAATAAGCATCCTGATAACTTTATGTATAAACCAATAAAATATACACTTTTTACCCTGTGATCGTTTTTTGCTGTTGTTTATGTTTCTCGCTAGTTTTTTAAATCATATTTCAGAGTGACTCATCGTTAATACATAGAGTAATCTTATGTTATTAGGATGTTTCTCCAAAACAACCACTACTAATTTGACCACTTATTACCAACTTGCACTAAGTCTAGTGAAAGTGTTGATTAAAAAAAACACAAAATTTTTGCATTTCATTGACATCTTAAATGCGCTCTCTTAAATGTGTTTATATTACCAACACTTAAATATTGGTAATATAAAATTGTGCCACTATGAAAGAGCTTCTCTCTTAATGCTAAAAATATAATTGGACAAAAGATGTCTATGAGTACTAATGTCTCACAACATCGTCTATCGTCTTGTGTTAGTGGCATTTTAAACAAAGTGTAAGAGCAGCTAGAAGAGTGTCTTTTCATTCATCACTGTGACATTAAATATTTTAGCCAGCAAGTGGTGACAAAAGACAATTTTGATCCAGTTAAGTTTGACATTCATTGAGTTAGCGCACGTCAGTCAATGAACGGTTTCTTGAAAGTCATCAGCATTGTCTCTGACTCCATGATGGATCGGATTACTACTACTACATTAAAGCTGGGAAATATAGTTGAACCAACAGCTTCAACATTAAGGTATTTCACATAGAAAGACACAACTGACTGAGTAATTGCAGATACAGTTCCCTGATACAGTTGGTGTGTCTGCATTGTGAAATGTAAACATTCAACATGGCGGAGGAAAGCACACACCGGCTCAATGACATTTTCAATTTTGTTTAATAAAATTTGTTTTATTATTGTGTGGTAAATTATGGATGACAATATTTTCACTGAAAATATTGGGCTGTTTCTCACCACAATCTATTGTATGCCTTTGGAAGAATTCAAATATGATGCATAACCTTTATGGACTACAAAGTTTTTAAGCTTTAAATAGAAGCACTATCCACTGTATAAAAAGACAGGCTGTAATATTCATTAAAACATCTCCTTTTCTGTTCCCCACAAGAAAGAAATTAATACAGGGGTGCGTTTCACATAAAATGACATAACTCACTGCATTACTACCATCATACAATGCATCGTTGGAGAAATTAACTACACTCGTGTTTACTTGAAGTTTCAGAATACCGCTTTTAGCAAAACCGTGGAATAAATGGTTTCCTTAAGTGCATGTAAAAGTTGTCAAAGTGTTGATAGAATGCTAGATATATATGAAATAAAAGATTAAGAAGCCTCAGCTAAATCAAATGAAGTCACACAGTAAATTAACAAGGAACTATGCGTCTAACAACAGGTAGAGAGGTGTAGTTCCAGACCCACAACTGTGTGATGCTGTTTGCGATTGTTCGTTGGAGCTACGGTTTCGGGAAACACCAAATCGATGAACTATGTTGGTAACGATGGAACTAATGACCATAGTTATCAAACAATGCTTTTGGGAATTGCACCCCAGTTTTGGAATGACAAGTGAGTCATTTTTTGAGTGGACTACTCATTTAAGGTGCAATACTAAAGCTGCATTATTAGATTATCTACTGTTCAATTGCATTAAGAAATGTAGACCAATCTTTAGATGAGTTATCTTTCCATGCAATACTATTTTTTTCCTATGAAACAATCTGCATTTAATTTCTGTAGGAATAGTAATGATTTACATAAAGCAAAAGGCTTTTCATTGTTACTGTTTATGACTTTAGAAAACCAAATGGACAAATAGAATCAGACTTAGGAGCAACAGCACATTGTTGAGTTAACTTAACTTAACTTAAAATAAACAATAACATGTCATCAGTCTACACTACCAACAGAATGAAGTCATGGTGACTGTATTCAACCCAAACATTAGAACAGTTTACTGAAATTCCATCAACACAATTCTGTCACAACAAGCACACTAGACCAAGTGTCCATTCAAACAGCAGTGTGGCCAAAGGTAGCAAACTCCATCCTGCACTACAGTTTGGATCACACTGATGGGAAAATACTACTGTACATTTGCGGCATGCCATTGCACAAAATCTGTGCCTTTTGTGCAGGGACGTCACTAGGATTGGAAGACAGGGGGGGGGGGCTTAGCCCCCAGGGTATTTGTAACTTGTGTTTGCAAAATCTTTGCACTCACATCTAGAGCTACACTTATATCAACAACCAGTCAAGAAACCAAGATGTTAACAAGTAAAACGTGACAGACATATCCTCTTCTTCCATTTCTACTCTGTTAAAGAAAAGTTACTGTAATGTTGCTTTTAGACACATCAAAGCTGCATGGGGGAATTTACTTAGGCCAGACTTTGCTCCTGATGAGTTATTCTATAAGCAATGACTTAAATGCTATCTGTCTGCTCATGTAAATGTATGATAAAGTAATAGCATACTATATCTAATTCCTCTCTATATAAGATAAGTCCACAGAATGCTATTTAATTACTCTAATTACTGTAACTGTGCTGTGGATTGGTTCAGTCAGAGTGTAATTTTGCTGTGTAGTTTGGCTTGCATACAGTTTAACCCAAGAACCAGAATTTTAAGGTCATAGTGAAATGTGACAACACAGGTTTGAGCATTTCTCAATTAAAGATGATTTATTCTGCCAAATAATGTATACAGATGTCATATGGAGAGCCTATGGTCTATTTTATGTTATGTGTTTTTGTGTGTATTTGGCACTGTTTGTTCCTTTGTTTCTTTTGATTTGGTGTTTTTTTTTTATTTGTTTTTATGCACGTTTTATTTTTGTGACTCTTCATTATGATTTAGAGTGTGGGGTAATGCCCCTGTAATTTTCGGAAGCCCGGATCACAGCTGATTAGTAGATGGACAGCTGTTGGTAATTGCCATGTTAAATCATAGATGGTTCAAAAAGGCGAAGGAACTGACAACAGGCGTCTGTGACCCGTGAACTCTGTTGTGTAGCTCTGTTCTCCACATTTTATTGCTGGATGGTAGTCGCAATTGTTTTTTATTTTATTTCATTGCTCCAACTGTTGCATGGACCATTGTCTGCCCGCGTTGAAGCTGAAGTGTTTTTGCTGTTAATCCGGTGGTTGCTGGTATTTTCTGCCGTTCTCTGCTGCGCTGGACTTCTGCCGTTCTCTGCTACGCTGGACTTCTGCCGTTCTCTGCTGCGCTGGAATTGCTGCCGTTCTCTGCTGCGCTGGACTTCTGCCGTTCTCTGCTGCGCTGGACTTCTGCCGTTCTCTGCTTTGCTGGATCGTTGCCGCCTCTGCTGCGTTACGGATCGCTGCTGTTCTCTGCTGAGCGACCTGGAGCTTTGCTTGGTTTGTCCTGGTGTGGTGGAGCATTGTTCAACAGGACTGGGAGTTAGATTCGTCTACTCCCAGTTTATTGGTGAGTGACGCCCTGTTAACTGTGTGCCTTGCCTTGTTTGGAATTAAGATCTTCGTCTCACCTAAATTGGAGAGTTTCAGCTTGTCTACTGTCACCGTTATTTATATGCATATTCACGAACTGCAATGATCTAATTGAGTGTTGCACGATTAAGTTATTTCATCGTGGTGTTTGTTGTGTTATGCTGTGTTTATCTACTGTGGAGATACTGGCGGCTCTTCCTCTGTTTGTGTGAGTGGTGTGTTGATGTGCATGAGTGAAAGCTAGGTGGCTGCTGTGTAGACGCTGCTGTTTGCAGCGAGACGGACTTGGTGCGAGGAACCGTTTATGGACTTCTAGTGAATTTGCGAAATATTCTTTTGCTGTCCAGTTTTTTTGAAGTTTGATTGAGAGTGCACGGTGTGCCCTTTCTTTTTATCTTTGAAATTAGAAGTTGTAATAAATATTTTTTTTAGATATATATTTATACTGTTGTTTGGGTAATTCTGTTGTGTTGCTCCCGCCGAATTAAAAGAACTTGCAAGCTAAAATCATTTAACGTAATAGAGTCCCAGCTCTTCAATTGGGTGGCGTAGTCTGGCTACATTATCTATCACATTTGGCGGTAGTCGGCAGGATTTGGTTTGGAGCTTCACATACAGGTTATCTGAATTGCATAGTTGTTTATAACTTTTAGATATATAATTTTTTTTTTTTGTGTGTTTCGAATATGATGATGATGCCAATTTATGCGGGTGCACCTTGGATTCCTAAATTTAAAGGGGCGGGGGGGATTTAAAATTTGGTGAGTGGAAAGAACAAATTCAGAGTTTGTTGCAGGTACGGGAGTTTAATGAACAGCAAAAAGTTAGTATAGTGTTGGGGGCATTAACAGATGAAGCTAAGCGGGAGGTTTGTGTTTTGGGGGATCCAGACCGTGATACTGTAGCAAAGATTTTGAGGTATTTAGACACACTGTATGGAGATCAGGTCCCTGTGGCAAATTTGAGATTACAATTTTTTAGCTGCACACAAACTGCCAGTGAAAGTTTAAGAGCTTATGTTCTCAGGCTGCGGGAATTGTTCTGTAGACTAAGGAAGCGAGACCCTGATGGCCCTCTTGATGAAAGTCACCTGCTAGACCAGCTCTTGATGGGACTCCGTAATGTAGAACTGAGGAGCACCATCAGAACCTATGCACGCCGTAATCCAGATGCCACTTTTAACACTGTATTGGAGGAGATCTTGTTGCTGGAATGTGAACAGCGGCCTGGGGCTGGACATGAAACTGTAGCGCAAGCTGTAGGTGAGTCCTCTGTTCTTAAATCAGTGACAGGGAAGGATGACTGGGCTGAGACGTTTCGGCGGGAGCTCCTCCAGGAGGTGAGGGGGCAGATGAATGCATTAAGACAAGAAATGACCCAGCAGTTACCACCCGCTGCAGGTGAGCCTATACGATCCTCACAATTCCCTAATCAGCCGCTACTCAGGAGGAGGTTTCAGTCTTATACACCTAATACCTGGGCTGCAGACGGTAAGCCTATCTGCCGCCAGTGTGGCCGCACTGGACATATTGCCAGGTTCTGTAGACCCCCATCCGAGTCTAATGCTGATTTAAACTAGTTTGTCCTGCTACTGAGGTCCAAGTAGCAGGGAATTTGGGGGAAATAGGACAAAGGGCCGTATTTGTAGGTGACTGCCCTAAGGTTGAGGTTAAAGTAAATGGTGTGCCCCTCATTGGACTAATTGACACCGGTTCACAAGTGACATTGATGCGACAGAGTGTATTCGACCAACACTATCCAGCAGATGCCCTATCACATGGTGCGGCCCCTAACAAATTGACACTTAGAGCGGCTAATGGGTTATCCATCCCTTATCAAGGCTATGTGGTGATGGATTTTGAGATAGGAGGTGTTAATATTTCAGGGAGGGGGGTTGTTATTGTAGCCGATCATTGTCTAACTGCTCCATTACTGATTGGCATGAATGTTATTACCACCTGTTGGCATGACCTGCTTACTCAGCCAGAGGGTCTGAAGACCGTTTCCCAGGATCAAGGGACAAGGGGAGCCTGGATGGGTGCGTGTGCTGTGTGCCAGCGAACAGCTGTAGTTGGGGGAGAAGATGGATATATGGGGTTTGTGCGTCCAGCAAGTCGCAGGGGCCTAACCGTTCCAGCCAGAAGCGAGGCGGTGGTTTGGGGTCGTGCGCGGATGGGTCCGAAGGGACAGGACTATTGTGGCCTGATTGAAGCACTGCCTGAGCTGGGGGCTTTCTCTGTGGCGAAGACTGTTGCATTTGTCAAACATGGCCAACTCCCTATTCGTGTCAAAAATATGACCTCTTGTCCTGTCTTTATAGGCCGCTACCAGAAGCTGGCGAAGGTGTTTCGTGTTGACCGTGCTGATGTCTATGGCCAGACAGATCTAAGCCTGACTGTGCAGGACGATGGAACCGTCACAGTAGATATTGTGGAGGCTGGAAAGGGGGAACAGGTGGAATCACCCGTCGAGATGCTGAGAGATTTACAAGGCAGAGATGACTTGACTGAACGACAGAAGCAAGATTTTAAAGCTCTCCTACAAAGGTGGGTTAGGGTGTTTGCCCTCCATGAGGAGGATTTCGGGTATACTGATGCGGTGCAACACCAAATCCACACTAATGATGCACCCCCAGTAAGAGAAAAATATCGCCCCCTACCACCTATGATGTACCAAGAAATGCGCACCCTACTAGCCGATATGTTGGAAAAGAAGGTTATTCAGCCAAGTTCCAGCCCTTGGGCTGCACCTATTGTGATGGTTCGCAAGAAAGATGGCAGTTGGCGCTTTTGCGTTGACTATCGCAAGTTGAACTCCCTGACTCATAAAGATGCCTTTCCGCTCCCCCGTATAGAGGAGACCCTGACCTCCCTGACCCAAGCTTCCTGGTTTACCACGCTTGACTTAGCCAGTGGTTATTGGCAGGTTGGAGTCGACCCTCGAGACCGACCCAAGACCGCCTTCACCACCCCACTAGGCCTATACGAGTTTCAGAGGATGCCATTTGGCCTCTGCAATGCGCCGGCGACGTTCCAGCGGCTTATGCAGCAGTGCTTGGGTGGCCAAATTGTTGATTCTGTACTCGTTTATTTGGATGATATTATTGTCTATTCTCCAGACTTTTCCTCCCATTTGTGCCACTTGGAGGCTGTCTTTGAGCGACTGCAACATCATGGACTCAAGCTGAGGGTGGATAAGTGCCAGCTGCTACAGAGGGAAGTAAGGTTCCTGGGCCATGTGGTCACTGGAGAGGGAGTAAAACCAGACCCTACGAAGATCACTGCTGTGACTGAATGGCCGACTCCGACCACAATTAAGGAGGTACGTGCTTTCCTGGGCTTAGCAGGTTACTATCGTCGCTTTATTGTTAATTTTGCTAAGATAGCACGCCCCTTAAATGCCCTCTTAAGTGGAGCCCCTGCAGATAAAAGAACAGGATCTCGGCAGATTTCTTGGTCTGACGAGTGTCAACGGGCTTTTGATCACCTGAAAACTGCTTTGACCGAGGCCCCTGTCTTAGCCTATGCCAATTATGTAGAACCTTTTGTCTTATACACAGATGCGAGCCATGCTGGTTTGGGAGCTGTTTTAGCCCAGCTACAGGATGGGCGTGAGCGCGTTGTGGCCTATGCTAGTAGGAGCCTGCATCCTAGCGAGAAAAATGACGCCAACTATAGCTCCTTCAAATTGGAATTGCTAGCGTTAAAGTGGGCCATCGTAGAAAAATTTAAAGACTACTTGATGGGGGCTAAAGTGATTGTTTATACTGACAATAATCCTGTAGCTCACTTGCAGACCGCTCGCCTGGGGGCCACGGAACAAAGGTGGGTAGCCCAATTGGCTGCCTTTGACTATCAGGTGAAATATCGTTCGGGTAAGGAAAATGCTAATGCGGATGCCCTTTCCAGAGTACCTGTTGAAACCCCTTTAGGCACTGATGTGATTAACGTGGTGGCTGTGGCGGACGCACAATCGACAGAAGGCCAGTCGATGGACGGCTGGCGAGTCAAGCAGCTTGAGGACAAGGACTTGGACCAAGTGCGGAGGTATGTGGAAAGTGGGAAGTTTCCAGTGGGACAAGAGTGGCGCGCTGCTTCGCTCAGGGTGAAACAGCTGTTGCAACAGAGGACAAGGCTGGTGATGTGGGATGGGGTTCTGTGTCGTCGGATTACTGACTATAATACTCATGAAGCTCGCCTCCAGATTGTCTGCCCTATTCAACAGCGTAAAGAGGTGTGGGAGAAACATCATGATGCTGTTGGACACTTGGGAGTGGAGAGAACCATCAGTTGTCTACGTCGACACTTTTTCTGGCCGGGTATGCAGACTCAGGTCCAACAATATCACTCCCTGTGTCCCCGTTGTCAGATGAAAAAAATTGATGCTGTGCCTAAAGCACCCTTGAAGCCCTTTACTGTGTCCTTTCCCCTTGAGGTCATCGAGCTAGATTTCCTTTCTTTAGGAAGGCCCCAGGACCCATATCAAAACATTCTAGTGATGACGGATATGTTTAGCCGCTATGCCTGGGCTATCCCCACAAGAGATCAGACAGCGAGGACGACCGCTAGGGTCCTGTGGCAATCGGTTATACAGATCTTTGGGTGTCCGACGAGGTTTCATTCGGACCAAGGCCCAAATTTCGAATCCCAGCTGGTGGCTGAATTATGTAGCCTTTATGGGATTTCGAAGAGTAGAACAACTCCGTACCATCCTCAGGGAAATGGCATGTGTGAACGCCTTAACCAGACCCTCCTGAGTATGTTGCGGACTTTAGAGGATGAAAAGCAAAGTCGCTGGCCTGAATATCTCCCTGCCCTTGTTCAAGCTTACAATGCTACCTTACACAGCTCAACAGGGTATGCACCTTCGTATTTGATGTTTGGGCGCCATGTCAGATTGCCGGTGGATATAGCCCTGGGTGTAGAGAACCAGAACGCTCGATATAGCTGGGATAGTTGGGTGGGTGAACACCACCAACACCTGTTATATGCCTACTCACTAGCATCTAAGTCTATGGGTCAGGCTGCAGAGCAGTATAAGAAGCAATATGATCGCAAGGCCAAGTCACTTCCTTTAGCTCCTGGGGAACGTGTGTGGCGGAGGAATAGGCGAGATGGGGGAAGGGGTAAGCTTTGCGGTAAATGGGATCCAGAGCCTTATGTAGTAGTGGAACAGTTGAATGAAGAGGGTTTGACCTATCGTATTAAATCTGAGCGTACAGGGAAAGAGAGGGTTCTGCATAGAAATGCTCTTAAACCTTGCATTAATCCGCCCCAAGGTGCCCTCGCATTGCATCCTGAGTTGCCAGTACCTCCTGTTTGTGCATCGCAACCTCTGATGTATTTACCATGGGCGGACCCTTTTGGTCTAGATGACCCAGGTAATGAGGTGGCCCCTAGGAGGTCTGTCCGTCCCAATTTGGGACAGCTCCCTGTGAGATATAGAGACACTTAGATATGTGGATACCTATGGTTGTCAGGGACTGCCAACGTTAAAGAGTGGGGGGATGTCATATGGAGAGCCTATGGTCTATTTTATGTTATGTGTTTTTGTGTGTATTTGGCACTGTTTGTTCCTTTGTTTCTTTTGATTTGGTGTTTTTTTTTTTATTTGTTTTTATGCACGTTTTATTTTTGTGACTCTTGATTATGATTTAGAGTGTGGGGTAATGCCCCTGTAATTTTCGGAAGCCCGGATCACAGCTGATTAGTAGATGGACAGCTGTTGGTAATTGCCATGTTAAATCATAGACGGTTCAAAAAGGCGAAGGAACTGACAACAGGCGTCTGTGACCCGTGAACTCTGTTGTGTAGCTCTGTTCTCCACATTTTATTGCTGGATGGTAGTCGCAATTGTTTTTTATTTTATTTCATTGCTCCAACTGTTGCATGGACCATTGTCTGCCCGCGTTGAAGCTGAAGTGTTTTTGCTGTTAATCCGGTGGTTGCTGGTATTTTCTGCCGTTCTCTGCTGCGCTGGACTTCTGCCGTTCTCTGCTGCGCTGGACTTCTGCCGTTCTCTGCTACGCTGGACTTCTGCCGTTCTCTGCTGCGCTGGAATTGCTGCCGTTCTCTGCTGCGCTGGACTTCTGCCGTTCTCTGCTGCGCTGGACTTCTGCCGTTCTCTGCTTTGCTGGATCGTTGCCGCCTCTGCTGCGTTACGGATCGCTGCTGTTCTCTGCTGAGCGACCTGGAGCTTTGCTTGGTTTGTCCTGGTGTGGTGGAGCATTGTTCAACAGGACTGGGAGTTAGATTCGTCTACTCCCAGTTTATTGGTGAGTGACGCCCTGTTAACTGTGTGCCTTGCCTTGTTTGGAATTAAGATCTTCGTCTCACCTAAATTGGAGAGTTTCAGCTTGTCTACTGTCACCGTTATTTATATGCATATTCACGAACTGCAATGATCTAATTGAGTGTTGCACGATTAAGTTATTTCATCGTGGTGTTTGTTGTGTTATGCTGTGTTTATCTACTGTGGAGATACTGGCGGCTCTTCCTCTGTTTGTGTGAGTGGTGTGTTGATGTGCATGAGTGAAAGCTAGGTGGCTGCTGTGTAGACGCTGCTGTTTGCAGCGAGACGGACTTGGTGCGAGGAACCGTTTATGGACTTCTAGTGAATTTGCGAAATATTCTTTTGCTGTCCAGTTTTTTTGAAGTTTGATTGAGAGTGCACGGTGTGCCCTTTCTTTTTATCTTTGAAATTAGAAGTTGTAATAAATATTTTTTTTAGATATATATTTATACTGTTGTTTGGGTAATTCTGTTGTGTTGCTCCCGCCGAATTAAAAGAACTTGCAAGCTAAAATCATTTAACGTAATAGAGTCCCAGCTCTTCAATTGGGTGGCGTAGTCTGGCTACATTATCTATCACACAAGAAGGATACAATGGTAATAGCATTAACAGGGACACTATGACATTTAGTTTTCAGTGACAACAACATTCTAAGGGGATTGATATTGTTTTATATGCCTATTATAGAGAGGTTATATTATTGGCAAAGAATAAAGAGTGAGGCACCCCTGACCCATGTAGAATAAAAGAGCTTTTATAAGGTTACTGATATGACTGAACTCTTCATCTCAAATGAGTGGTCATGTTTTTATACTTATATTAAAAATTGCTATTAAAGAGCACCTATTATCGTTTTTAAACATTCCTAATTTTGTTTTAAAGTTCTCAAACAATACATGCATCCAAGGTAAAAAAAAAACTTTTTTTTGTTACCAAATTACATAGGTTAGTACAGGAAGTAAGTCTGGAAATACTAACGACTCGTTTCAGGTGTTCAGAATCGGTTCTTTCTTTTGGGAGTCAATAACTCCATTTGTTGTGCACTGTCGTATTCACAAATCTAGTGGTGTGGCGTAGTGGGCTAAAGCACATAACTGGTAATCAGAAGGTTGCTGGTTTGATCCCCACAGCCACCACCATTGTGTCCTTGAGCAAGACACTTAACTCCAGGTTGCTCCGGGGGGATTGTCCCTGTAATAAGTGCACTGTAAGTCGCTTTGGATAAAAGTTTCTGCAAAAATGTAAAAAAAAAAATGTAAAAATGTAACTGAGGAAAATTATCCATGAGAGTGCACCTTTAACATGTGTAAACAATGATTTAAACAATGAATAGCTGATACTAACTTTTATGACTTGTAGGCTATTTTTAATGCATCAGCAAAAATCCAAAAACTTCTCCTTGGGAAATATATATATATTTATACATCTGTCCATCTGTGTCTAAAATCAATTAATAGCGTAAATCTTTCTTATCAAATCTGTATTAACCCTTGTGTGCTGTTCGGGTCTTTTTGGACCCGTTTTCATTTTTATTTTATTTATTTTTTTATAATCGTTACCCTTTATCTTAGTGGTACAAGACCTGGTGACCTTTCCTCCGTTAGCTATTTGAACACACACAAACAATCTGGACTTGATTTGATAAGTCTAAAAAGAGCAAAACTTATGTTCCTGGTCATTTTTGACCCGCCTTAGGAAGTAAATGGTAAAAACTAAAATACAGAGATATTTTTTTTTTTCAAATAAAATCAATAAATCTCACACAGTGCAGAACACAACCACACATAAATGAAGGGGTGAGACTATAAATAATCCACAACTCAGAAAAAACATGCACACACAATCACCCACACACACATACAGGTTTGTTTGACTAGCTTAGTGATTGACTTCCATTGATTTCATATCAGGCTAACAATATTTTCTATTTCCAAACTCTACCTCAAAACCTAAACCTAACCATCACACAAACATGTGCACATCACTAGATGTGAAGATCTGCATCAATCTGACCAAGGGCTTTGGGGGCAATAAAAAGTGGTGTAATTCCTAAAATTGACTGTGATTGAACATTTAGACTTTGGTTCATGAAAAATATATATATCAGAACGAAATTAACCAGTTATTGCCAACATTTTAAAATAACGTTATCACACCGAATTGAAAGGGATTTTGTTCTCGTTTTCAATTACATTTTGCCAAAACAAAAAAAAAAAATTTGTATTACTTTATCTTTTATTTTGGGGGGTATGTCAGTAGGGGTGATTTTAAATGGTCACCCCTGTAACTATGATTTTGTACAGAAAACAACTGATAATAAAAAGTGGATATTTGTTGAAATATCAACATAAATTCAGATTCTCTTTCTTTAATAAACACTGTGTACTATTGACATTAAATATAGTAAAGGCTAAATAAACTGTTAAACTGTCAACCTTGTTAGATTTTTAAAGGCATAGCTACTGTATAGTCTCAACAACATCAAATAAAAATAAATACATCAAATTAGCTTGAGATCTCAAAGTGTAATTTTGTAAGACTAAAAGACATTCTTTGTCTAATACATTGTTTCAAAATATTTTACCTAAAATTCACCTTTTTGAAATGGAAAATGCATCGATTTGGCAGAATGACCCACATAGATGGCAGGACATCCAATGAGTTACTAACTACTGTACTCCAGTCAGAACTTTTTTTTTACCTATGAAATTGATTGTCAGGGACATTTTCTACCTTTATGTCTGCACTTCAAACTATATAAACACACACTGTGTCATCCATTTTGTATTTGTTCTTGTTTGCTTCTATTTTGCCTACTACTAACTTTTGTTCGACTATTATAAGTCACATTTTTCGGACAAGTAGTCAAATCATTTTTATTTGTAGCTATAGCGCTTTTTACATCGTTTCAAAGAAACTTTACAGAAAAGTACACTTTGTCTTAAAAACTTTAACGCGATTTGCTGTATGCAGTACACACTCCAGTACACTTGGTGGAGTCGCGTCATTTTTGACCGGATGTTGAGTGTGATTCAGTCAAACAGCGCTGCAGTGTAGTGCAGTGATGTTACTGCGTGCAGTATAGAGGGAAATCATATTTGTTGTAAAATTAGTTTAGTGTGTGATGGCAGCTGCAGGAGGAGCAGCGCAGGTGGGAGATGTGGAGGAGGACGCGTCTCAACTCATGTTCCCGAAAGGTGCGATTAGATATCTGTACATCACAACACCTCTATATCATAAATAAACGTTTTGTTGCCAGAACGACAAACATGGTGACCCGCTTCAAACGACTCTCTTACTAAAGTATAAAGGCAGTTGCTATATCATTTTCATGTGTTAAACACGCATTGATAATGTGTCTGAAAATTTGTATTCACTATAAAGTCTACCATGTTGTTTGAAAAATACAAATAGGGTTATTACAAAATAATAGGGTTGTATGTGTTCATTCCGCTAAAGCAAATACTTAAAATATTAAAAGATACTATATATATATATATATATATATATATATATTATAATAATAATATTATTTATTTATAATTTGTATGATCCAGACAACAACACACTCTCATCTCAACTTATGTTCCCTAAAAATGCGATTATTTATCAAATCTCTGTCATATATGATAAATAGAATAAATAAAAAAAATATATTTTTAAAGAAATATAAAAACTGGCGCGTTGAGCGCACACAGCAGAAAATAAAGTTATCTCTGGGGTCCTATGACAATTTTTAACTTTAATAAAATCATAATAACATGAGGTTATTGCTTCTTCAAGGACAAAAGCGGACTTTCACGTGCACTTCATCTTTATCAGCACACTTGGTCGTGATTGGTTAATGTTGTGTGTATACTACCTATTTACAAAGAATGGCAGTTTACTAATTATTTTCTTTATTAAATGATTTTATTGAGATTACTTGCATGCAGACATATCAATTGTAGTGTACTGTAGGTTTGGTTTGATTAATTTTCAAATTAATCATTTTCTATAATCTCCTTATCATTTTAGTGTTGTTCTGCACCTAGAGCTCTGCGAGTCATGCAGCAATAATCCGCTCACTGCTGCGTCTGGGACACGTACTTTGTTAATATGGGGCGCCAAAACGAAAACGCGACGCCCACGCCTCACTCGCAGAGGATGTGTGAACCCAGTGTTAGAGGTAGACCGATATATCAGTCTAACCGATTAATCGGTGCACATGGTTGTCTTTTGGAACTGTAGGTTATCGGATTCTGATTTTAGTCATTTTCTTTAATTCCTCTGTAGTTGGCGATGGAGGATTCTAATTATCTGCCATTTCCACCACCTTAGTTATCAAATCTGGAAAATCTACTTTCGGTTGACCTCTGATAATTATTCCAGTCTTAGAGAATAATTCTCAATTTGATCATTTTCTGTCTCAGAGTTTGAGAATGCAGAGACGCTGTTGAACTCGGAGGTTCATATGTTGCTGGAGCATCGGAAGCAGCAGAATGAGAGCGCAGAAGATGAGCAGGAGCTGTCCGAGGTCTTCATGAAGACCCTCAACTACACGGCCAGATTCAGCCGCTTCAAGAACAGAGAGACCATCGCCAGCGTGCGCAGGTAACCAGGACCATAACCTGTCCATGTGCCATCCAAAGTCGCTCACAATAAACCGACTTAACAGCACACCGCAGCTCTTGTATTATCCATTTATGAATAGACTTTGTAAAGTGTAGCTGGTTCAGAGGTGATGAGTTTACACAGAGCGGTGATGTAAAATCTAAAATAACAGGAGTGTAACCTGGCTTATACCACGGGTCTGTCGAATACTTGATTCTGATTGGTTCACGGACGTTCAAAGGTGTGCAATTATTTTTCAAGTAAACTCACGGCTATGAAGTAGTTCCAGATCTTGACCATATATTGGTTCCATATCACTTTGCCAAATTATTTCAGTTATTTCAAAGAGCCCTACAGGCTACCACAACAGAATAACCAATTAAAACAAAGTCATTGATTAAAGTGAATAGGTTAAGAATGTCAAACAATATCTAAAATATCCTACATTTATTTAAATTATGGTTTTAAAGAGCCCTTGTACTCCCTCGTCTCACCCGAACTTGCACACATACACATTGAGTCTAGCAAAGAACAAATAGAGCTGCATCCCCGCGTCTTGTTCAATACAGTTTCTATTATCCAAAATAACTTTTAATGTTTCAATGTATTTCGCCCTAATCAGCCTCACATAGCTATAGTGGAAAAAAGCACCAAGCTACACCTCCTTGTCTTTTGCGCTCTCACACAAACTCTCTTTGTAGCAAAGTCAGCGATTCCCCTCAACTCACTGCAATTGTAAACAGTTGTTTAGCAAAAGAAAAGCTATATACAAGAATGGCGACACTCGCTGCTGCTGAAAATTAAACTTACACTTTGGCAATTTGATGCAATGCTATTCCTGACGAGAGCCACTTTAAACACAGGCAGTTCAACTTGCGATTTTTCTCAGTTTCTCTCTATCTGTCGCTCACACACATGCACTACCTTGTTACTCCAGTGCCGAGAAGTAGCGTATCCTCCGTTGCTAGTTCTACAGTGACGGTTTCGAACAAGCAACGAAGGCATGAGCTGTATCAGAGTTAGATAAACTTGATCAGTATAACAGTTTCTATAATATCTGAAATATCTGTGGTAAACACCCCCGACCACACTCCCCCTCTCATTACACACTCCCACACACGTGGGCACAGATATTATACGCATACGCACACACTTACTCGCGAGAAAAAAACAGAGCCGTCATGTCAGCACACTACCGCATCTCATTAGGGTTGAAAAAAGATTCAATGGTTTTATTTACAGTGCTATGAAAAAGTATTTGCCCCTTCCTGATTTCTTAAATTTCTTAATATTTTTCATACTAAATTGTTTTAGATCTTTAAATATATATAATCTTTTTTTTTTTTTATTGAAGCAAAAAGTTATCCTACACCTATATGTGAAATATTAACTGCCCCCTTAAACTGAATAGCTGGTTGTGCCACCTTTAGCAGCAACAAATGCAACCAAACGCTTCCGATAACTGGAGATCAGTCTTTCAACACGCTGTGGTGGAATTTTGTCCCACTCTTCTTTGTAGAACTGCTTGAGCATGAACTGCCTGTTTAAGTTCTTGCCACAGCACATCAATAGGTTTAAAGTCAGGAATTTTACTATGCAACTCTAAAACTTTGATTCTTTTGAGCCTTTAAGTGGTGGACTTATTCCTATGAATCGTATCATTGCTGCACAATCCAGCTGCACTTGAGCTTCAACTCATGGTCTGATGAACGGACATTCTCCTTTAGGATTTTCTTGTAGAGAGCAGAATTCATGTTTCACTCAATTATTGCAAGTCGCCCTGGACCTGAAGCAGCAAAGCATCCCCAGACCATCACACTACCACAACCATGCTTGACTGTAGGTATGATGTTCTTTTTGTGGAATGTTTTTGATATACGCCCATCATGTGTAATGAGACCCCTGTCTTCCACAGAACATTCTCCCAAAAGGTTTGAGGTGTATTTTGGCAAAATTCAGATGAGCCTTAATGTTCTTCTGGGTTAGCAGTTGTTTTTACCTCACCACTCTTCCATGGCTGGCATTTTTGGCCAGTTTCTTTCTGATTGTGGAGTCATGAACAGTGACCTTTATTGATGCGAGAGTGGCCTGCAGTTCCTTGGATGTTGTCCTTGGATTCAGTCCAGTTCTTCAGCTACCATATTTTCCACAAAAGTTAAAAAGGGTTGCCAGGTGATAAAGAATTTCCCAGTTGATCCTTTCATGGAATATCGGATTTTCTCCAACTGTACATGATACATAATATCCCTAATCCCATGTCCATATGTTGGAGGGCAATAGTCTTTCCATTCACACAGAATTGGCTTTCTTGCAAGAAGTGAACAGAAAGCAATAACATCAGACTGGGATCTGTTATTTTAACATACTGATTAGTTTCTTCAGTATTGCGGTAGGCATTGTTAGAGCAATCAATTGTCCAAACACTTTAGAAAATGTCTTAAAGATCAAGCTCCAGTAATTGAATAATTTCAGACATGACCAGAACATATGGTATAGAGTGGATAGTAATAGTGGGGAAAGTAATAGAATGATATAGAATTTAAGAATTCAGAGGGGTATCCATATGGGCCTAGAGATTTACCATTCTGCATACCTCTGACCGCTAAGTTTATCTCTGGATCATAATTGTCAAATCCAGGTCAGCAGCTATTTCTGGGTCTATGGATGGAATATTAATTTTTTTTAAGAAATCATCTAGAACTGATATACTAGAAGGTGTGCCTGAGGAAAATTATGATTGATAAAACCTGAATTAATCTCTGTTTTGTCTGTATGCTTTAGACCTTGGGCATCACGTATCTCAGATATAACCTGATGAGCTTTTTTTGTCACAGTTGATGAGCTAGAGTTTTCCAGCTTTATCTCAATGCTCATAAAAATTGCACCACACTTTGGAGATAAGATATTCTGCTTGTTTGGTTGTCAACAGATTGTATTCAGTTTGTAACAACAGATGCTGTTTAAGTATCGCTGGTGATGGCGATTGACCACGTAAAGAATCAAGCTCCAATATCTGATCTGTCAACTGCTTGAGTCAAGTCAAGACGCTCATTCCTAGCTTTCCTTGGCTTGCACAGAATGAGATAATTTGACCTCTTAAGTATGCCTTCAGTGCCTCCCATACTACATCCATATCCCATTGGAGGAATTTTGGAAGGTCGGCCATTTCTGGGAAGGTTCACTAATGTGCCAAGTGCCAGGTTTTCTCCATTTGGAGATAATGGCTCTCACTGTAGTTCTTTGGAATCCCAGAGCCTTTGAAATAGCTTTGTAACCATTCCCAGACTGATGTATTTCAATCACCCTTTTCCTCATAATATCTGGAATTTCTTTTGACCTTGGCATAGTGTGCTACTGGGCGAGACCTTTTAGCCAACTTGCTGCTGAATTGATTTGATTGAACAGGGCTGGCAGTAATCAGGCCTGGGAGTGTTTAGTCTAGCTGAACCCAATTATGAATGCAGTTTCAAAGATTTGGGGATTTAGTAACCAAGGGGGCAAATTGGTATTACACACAGGCCCAGTTGGTATTCGCTAACTTTTTTGTTTCAATAAATAACATTATCATTTAAAAACTGTATTTTGTGTTTTCTCAGATTGCCTTTGTTTTATGTTAGATTTAGTTCGAATTTTTGAAACAATTTAGTATGAGATATACACAAAAACAGAAGAAATCAGGATGGGGCAAATACTTTTTCACAGCACTGTACTTGCATTGTTTTTTATTCAATTACTTCACTCACAATGCATCATGGGATTGTAGTCCGAGCCCTAATGTAAGACTAAATATACAGCCTTGTACCCCTGCTTTTTTGTCAGATTTTCAAATAAATGTTTGCCTCAAAACAAAGTTTGTGATGATGTGAGTTACCTCGGAGCTGGTTGGTTTGGTTCATGGTGCACAACTCTTTTATGGAGAATTTTATAACATCCCAATGCAAAAAATTAATAAGAAAAATACTTCAGGAACCCAGATGGCTGAAAAAATGGGCAGGCGCTATTGTTATTTAAGCTGGTCCAAAACCTAGTGAGTTGCATAGGAGTCAGCACTTAAAGTCAACATAGGTGCACTCCCAACACAAAGGCTGTACCAAAAGAAAGGTATCTTCATTATTCTGGCAGATGATGCAAGAGAAATTTCCATTTTAAATATACTTTTAATCCATTCAGTATTCATTGTTCGTTACTTCGATAAAATTGCTGTTTTGTTAGAGAAGACATGGACAATTTTGCAACTGGTAGGTGTCCGTTTACATCTCTCTCGATTGGTTTGTAAGAGGTTAACTCACTATAAAAGATCTCCGTTGGAGCTTTCCAAGCCATTTCAGTGAGGATGCTGCCATAGAAAACAGCTGAATGATTTTTGAATAGACATGTCATGTAAATTGGCTAATTGCATTTACAATTGTTTATTTTTATAGTCATGATTAATAAATGTAACTATTTATTGTACATTGGTGTATTTTATCATATTGCTGTTTCATAGAAGTGATGTTCTTCTAAGCTAATGCTGACTGTAGGAAATAATGGGGCATGTGTTTTTCAACATGTATAACTGAGTGGTTGACCCCAGACATTTTGAGTTTCAGAATTATTGTGCTTGGTCAATTTTATTTTCAGAAAAATTGTGAAAATGCTGTTGAGAATTCACATTCATAACTATGGTTGTGTTTAACAGCTTACTTCTGCAGAAGAAACTTCACAAGTTTGAGTTGGCTAGTTTAGCAAACCTGTGTCCTGAGGCTGCAGAGGAGGCTAAAGCTCTCACCCCCAGGTCAGTTTCAAACATTATCAATCCATCACATTTACTCCAACAAAATGTGCAACGATCACATCCCCAGATTCTACACCAGTAAATACATCCATGTAAAAGGCATGTTGATATAGACAACTTAAAAATAGCTAGACAGTAATGTACATAACATTGCCTAATGTTGCCATCTGCAAGTATACATAAAATGCAGCCTGAGTAATAGTGATGCATCGGTTCAGTCATGTTGAGACATTCAGCACATTGCGACTAAAGTTTCACGAGATGTCTGGTGTCAATTGACGCTTGATGTTTTTGTATTAGTTTAATGTTTTATTTTCCTCTTGAGTAGTCTGGAAGGTCGATTTGAGGATGAGGAGCTGCAGCAAATCCTGGACGACATTCAGACCAAACGCAGCTTCCAGTACTGAGTCTTCAGATCTCTCTGTCTCTATTTTCACTTCTCTTACTTCCATAACTCTTCATATATTGATGGCTTTGTTCTTCTGTAGTTGTACTTTTTGTTTATAATGTGCTAGTTTTTTAAAATAAAGTGTTTTGGATAATAATCTTTATGATGTATCTGTCATGAATGACCTGCAGCTGCAACAATGTACAAATGCAGCTGACAGAATGAAATGATAAAAATGAAAATCTGAATAAAATGAATTCAAATTTTGATTCCGAAAGGGTTAAAAAGTACAAAAACAACTGGAATTTGTTATATGATCATTGAAATTCACATTTATTAGCATTGTAAGTCTGTTTTATATTATATTGTATGTATGTATTGATCTCCATCTCTGATGGTGAGAACAGTCAAGTCACATTTACAGGATGATATTTATGATTTTGACTTCCATTTGTCATTTTGTGATCAACAAGGCAACTTCAGTCTTGATACATTTAAAATGATGCATGCATAATACTTGCAGAGCAATATTTTTTATATATATATATATTTGACAAATTCTTGAGATAGTTTAAAGGGCTATTTCACCCAAAAATGAAAATTCTCTCATTATTTGCTCACCCTCGTGATATCTCAGCAGGGACGGATTACTGACCGGGCCAGTGCCCTGGGGCCCTTGACTACCCAGGGGTGCCCTGTGCTTTAAGGCTGTGCGATCTAGTTTGTTGATCGCCCGCTTGAAAATCCTTTTGGGCATGAACAACGAATGAGGGTGAGTAAATGATGAGAGAATTTGAATGATCAGAATGAGCTTTATTGCCAAGTATGCTTACAAGGAATTTGCCTCAGTGACAGAAGCTTCCAGTGCACAAACAATACAACAATAAGACAAAAAATATAAGTATATAGAAATATACATACACATACGTTCAAATACAAATCTGTTATACACAGAAGCAAGGGAATGCTGTGGCAGAAGAGGTAGGATATGTTGATAAATGTAGACTTAAGCTGTGTATTGCTCAATGGGGCAGTTTTAACTGTTCATGAGATGTTTGCTGAGGGGTAATGCTGACAAACAATCTTTAAATCTTCAACATGTGGACTCCGTCATTCCCATTATGATCATTTGTTAGAGTTGTGGAAGAATTTATTCATTTTAGTTTATGTGAGACCACTTTAACTGGTTAAGATGGAGACATTTTTAATTGTCAACTCCATCAGAAATGTCAAAATAGTGTTAAAACAGAAAAAAAAAACTATTAAAGAATGAACTCCTGCACACTATTATTAGATTATTAAAGACTTTACATCCTTATCGGATGGATCAAACTAAAATAGCGTGTGTCTGACAGTAAGGTGTATGTTATGAAGTGAATACATGTGATGTTTTTTTATAAAAACCTGTTCCCTTACATTGTTCGTTAGCTGAGACTTTTGTCTACAAATATATACATTTTAAATTAATTTAGAATTACAAAATCAAAAAAAAAAAAAGTGTCCCCATCTCAAGAATCAGTGATTTGCAGGTCTCCACAAACACACATATGTACATTTTCTAGTAAAACAGCCAATGTCAGTCATGGAAAACTGTTATTCCTCGTGATTCTGTAGCTGGTGTCCCTTTAGTGGAAATCAGTCTTGAATTGTCTTATAAAGATGAATCTCCTGGATCTCCATGAATGAACCTCTGTAATCACCAGCCGTGTCAACATTTGGAAAAACATTTCAAATCCTGTTGTTTGATTGCAAATGACTGTATGACGTTCATCTGCAGAGCACAAATGAAGATTTGTAGAAGAATATCTCCGCTTTGTTGGTCCATGTTGCAAGTCAACAGGGTCCAAATCTTTAAAGCCCAAAATGTACATAAAGGCAGCATAAAAATAATGAACACGACTCTTGTGGTTAAATCCATGTCTTCAGAAGCAAAATGATAAGTATGGGTGAGAAACAGATCAATATGTATGTCCTTTATTTCCCTATAAATCTTCTCTTTCACTTCCACATTTTTCTTCTGCAATTCACATTATTTGTGCATATCGCCACCTACTGGGCAGGGAGGAGACTTTAATTTAAAAAAGGACTATTGATTTGTTTCTCACCCACACAAGGGCAATTCTAGGATCTTAGGGGGGCTCGGCCCCCAATGACACTATAAGACGTGCACATTTAATGTATTCATGATTTTAAAAATAACCAAAGATGGTTAAAGAATCGTTCAAATTTGTTAATTCTCTGTTTATTTAAAAAATATTAATACAAATTAGAACAATATTCAGTAATTTCGCAACTTTTATAGAAAGTTATATTAACCACCAGAAAAAAACATTCTTACATTAAATGTCACGTTTAATTTGGTCATTATTTAGTGGAGTAATGTTTCTCTGTCTCTCATTAGCTTGTGACACAAGTCTTTTGAATTCGCTCAAAAGAGAAAATTAATCTGAAAAGATATTTATAAAAATGTGGGTGGTTGCGGGGGTGGGAAGTGCATGGGAGGACCAGAAGGGCTCAAGAGCTATTTCCAAAACACACAACAGAGATGGCTGAACATTACATTATAAGTGGAGATGAAAAAACCTCTGTTAAACAAAATGTGTTTTGGGTTTCATGTCCCTTTAATTCATGCAGCCCCTTTCTCTTCTTTATTGAATGAGATTACTGAACTTAACAAGTGTCATGCCCCCTCTACTTCAGTTCTTCGGGAATCTAATGGGGGCATGGGGCGTATTCATCAAACCAGTGATAGTCTCCTTCACAGCCCACATTTTAATGCTGGCTTGCGCTATAGTCTGTCTTTACAGTTGGGAAAACCCACCAAAGAACACTTCAAGCTTGTGACAGAGACTGTTAACTACAGACAGAGCATTTCTATTGGGAGAAATCGGAATGGCCAACTGATGTTTAAAAGGAAGTCCCGCCTCACAGGTAAAAGAGCCAATCAGCTTTTAGACAGAGAGATCGACTGTCAATCAACTTGAGAATGTGCATTAGCTGAACCAGCCTGACAAACAGCATTAGCATGATCCGAGCAAAAGAGCCACAATTAATGGTATTGTGGTCAGATTTGACTACTGGTTTGAGAATGTTCTTTGATTGTAATCTTGAAACGTTTTGGAGATTTCGGTCTTTCCCCACTCAAGTAGATCGGAGCTGCACTTTCATGCCGCTTTTTTACATATAAAAGTAGCTGCCAGGGAGTGCCAGTCCTGCCCCATTTGGCACCCTAGGCGAGATCATCTAGTATCAAGATCCCCTCAAAAGAGTGATTAATTCACGAATTGGGCATCATTCAAATTTACGAGCCCAGAACTCGTGAGTCTATGGCTGTGTTCATGGTGGCATACTATCCATACTACTCTCACACAGGGCACATTTTGTTCAACAGATTGAACTTATTGGTTTGGTAGATCGGCACCCCTGAAGCGATGCCACCCTAGGAGCTTGCCTATGTCGCATAATGGGTTGCTGCCAGGAGCGTTCAAAGGATGGCTGCCATGTGGAATGACTTCCTTTGAAAAAGGGACTTTACTAGTGCCTTGCTGCGACTGCTTAAAAGGTTTGCAGAGTCACTGATTGTTAAGGGGGCTGAAGCCATTTTAAATAGGGTCTAGCAATGCCTATGCAACCATACCTATCATATCACTTCAAAGGACATGGATGTAACCACTGGAGTCGTATGGATTACTTATATTCTGCATTTATAGGCATTTTTTGAGCTTCAAAGTTTTGGAACCTGTTGACATGCATTGTATGGACCTACAGAGCTGAGATATTCTTCTAAAAAATCTTCATTTGCGTTCTGCGGGAGAAACAAAAGGCATACACATTATGGGATGGCATGTGGGTGAGTAAATTATTTTTCATTAAATTAATTTTAGTTTTATTGGTGAACTATTCCTTTAAGAGATCTGCGATTTAATGTGATATTTGTTACTTTTCTCAGCGCTGGTCAGAATGGACCTATCACAGACGATTATGCTTACTTCCTAAGGCAATTTATTTAATCATTTTATAGGCATCAGTAGAGTATTTTATAATTAGTATGCCAGATACAAATCTTATGAATTTATAGATTTAAACAATTACACTTACTAGTACACGCGTCTCTCCATTATGACAAAAATCAACCTGACATTTGAATACGACTCAATGGAGGATTCGGCTTTGTGATCTGCGGAGCGCCATATGCAGGAAGAGCCGGATATGGGCTGCAGCTGTGCTCGTGCACGTGGTTATGGTGCGCCACGCGCCTGCGCGCGCAGTGTCCGGCCCGGTGTGTGAATGATGGCGGCGTATGTGGACATACTGAAGAACGAGTTTCCACAGATCGACTCAGAACTCTTCGATTATATCACCGGTACTATCACATTCATATACATGTTTACACAGCTTGTGTTCAGTGTGGTTGCGCTGTCCGGCAGGCGTGACAGAAGTTCTTTAATAGATACAGTATTGCCGATGATGTGATGACCATGCTCGGAGTGAAACTGATGATTTTACGACATTATCGTTTAAATGATTTAATAGACACGGTAATGATCAACAATATCACCGTATAAGATCAACTCACGAATGAAAATGTGTTCATCTATGAGAAATTGACAACTGTGAAATGTGACAGTGACGCCGGTCTCACATTTCCAGATTCTATTAAAATGGTGTTATAGTACTATAGTAATAATTGTGAAAAAGCATAAAGTAATGTAAGATTAATAAAGAGTGCCACGTGATTGCTGATGACGGAGTACTGTAAGATTAAATGATGGATATTTATATGGTATACTAAAAACATCAAAACACTACTTAAATATAAAATTAGATTCTTCATGTGTGTCATTGGCTAAAATGAACCATGATTGCTGACAATTCACCAAATACACCACAGTATTAGATAGATAGACGTATATTCCATAACATAAACAGAATGGAATAGTTTATTACAGTGGAATATTCTTGTAAGGCTTGTTTCAATAGAAATGAGTGCATGAATGTGAATTCTAGTGAGTATTTATGCCATTCATCAGACGTCAAGAATAGTGTCGGTATGAAATGAGATTTGTATACTTGAAATCTCTATTATACTCTCGATATCAAGGTTTTACATAGCTTAAATGATGTATAACATGAATTATTGTGCAGGTGTGTTGGGCAGCGGCGGCTCAGATTTCGAGGATGCGGAGGAAGTGTTTGATGCCATCGGTGGATTTCTTCAGGAGGTTGGTGATAAGAATGAAGATGACATTCGAGAGATCTGCTTTCAGATGTTCAGCTCTCTCCAGCTGTAAGTGATGAGACGCCGATTTATGAACACTCACTAGCTCACTCAAACGCAACCTAAATATGAATAAGATGAATTATTACATACACAACAATATATGTAATATTACAACTTACATCTGTACAGACAATGAACAGGTGAATATAAAGGGATAGTTTACTCACCCTCATGCCATCCCAGATGTGTATGAGTTTCTCTCATCTGCAGAACACAAATGAAGATATTTAGAAGAAAATCTCAGCTCTGATGGTCCTTAGAATGTAAGTGAATGGTGACTAAAACTTTGAAGCTCCAAAAAGCACATTTAGGCAGCGTAAAAGTAATCCATACCACTCCAGTGGTTAAACGCATTTCTTCTAAAGCGATCCAGACGGTTTTGGTTGAGAATAAACCAAATTCTAACTTCTTTTTCACTATAAACCTTGACTCCAGCCATCTTGATTTCAAGCTTGATTACACATTCCAGTGCTGTGCGCATGTGTCAAGCACTAGAAAGTGTAATAAAGCTTGAGATTCTGATCATGCCTAGAGACTGCAATGTCAAGATGTACAGTGGAAAAGGAGTTATAGTTTAGTATGTTCTTACCCAAAATGTATTAGATTCAGCTTCTGAAGACATTGATTTAACCACTGGAGTTGTATGGATTACTTGTATGCTGCTTTTACGTACTTTTTGGAGCTGCAGAATTTTGGTCACCATTCACATGTGTTGTATGGACCAACAGAGCTGAGATATGCTTCTTAAAATCTTCATTTGTGTTCAGCAGGTGTTTAGTGGGGCATTTAAATATGAGGATGCTTATGTAAAATAGAAACTAATATGACATTAAAATCTTTTATCAATGACTTTCCACATTCTCTGAGTAGAATTCATACGAGATCATTAAAGGAAGCTGAATTAACCACTTAATGATGATTTAAAGTAATATATATGCTGTAGATGATGTACTTTGTCATATTTACCTTTTGCGTTCATGGCGCTAATGCGCTAGCATGCTATATGTGACCATAATATGTGGTGATTAAACACTTTTATTGCAGTTTACGATGACACTGATCCTACTGTGAAAATGGGGGTATAAAAGAGTGTTAATGGGTAGACTACAGACAAAAGAATGATGATTGGCATATCTTGCTTCGGGCAGATGTGTAAATGGCTTCGACTCCTGATGGCACATGATTGAAGCACTGAAACAAACTCAAACAAACTTCTCTTTGGCCGTATTTTGTCCTAATTGACATAACACCTAATTTTGACATTGTCTTTAAAGACTAAAACACAAATCTGTGTAAAAATGTCCACTGCGTGCATACATTCCAGACAAAGCCAAGCTCTTTTTATATTTGTTCCATACAGGAATAAATGTAACTCGGGTCAGCAACAGATGTTGTTGGACACTCCAGTGCAGTTATCACAAGTGTCTGCTGACACAGGTGAGCTCAATCAGTTCTCAGTCATACCTGCTTTTAGTTTCTCATTTAATTATTAATGTAATATATGCTAGTGTGATTTTGTTGATCTTCTGAAACAGTTATGGTTCAGTTTAAGAATGAATGTGTTTGAAATGTTGCTACTTCCAGATCAAGACGAACCTCATTTTTAAAAGTCGCTTAAATACTGTATAAGCATGAAAAAGCCACTTCTATTCTTTAATAATTATCATTAGATTTAAAAAGAACCTCTTAAAAACATTTTAGATTGGAGATTTCCATGTCTCAGATGTTTGTTCTGTTTCACCAGCGTCGTCTGCTAATGATGTTCAAGGGATCTGGATGGTGAGGAGGAACCAGAATACAGTAAGATCAGCTCTCATTTCCCCAGTCTCACTGTAGAAAAGGTTAAAAAGATCAAGGCAACATTATGATGCAGTATGATTTTGATCTTAATAATTGTCTTCAGTAACATTGTTGAGTTTATTTTAATTAATTTGTTTGTTGTGGCTCAGTTGGTAGAGCGGGTCGGCCACTAATCGAAGGATTGGTGGTTCGAATCCTGGCCCTCATGACTCAACATGCCAAATTGTCCTTGGGCAAGGCACTGAACCCCAAATTGCTCCCAATGGCAGGCTAGCGCCTTGCATGGCAGCTCTGCCGCCATGAATGTGTGTGTGAATGGGTGAATGAGTCGCAGTGTAAAGCGCTTGGAATACCATTAAGGTAAAAAAGCGCTATGTAAGTGCAGACCATTTACCATTTATCATTTATCTTGTTGAGAGAACTACTAATTTCTTGTCCAGCCAAGTGTCAATTCGCTATACGAGAACTTTCATTCTGTCACCATTTGAATTACTTTGACGTGAAGTTAACTGCAATCTTTGCTTCTGAAGAGAGAGGTACTGTATGTCTTGCAAGGTGGTACATGCAATTGTTTGACAGACACGCAATAGACCTCAACACCAAAACCTTAATAATGGTGACAATCAACAAACCTCATTAAAGATGAGCTCTTAATATCACCACACAACAATTAAATAACAGTGGCAACAAAAAACTGTAAGAACAGCAAAAATAAGCCTATAACATGAACCGCTAGGGCTGTCACGATTATGAAGTTTGGCTGACGATTAATTGTCAAACTAATAATTGCGAGTATGGAGATTAATTGTCTTTTTTATGGCTTGTCACTTTTAAGATGTTTAATTGTCATACTTTTGTCATATAGGTGTGCTTCATTAACCTTCAGAAGTCCATTTATTCATATTGAACTTTTACAAGCATTAAAAACGTATGAATGACATTGAAATAATATAAAATTTTCAAAATACTTAAAATATCTCTCTTTTTGGTCAACTTTAGTCTTGGCCCATTTTGCATTTACACTATTAGCTGGAATAGTTTAGTATAATTATAGTAGTATATTATATTATAGTATATTTAGTGCTACAAAATTTTCATCGTATTATAATGACGTATTCCATCACAGTTAAACAAAAACATCATTATTTGTGGAGAAAAGCCCCCAAATAAAGATGATTCATATTTAAATGCATAATAATTCAGTTATTTATACATATGATATGCAAGGCCTTTAATAAATCTATACAAATGAGTAAAGCATCGATTAGACAATACAACAAGTTTCATTCTCATATCATTGAGTAAGCCTACAGTTGACAAAAATCGCATAGAGTTCGTCAATGTGTCCAGTTCTCACATGACACGTTCTTGCTATTTTTAATTGTCGCTCTGTATACGAGTACAGAACCTATCTCGTATGGACACGTTCGGAGCATCTCACTGGTATTTAGCATCATAAACGCCATATTTTTAGGACGTTGTGACAACGTGAAATGAAGAAAGACCTTTGAGATTCTGTTAGAAATTAAGCTGGCGTGACAGGGCTCCTCTGTCACTGCGTGTCATTAATGCTTTTTGAATCGCAAATTGTTGAATTAAAGTGAAACCGGAGCGCTTTGCATTCACTTAAATCCTCGTTTATATTTTTGCGTGAGTTTGTCGCGATCCTCCGCAGACGCCCCATGCATCACAGCGCATCAAACCTGGTTTAGAAGTGGTTATTCTTCATACGCTCTTCTAGAGCTGACGTCCATGGTGCAGCTCAGCAAGACCATCAGAGTTCATTTGAATGAGACTCTCAAATACGCTGTTCATTCCTTTTTTTGGAAAGTAGAATGTGATTGGAATTTAAAGCGCAAAATAATCGCAGCTGGATCAAATAACCACGTTCAGAAGACTATTTAATAATCACGACAGGCCTACTAATTATGTTGCAATGCATGCTGGGAACTCGCAAATCAGCAACATTGTTCAAGATGAAATAATTTGTGCTGTCAACTCTGTTTGGCTTATTGGGACAACATATGGGGGAATACTGTTGGTCTAACTTGTTTTTATTTTATGTAGATGCAAAGTAATTCACATTTCGTAGAATCTGTGACTCAAAAAACCCCATAAGCTGGATAAAATGTAATTAAAATGTTTACAGTAGACTAAAACAGGACATGGACTGGTTGAAAGATCTTCTTTAGGCAATACTATAAACTAAAGCCTTATTCGGACGAGATTAGTTTTAAATGGGGATATTGGATAATGTAATTTTATCCAGTGCGACTTTTTACACAGTGCACGTTCCTAGGCCTGTAAATATTACAGCTTGTTTTACCTACTAAAAACACCCTGTAAAAATAACCCCTCGGAATATTAATCCTGTGCAAATTGAAATGATGCTAAAACAATTATGCCACAATCAAAATCACTGAGATCACATTTTCCCCCATTCTGATGGTTGATGTGAACATTAACTGAAGCTCCTGAACCATATCTGCATGATTTTATGCACTGCTGCCACACGATTGGCTGATTAGATAATTGCATGAATAAGTAGATGTACAGGTGTTCCTAATAAAGTGCTCGGTGAGTGTATATTCTGGATGAAAATGATTTAATGTGCATGTCTTTTGTTTTAATTGAAGAGGATTTAATGTTGAATTTGGTTAATTTATGTCACGATTTCTGTTGTATTTACAGACATTTTCCGGAAAACTAATCCTATCCAAATAGTTTTTAAAAAAATCTTATTTCTGCTCTATAATATTAGAAGTTATGTTTATTAATGCCTTCTTTTAATTTTTTTATGTAAGACTGTGGATGCCAAGAAACTGGAGAAAGCTGAAGCCAAACTGAAAGCCAAACATGAGCGCAGATATGAGAAAGACTCACAGAAAACATCTTCTCCACTGTGAGTGCTGGCACACTGTAGCTGGATGATAAAATCGGGTCAAGATGTCTGGCCTGATCTGACTGTTGATTGTCTGATTATTTGAAGGGTTTTGGAAGAAGCTTCGGCCAGTCAGGCAAGCAGTAAGAAAGACACTCGGGTGGACTCATCTGGGAAGAATCGCAGTTATGACGTTCGCATTGAGAATTTTGATGTGTCTTTCGGGGAGAGGTGAGTAAAAAATTACTATCAAGAGATAGTGTTAGGCTGTATTTTCAAAATTTACTGCCTTTTACTTTAAAATAATAAATGAATGCTGTACTGTGACACCTCATAATGTATTAAAACTGACACAAAGCAGGGCTCAAGACTTTGACTAAATAGGTACTGGTGTGTCTACAAAGTTGGCTCTCATTTTGTGCACTGCACCTTTTGTGTCGTGTTTGAGAAACAATTGACAAACGCTCCCACAGAGGAATGAAACGGCACTACTCGGACCAACTATCTATGGACAGAACTTTTTAATCCATACATCACTACCCTTACATAAATTTACCAATGGATTTCTATAAAAACCTCAGTGTTTTAATTACAGTATTTTGCTCTGTACTAAATATTATTGTATTTTTTTTTATAGAGTTCACATTTTTAGGGCAGGGAATTACCACAGATTTGATATTTAGTTGCTGATTTGATATGTATTGGGATTTTAAAGTGTTGTGATTTATTACATTTTTTCTTTTCTCCCAATATAGAATGCCCAATTCCCACTACTTAATAGGTCCTTGTGGTGGCGTGGTTACTCGCCTCAATCCGGTTGGCGGAGGACAAGTCTCAGTTGCCTCTGCTTCTGAGACAGTCAATCTATGCATCTTATCACGTGGCTCGCTGTGCATGACACCGTGGAGACTCGCGGCATGTTGAGGTTCATGCTACTCTCCACGATCCATGCACAACTTACCACATGCCCCATTGAGAGCGAGAACCCCTTATCGCAACCAGGAGGAGGTTATCCCATTTGACTCTACCCTCCCTAGCAATCGGGCCAATTTGGTTGCTTAGGAGACCTGGCTGGAGTCACTCAGCACACCCTGGATTCAAACTCGCAACTCCAGGGGGTGGTAGTCAGTGTCAATACTTGCTGAGCTACCCAGGCCCCCCAAAGTGTTGTGATTCTAAGTTTTGTGACTTGCGAGTTTTGCGTTATGATACGCTGGCTGCCAAAAGTTTGGAGTAATGTACAGATTTTGCTCTTATGGAAAGAAATTAGTACTTTTATTCACCAAAGTGGCCTTCAAGTGATCACAATGTATAGTCAGGACATTAATAACATGAAAAATTACTATTACAAGAACTTCTTAAACTACTTCAGAGTTCTCATCAAAAAATCCTCCACATGCAGCAATGACACCTTTGCAGATCCTTGACATTATTGCTGTCAGTTTGTCCAGATACTCGGGTGACATTTCACCCCACACTTCCTGTAGCACTTGCCATAGATGTGGCTGTCACTTCTCATGCACCTTACAGTCTAGCTGATCCCACAAAAGCTCAATGGGGTTAACCCTCTGGGTTCTAAGGGTGTTTTGGGCCCTGGAGAAGTTTTGACATGCCTTGACATTTGTGCTTTTTTCAGTGGCTAAAGTCTGATAACACTATATTCAGCACAAACTGGGCTAAAATAATATGTGAGCAACATGTGTGTACATGTTTGTATTTTTGAGAAAATAACGTTTATGCATGGTTTTTGAAAAACAAAATTTTTATGTAATTGAAATAAGGCCATATAACACATTCTAAATATTTGTCCACAAGACTTTTGAGAACTGGATCTTGTAGCCTAGAGTTTTTGCTACAAAATGATGTGAAAACCATCCTGATCACTCATTCATACAAAACAATATAGTAAGTGAACTTTTGTAAGACACTTTTAGTGTTAGAAAGGTCATATGCAAGGAGGCGTGAATTATCATGAATATTGTAATTCACACCTGAGGAGACAAAAGACCCCTCCCCTGGGCCTATCAATGAGGAATGTGACAGAAAGAATGAATGTGAGGAGACTTAATGATCAAAATCAAGTTTTAAGTTAAAAGAAGTAATCTGACTATACATTTTATTTACATAAAGACTTTACTTAATTTTAGACCTACACTACAGTTTAAAAGAAGTCTCTTTTGCTCACCAAGACTGGATTTATTTTGTTCCAAAATACAGTAAAACATTGACATTGTGAACTCTTTTTACAATTTAAAAGAACAGTTTTCTATTTTAATATATTGTAAAATGCAATTTGTGATCAAAGCTGAATTTAATTATAATATGCTGATTTTCTAATATGGGCATATTTAAAGTGCATTTTACTCATTTAACCTGAACACATATTTGCAAGCAAAAGCTTTGTTGATGATAATGAGGCAGCATAAACACTAGATAAAATATAATCTAAACATTCATATTATTTTTATATCATATTACATATCATATTTATATCATACAGCATACAATTTAAATACTCGCTTTATCCAAAACAGCATTTAAATGTAACTAAAACTTGCCTATTAGGACATATTTAAAATTTCAATACTCTGAATCCTGGCTGGCAATCTGGAAACAGTCCCACTAGTAAAATATGTACATGTTTATTTACAATAGAATGTCAACTAATGAAAACTAAATGACTTACTCATCCGAAATTTGTGACCTGTGTTTAATTCAGATGATGTTTTGGTTCCACAGGTGTCTGCTGCAGGGTGCTGAGCTGTGTCTATCGAGCGGCAGGCGTTACGGACTCATTGGTCGTAATGGACTCGGGAAGACCACTCTGTTGAAGATGCTGGCGAGTCGGAGTCTGCACGTTCCCTCGCACATTTCTATCCTGCATGTGGAACAGGAAGTTGCGGGAGATGATACGATGGCCTTACAAAGCGTTCTAGAGAGCGACAGCGTTAGAGAAGGACTGCTGAAAGAAGAGCGCTTGCTGAATGCACACATCACCAATGGAACGTAAGTCACCTACTGAACATTATACACTCACGACAACTTCATTAGGAGCACCTGTACACCTACTTATTCATTTGATTATCTAATCAGCAGTGTAATGTATAAAATAATTCAGATACGGGTCAGGGGCTTCAGTTAATATTCATATCAACCATTAGAATGGGGAAAAAATGTGATCTGAGTGATTTAGACCATGGCATGATTGTTGGTGCCAGACGGGCTGGTTTGAGTATTTTTGTAACCGCTGTTCTCCTGGGATTTTCACTACTACACTTCACTTTGTGTAGCCTACTTCACTTAAGTCAAGATCAAATTTTTTACAAACTCACTTTGGGCTGACATTTCTTTTTACATTGTATTTAGTATGGATAATTGGTGAATAGAGACTTCTCCCCTCACTTGGGTTCTTCTGACTTTTTTGACATTGAAATGCAAGTGCCAGCTTTACAGGTAACAAACAGAGGTTGCGCTACAAATATGAGATGAACTAAGTTGTACAATTTCCATCATGGTCTATTTCATCCATCATATATTTTAAATGTGTCTGATATACTACAGTAGTAAATTAGATTTTGTCTTGATATAGTGAACATTTTCAGTTAGAAATGACTTTGCATAGTAAGCGTGAGTCTGATAAAATGTGTTTAACAGTTGGGGAATTTACTTTAAGTGTACTTACATTATTGATATTTCTGGATGAGAGTGGCAGAGCACGTCTGGCGAATGGTGATCTCTTTCCCGAACACACATACAGCACGGGCGCAAGGGCAAGAGAGCTAAAAAAGTACTTTGAAAGAGTACGCGCTGCTGCTCTCAGCCAGACTAATCACATGTAAGGACATATACATGTGACAACTGATGCGCAGTATCAAATACACAGAATTTATGATAGTAATAACTGTAGAGAGCACATCAATATGAAGACAAAGCCAATTCCCGGACATTTAGAGGCAAGTTTGTTTTTCATTGCATCACAAATGCCATGGACTCAGAAAGGATTGTGTCCGAGTCAAATCTGAGTAAAAATGCATCCGAGTCCGTTATAAGTCCAAGTACATTAAAATTGGACTTGTGACTCAGACTCGAGTTCGAACTTGAGTACATCTGTAGTATAGAGAATGGTACGAAAAACTAAAATCAACCAATGAGTGGCAGTTCTGTGGACGAAAACACCTTAAGAGAGGCCAACAGAGAATGGCGAGACTGGTTCGAGCTGACAGAAAGGCTGCGGTAACTCGGATAACTCTGCACATTTGTAGTGAGCATAATAGCATTTCAAATTGCACAACACGTGGAACCTTGAGGCGGATGGGCTACAACGGTTGAAGACCAAATTGGGTTCCTTTTCTGTCAGCTAAGAACAGGAATCCGAGGCTGGAGGGTCTTCTGCCGCTGTACCCCACCCGCCTCAATGTTCGACATGTTGTACATTCAGAAATGCTTTTCTGCATAGCACTGTTGTAATGCATGTTTATTTGGGTTACCTTCCTGTCAACTTGGACCAGTCTGGCCATTCTCCTCTGACGTCTGTTATTAAAAAGCCATTTTCGCATACAGAACTCTGTAGCCACTTTCACTGGGTGTTTTTGTTTTTTCACACCATCTCTTTACACTAGAGACTGTCGAGTGTAAAAATCCCAGGAGATCAGCAGTTTGAAAAATGCTCAAATCAGCCTGTCTGGCACCAACAATCATGTCACGGTCTAAATCACTGAGATCACGGATGACAACATAATGATCACCTCACAATGTTGTTGACGCAGTGATTACAGCCCCAATTCCGAAAGAGTTTGGACGGTATGAAAAATGCTAATAAAACCTAAAAGGAGTGATTTGTAAATTATATTCACCCTTTGCTATATTGAAAGCTCTACAAGTTAACATTATACAATGTTTTTCCTTGTGAATTTCATTGTTTTTTGAAAATGTACAGTCATTTCAAATCAGTTATTGCAGCATGCTCCAAAAATGTTGAGATGGGTAATTTAAGACTAATAACAATTTGACGAGTTAAAATAACAAGGTGATGTGAAACAGGAGATGTTAAATGGGTGAGGCAATCGTGTCATAATATATAGGGAGCCTCCAAAAACAGCCTAGTCCTTCAAGAGCAAGGATCATTTGAGCAAATAATCCAGTACTTTGAGAACAATGTTCCCCAAAGACAAATTGGAAGGATTTTGGTCATTTCACCCTCTACAGTGCACAATATAGTTAAAAGATTCAAGGAATCTGGTCAAATCTCTGTGCGTAAAGGGCAAGACGAAAACCATTTCTGAATGTGCGTGATCTCTGATCCCTCAGACCCCACTGTCTTAATAATCATTATTCATCTGTAATGGATATCATGATCATGGGCTTGAGATAACTTCAGTAAAAATTTTGTTAATCAACACCATCACACTATTCAAAGCAGAAGCCCTACATCAGCACTGTCCAGAAGCACTGCCAAATTCTCAGGGCTCGGTCTCCTCTGAGATGGAAAGTAGAAAAATGGAACTTTTTTTTTTGGTCTGAAGAGTCCACATTTCAGAACGTTTATAAAAAACAAAGCCGTTTTGTTATCCGGGCCATCCAAGCTGTTATCAGCATCAGTTCCAAAAGCCAGAGTCTGTATGGGCCAGGGATGTGTCAGTGCCCATGGCATGGCTAACTTGCACATCTGTTAGAACACATTAATGCAGACAGATATGTAAAAATTTGGAGCAACATATACTGCCAACCAGCACCGTCTTTTCCAGGGACGTCCCTGTATTTTCCAGCAGATACCACATACTGCCCGGATTTCAAGTGTAAGTCTGTGTAAGCAGAGAGTGTGGGTGCTAGATTGGCCTACATGAAGTCCTAACCTGTCTCCAATTGAGAATGCGTGGGACAAAAATCCCTCCTTTTTGTTTTTATTAGCATTTTTCATACTGTCACAAGTTTTTCGGAATTGGGGTTGTAATTGGGGTTGTAACAAGGAAAATTAAATGCGTCACTTTTTGTCAAAAAGGTTGCAGATCCCTGTGATCTACATGTAACATAAATACTCTGCATACAAATACACACTTGCGCCGGTGCCACACTAGCCAATTTTTCCAGCGATTTACATATTTGCTGGCCAGGTGGAGCGAGACGAAGTGTGCATTAGCGTCTGCCAGAGGGAGATGATTAATCACTTCACTGTTGGGATTCCCTGCTGAGTTAATGGTTACAGCAACCGGAAAAAAAGTATCTAACTTGACAGAAAAATCATCTCTCGCTGGGGTGGGCTCTTTATGTTTCCTTCAAGTGCCCAATCAACTTGTAATAAAGAACTATCAAGCTGATCTGAACCTTTCCATTGTCCATATCATCACAAACACTGATCCAAATTGATTCTGCCTCCAAGCGTTTTTTCTGAGTTTTTACCCTACACTACAAATGAGAGTTGGTGAATTGGTATGTTTGTCACCCCTCTACCATTCTTAATTGGCAAGTATGTCATACCTCCAAATGAAGGAAGTGAGATCTCAGCAAAATAGTTGGCTAGTGGGACACCCTTGGCCAAATCAAGTTGTTTTGACTGCTACTGTGATGTATTAAAGGACTAAACCCAAAGCATTAAAGTGACAACTTCTCAGAGAGGGTTTTAAGAATGCAGACTGTTAGTCACCGTTAAGCACATCAAGCCATCAACATGCAAAAACTCTCACTTTAATGAGAGTTGCTCCCAGTAAAAGCACCACTGCTCTAGTCAACCTCACTAATCGACTTGTGAGTTGTTGGAGGACTAGTCGATTAGTCGACCATACTTGCACTTCCCTTGTAATTACAGAAATGTGAATCTGTGCCTTGGAAATTTTGTCAACCAATAAGAATCAGAATTTCCAAGCATCAACTACACAAGGCTTTTTCAGATATGTGTCTGTCGGACAAGTAAATCGGATCATTTAAATGCAAATAACTGAATATGTTTGTTTGGTTCATTTCTAGATTGGACTAAATCATTTGAGGTTGTGATTAAAATCTTCTTTGTCTGTATTTGCATGTCTTTCAGTGCAGACGGGTTAGAAAGTGTTCGGCTTTCAGAAATTTATGCCAAACTGGAAGAAATTGAAGCAGACAAAGCACCAGCGCGGTGAGTTACAGGCTACAACACACATTGCACCTGTATATTGTTATTTAGATATTTTGAAGTTTGGACGTAAGCACCATCTGATGAAATGTCTGTTTACTCTTTCAGAGCTTCAGTCATTCTGGCTGGTTTAGGTTTTTCACCCAAAATGCAACAGCAAGAAACCAAGTGAGTATGAAATATTTCAATAATATTAGTTACCTGTTAAACTTCTGTTTCTCTATGATAAAGCTTCTTTTTCATGGTAATCTTACTAAAATTAGGACCTTGTCAAAGAAAGTGAAAAAAGTGCTACATGATATACGTTACATGATGGTACATATCAGTTCAGAAATGGTGAAGGTGGCTACAGCTACATCAATCGTTTTGTTATATTTAAAAAATGTAGTATTGCAGAGTGTCTGATGTGAAGTGTACTATACACTAAGATAGTAGTAAGTAGTAGACTTTCACCCAGAGCTGGTGAAAATTGCCAGTTTATTCTGCAGTCATGATACAAATGGTTTTATCAGTCATGAGGTCATGCACATTTGTGATAAAAACTGTTGTGATTTTTTTTTTTTCTAGTTATGCTCAGATTTCATCAATTTTATTAGCTAGAAATTGCTCTTTGTGAGTGCAATGTCAATAAAGTGATTATGCCACAATGTCTCAATGATTACTTTGGAGTAATAAATTCATTGCTTGACGTATGCTGTGTTTGTTTTAGGGAGTTTTCTGGAGGTTGGAGGATGAGGTTAGCTTTAGCACGAGCCCTGTTTGCACGGTGAGTTTATTATAAATAAAACTTTAACATATGTTGATGGAATTATCTTTTTATCTAAATTCAAAATTGGTATAATTTAATATGTAAATTAGTTAACTCCTCCAAAGTTTATTTGTAATTTTTAATAGATTATTTCTAATGGAAAAGTAACCCTTGATATTATGTTTCTGACAATATATTACAGGCCTGATCTGTTGTTACTAGATGGTGAGTAAAACATTTACATTCACTTTTATTAGATGGTTTTATATCATTAAAACGCACTCAATGTGTTAAAACTGTGTGATTATTGAATATAATTTTTTTTAGAGCCCACAAACATGTTGGACGTCAGAGCCATTCTTTGGCTGGAGAACTATTTACAAGTGAGTCCCTGCCATATGTTACATATTATGAGTGTGTCTGATATTGATATATAAATGTTTACTTTATTTTATATTTCACAAATTACATGAGTTTGTGGTTACAGCCCCACTTTATGATCTGTTTTGATCTTTCTTTGCTCTAGACGTGGCAGTCCACCATTCTCGTGGTGTCTCACGATCGTAACTTCCTGAACGCAGTGGTAACTGACATCATACACCTGCACTCACAGCGTCTGGAGAGTTACCGTGGCGATTATGAGAACTTTATCAAGACTAAAGAAGACCGTTTGAAGAACCAGCAAAGAGAATATGAAGCTCAATTACAGTACAGAGAACACATACAGGTATATCAGTTACAGAACAGAGAACACATACAGGTATATCAGTTACAGAACAGAGAACACATACAGGTTTATCGGTTACAGAACAGAGAACACATACAGGTTTATCGGTTACAGAACAGAGAACACATACAGGTTTATCGGTTACAGAACAGAGAACACATACAGGTTTATCGGTTTCAGAAGAGAGAACACATACAGGATTATCGGTTACAGAACAGAGAACACATACAGGTTTATCGGTTACAGAAGAGAGAACACATACAGGATTATCGGTTTCAGAAGAGAGAACACAAAGGTTTATCGGTTACAGAACAGAGAACACATACAGGATTATCGGTTACAGAACAGAGAACACGTACAGGATTATCGGTTACAGTACAGAGAACACGTACAGGATTATCGGTTACAGTACAGAGAACACGTACAGGATTATCGGTTACAGAACAGAGAACACGTACAGGATTATCGGTTACAGAACAGAGAACACGTACAGGATTATCGGTTACAGTACAGAGAACACGTACAGGATTATCGGTTACAGAACAGAGAACACGTACAGGATTATCGGTTACAGTACAGAGAACACATACAGGATTATCGGTTACAGAACAGAACGCGTACAGGATTATCGGTTACAGAACAGAGAACACATACAGGTTTATCGGTTACAGTAAAAAAAACACATACCTGTACAGAGAACACATGAGTTTATTGGTTACAGTACAAAACACAAGCAGGTTTATCAGTTACAGAACAGAGAACACATACAGGTTTATCAGTTACAGAACAGAGAACACATACAGGTAGATCAGTTACAGCAAAGAGAACAAATGGGTATATCGGCCGCAGCACTGAAATCACATACAGATATATCGGTTACAACACAGACAACACAAACTGTATACATTATCTGTTATAACACTTCACAGATACAGGTATATATGTCACAGTGCAGAGAACACATGAGTATATCGCTAACAGTACACAGAGTACACTTAAAGATGTCTTTTACAGCACAGAAAACACAATGACATATTGGTCACTGGACTGAAATGCAGGTAAATCAGTTACAGCACAGATAACACATACAGATAAATCGGTTACAGCACAGAGAACACTTACAAATACAGTTGAAGTCAATAGTTTACATACACTTAGGTTGAAGTCATTAAAATTAATTTTTGAACCACTCCACAGATTTCATATTAGCAAACTATAGTTTTGGCAAGTCATTTAGGACATCTTTTTTGTCCTTGACATGAGTAATTGTTTTCAACAATTGTTTACAGACAGATTGTTTCTCTTTGAATGTACTTTATCACAATTCCAGTTGGTCAGAAGTTATTTGTGCCTTTAATCAGTTTGGAAAATTCCAGAAAATGATGTCAAGCCTTTAGACAATTAGCTTCTAAAAGGCGACAATTGGAGGTGTACCTGTAGATGTATTTTAAGGCCTACCTTCACACTCAGTGCCTCTTTGCTTGACATCATGGGAAAATTAAAAGAAAGCAGCCAAGACCTCAGAAAAAAAGTCTGGTTCATCCTTTGTTGCAATTTGCAAATGCCTGAAGGTAACACGTTCATCTGTACAAACAATAATATGCAAGTATAAACATCATGGGACCACACAGCCATCATACCGCTAAGTAAGGAAACACATTCGGTCTCCTAGAGATGAACATAGTTTGGTGCAAAAAGTGCAAATCAATCAGAAGTTTACATACACCTTAGCCAAATACATTCCTGACATTTAATCTTAGAAAACATTCCCTGTCTTTGATCAGTTAGGATCACTACTTTATTTTAAGAAAGTGAAATGTCAGAATATTAGTAGAGAGAATGATTTATTTCAGTTTTTATTTCTTTCATCATATTCCCAGTGGTTCAGAAGTTTACATACACTTTGTTAGTATTTGGTAGCATTGACTTTAACTTGTTTAACTTGGGTCAAATGTTTTGGGTAGCCTTCCAGAAGCTTCTCACAGTAAGTTGCTGGAATTTTTGCCCATTCCTCCAGACAGAACTGGTGTAACTGAGTCAGGTTTGTAGACCTCCTTGCTTACACACACTTTTTCAGTTCTGCTAACAAAATTCTATCACATTGAGGTCAGGGCTTTGTGATGGCCACTCCAGTACCTTGCATTTGTTGTCCTTAAATAATTTTGCCTTAACTTTGGAGGTATGCTTTGGGTCCATTTGGAAGACCCATTTGCGACAGCTTTAATTTCCTGGCTGAAGTCTTGATATGTTGCTTCAATATGTCCACATAATTTTCCTTCTTCATGATGCCATCTATTTTGTGAAGTGCACCAGTCCCTCCTGCAGCAAAGCACCCCCACAACATGATGCTGCCACCCCAATGCTTCACGGTTGGGATGTGTTCTTCTGCTTGCAAGCCTCACCCTTTTTCCTCCAAACATTACAATGGTCATTATCGCCAAACAGTCCAATTATTGTTTCATTAGACCAGAGGTCATTTAGCCAAAAAGATCTTGAAAACTGCACTTGCAAACTGTAGTGTGGCTTTTTTTATGGTGGTTTTGGAGAAATGGCTTCTTCCTTGCTGAGCAGCCTTTCAGGTTATGTCGCGTTTTACTGTGGATATAGATACTTGTCTACCTGTTTCCTCCAGCATCTTCACAAGATCCTTTGCGGTTGTTCTGGGATTGATTTGCACTTTTTGCACCAAACTATGTTCATCTCTAGGAGACGGAATGTGTCTCCTTCCTGAGTGGTATGATGGCTGCATGATCCTATAGTGTTTATACTTGCGTACTATTGTTTGTACAGATGAACGTGTTACCTTCAGGCATTTGGAAATTGCTCCCAAAGATGAACCAGACTTGTGGAGGTCCACAGTTTTTTTTTATTGGTCTTGCTGGTTTTTGATGATTTCTTTTGATTTTCCCATGATGTCAAGCAAAGAGGCACTTGAGTTTGAAGGTAGGCCTTAAAATACATCCACAGTTACACCTCCAATTAGCCAGATTATCAGAAGCTAATTGCCTAAAGGCTTGACATCATTTTCTGGAATATTCAAAGCTGCTTAAAGGCACAGTTTACTAGTGTATGTAAACTTCTGACCCACTGGAATTGTGAAAATAGTCAATTAAAAGTGAAACATGACTTGTGTCATGCACAAAGTAGATATCCTATCCTGTTTGCTAATATTAAATCTGTGGAGTGGTTTAAAAAATGACTTCAAACTAAGTGTATGTAAACTTCTGACTTCAACTGTATATATGTGTGCTTATTTCGTTGTTTTTAAGTAATACTATTTAAAGTTAAAGCGGTTGTGTGGAATAGTTAAAACTGAAGTTCTTTGAAAGTCACATGTGGACTGATAGCTCAGGGGCTGTGTGCTCGCGTCAATCGACAATCTTTTCCTGCTAATCGTGGGTTCGAGACCTGCTTTACTTATGTTATTGTCTGTCTGGATTCATGTAGAAAGTAAACTACATACAGCAGATTCACAAAACTATTTTGCGCTGTGGCTGCTACTGACACTGCAAGATCGTTGTTGGTCACTTGTTCATATTATACTGTATATATTTTTTACATGGTATTAAACATATATATTTAGTCACAATTGTGTTTTAAAGGTGAAATCATTGGCTATGCAGTCGTGTAGAGCGGCAGCATTCATGATTACATGATAAAGTTTATTATTCAACTTAATTACATTATACAGTAGCCTACAATAGCGTGAGTTTAGTTCACAATAGTGTGGAACATTTTTGCTTTTTGTCACATTGTATTGCACATGCTGCAGCTGGAAGAATCGAGACAATGAGCCCGGCGATGCGTGTAAATAATGACCATGATGTCTGAGCTAGATTTGTTCTCCTTGCTCCACTTTATTTCCAAATGTTCTACTGTTGCTGGTGTGTTTGTTGTTTTATTTTCATCATGCCTGCTGCCGCTAGTGGGGTTCCCTCTATGTCATTCTCCGGAGTGTTACGGTATAACTGGGGCGGAGTTCTGAATTAACTTACTACATAATGTTGGCATCCTTCTATAGATGAAAATAAGTTGTATAATTAACTTGAATGATGCAAAACAAAGCAAAATACATACAGAAGCAGGAGATTCTCACAGCATTATCAATTTGAGCTATTAGGCGGCGACAACATTAGTGAGCATCTTTGTTCGGTGTGAAATGGTGCATTATCAAGCAATGTTAACACCATGTTAACTTGTGCTTCACGTTTACAATATGACGGTCTTGTCAGATTATGGCATTGTATGAAATCTGAATGTCTTTTTCTCATTGAAAGGCTGCTCCCCATTATTATGTGACATCATAAAATCAATCAATAATTAACAAAAAACTGCCAGAATTAATAGAACCCTACTGAGTTTGTTTGTTAGTGTAAACATATTATGTAATTTAATCTAATGTAATCGATCATGTTCTTGCCTGGCAACATGTCACCACTGCACTTTTCAGCTCAACCAAAAATGTAAACACCTCCTCCCCCCATCAAGTTAAAAGTTTCTATAAAAGTGTCTTGATAAAAAGTGTTAAAAGGGTTCTAAAGTCCTAAATAATGCACTAAACCGATTGGAACACAAATCGGTCCTCATGTCCACTACAGATAAAATACCATAGTATCGCCATAAAACCACAAAATTAAACATGGTTACTATATTAACACCATATTACTGTAGTAACACCATTGTTAATATCATGAAATTATGTTTTCTGCCAAAAAAATAATGGTTACTAATATTATATTGTAGTAAAACGACCTTTTATCATGTTTTTTATTTATTTAAAATAGTAATAAAGAGAATATTAAGAGTGGAGTCAAGTCAAGAGTCAAGTGGTTTTTATTGTCATTTCAACCATATACAGTTAGTACAGTATACAGTGAAACGAGACAACATTCCTCCTGGACCATGGTGCTACATAAAACAACATAGGACAAACACAGAACCACATGAGACTACACAGACTAAATAAAATACCAATATAAAGTGCACGTGCAAACGTGTGCAAAAAAGTATGGGACAGTACAATACATTTCAAACAATGAACAGGACAATAGACACAGTGATAGACAGTGCAGCCACACGCAGAAGCGAACCCTGGTCGTACAGACACCGGCACACCGACGTTATGTTCCACGCCATTGAAGCGACACTCAACACACTTTGTTGCCAATAGACTATTGGGGTTATATCGTAAGAAAATAGTCACTCTGTAAAATAATAAATATTATCAAGCTTTGGGGCAACATTGGTTAATAGTAAATATTAACTACTAATAAAATACTATGACAGAAAATAAATAACAAAGCTTGTAACCTGCAGTTTTGAACATGTGTAGTGTTCAACTCAAATGCATGTATTGAGACAAATATTATACAAATAATGTGGTCACTGTACTAACATCCACCCTAATACATGTAATGTAAAATCACAATTATTTATTTTTAGTATAATTATTTGATAAGTATTCTGCTCCCATAAATAAAGATTCTTTTCACTTTTTCTTTAGTTTTTATTGCCAGAGGAATAACATAATATGACACAATGGTATACATATCAATTAATAAATTCACATTTGATAATCCTGTTTAAAAATGTGAAATATGGGCTAGCCTATCATCTCATTAATAGAATCTTTTGGAAGTCACTGTTTAAATATATCATACGTGTAAGCATATATAAATTATATTTTGACTTTTTATCGCTTCTTGCTAAAAACTTGTTGTGTTTGTTGCAGGTGTTTATTGACCGGTTCAGATATAACGCCAACAGAGCTGCACAGGTGCAGAGCAAACTCAAACTACTGGAGAAACTGTAAGTGTGACCACCATCATACATTTACTCAAATGACTACACATCCCCATACTGCATACTCGCTGTCTGTGTGTCATAATGATCAACACTCTTTGCATACTCGCATTGTGTGTGTGTGTTACAGGCCTGAACTGAAGCCCATAGAGAAGGAGTCTGAAGTCGTCTTACGGTCAGTTATGAACACTTGTATTTCTGTGTGTTTTATCTAATCTATCAACAGATTTGTAAAAGTGAATGTGTGTTTTGATGTTTTCGCTCTGCAGTTTTCCGGATAACTTTGAGAAGTTGTCTCCTCCCATCCTGCAGTTGGATGAGGTGGAGTTCTACTACACACCTGACCAGCGGCTCTTCACTGGACTCTGTGTTTCTGCTGATCTGGAGTCTCGCATCTGCATTGTATGTGTCTGCTGTGCAGCATTTGCTCTTTGTTATTCTATGCACATTATCCATACCTTTATGCTCTGATCAATCGGACACCATTTGATATTGGTTGATATTTACATCCAATGACCTGATTGTTGGTCTCATAATTTGGCCGATTGCCTGTGTCGCAGAAAATGCGCGGCTCCTTTAAGGCTTCAGCATCACTGTTATGTCATCACAGGAGTGCGGGGAACACTGCCAGGATGTTGTAAGATAACAAATTTGATTAAGCAGTTAAGAACAATGCAAAGTGAGTCATTGAGTCGCAATTGAGAACTAATTACATAGATCTGTTGCAAGTTCTCCAAGATGTTTGGAAAAGCCTTTAAAACTATGTGTAAGTGTTGGTGCTGTTTTAGGGCAAAGGGTGGTCACACCAAATATTACCAACTGCCTAACACCCTGTCTAATGATACCCTAACAGATGGTCGCGATGCGGTAAATGCAAATCGCTGTCGATATAATCAATAATGCAGTCTACACTGTATGCGCCTTTTCGCTCCGACAATAAACGGATGTCCTGTTCTAATTTGTGCTGCACGTGCTGGCGCTACTCCTGCCAACAATACAAATAAATGGTTTAGAACGTTCGGGTTGACACGTCCAGACAGCCTGAAGCCTGGTGTAAAACTTTTGCAATAGACTGTTGATTAGGAGATTAACCTTCTAGTCCACTCAGAGGCCGAGATTTTCAAAGAAACAGTGGGAAAGGTGTGTTGGATCACAAACTAGACGGACTGTTTAAGGGCTCAGCTGTCTTAGAGTGCCACCTGCATTTCAGATCTGCTTATGTTGATGGAAGGTGATAGAGGAAAAAGTCTTGCTGCCATCTAGTGTTAGTAGGAGCTTTTTACAGAGACACCGCAAACTGAGGCTAAATCACAGGCATTCAAAGACAGGAAATTTTTAAATAATAAATCATGTTCATCATAAGATTGTAAACATACACTATTATTTATTAATTGTTTCTGTAAAATGGGATCAATATTTTGCAATTGGTGCAGTGGAATGTGAGCTTTTAAATTTGGATGTGAAAAATCAGACGACAGCCAAAATATGCAGCAGAATTTGAGTGTGCTTTTAAGATCTTTCTCTAGCCATTTAAACAAGGTTCTCTGCTTATTACTACTATTACTTATACTCAGAGATTCTGGAAGAGTGTGTTGCGATCTACATGAAGGTCAAGGTTACAATGGAAAGCATGTACTAGAAAAACGCACTGTAAATTGCTTTGATAGAATAATCTGCCAAATGGATAAATGTATGGTTAGTGATTTGAGCAAAACCCCCAAGTAATTAACCCTAACTCCAACCAAAGTATACTTCAGCACATAACTTTCCCACACTGTTTGCTACAGAAATGAATGATACTATAAATCATGCAGCTTGTTTAGGAGAGATGTGCTACTACTTTTCTATAAGGCAACCATCCAGAACACCTAAGGACTGCATAGTTTCTTTTAGAAAATGTAAAAAAACCCAGTTTGCTTTCAATCTCTTTTTCAGGTTGGTGAGAATGGAGCTGGTAAATCAACTGTACTGAAGCTGCTAATGGGAGAACTGACACCCATCAACGGTACCAGACATGCCCACAGGTGACCATATACCCGACCTGTGTGCCTGTCTGTCTTCCTTTCTGTCTGTTTGTTTTTTTCTTTGACATTTTTGTCTTTTCAAACAGAAACTTGAAGATCGGTTATTTCAGTCAACATCATGTGGATCAACTGGACCTGAATGTGTGTTCAATAGAGCTGCTGCTGAAGAGATTTCCTGGTACTGACTCAAACTAACACTAACATTCTCCGTACATGACAAAGAGTAGAGCACGTATTCAGTCTGAAATGCACAGTACATCCAGATTTATTTGATTAAATCACAGTTCTATTTTTACTCATGATCAGTCCCACACAGAAGCTGCAGACACTTCCACAATTTCGGTGCTTATTTTTTTAGGGAAATCTGAAGAATTCTGCCAAATAGATGTTAATATGGTTAAATATGTCGAGAGGACTACATTCTTATTGGTAGCTTAAATCATTAGCCAATTACCCAAAATATTTATTTATATATTTTTTATTTTCTCCCCTTTTCTCTCCAATTTGGAATGACTACAAGGAGGTTACCCTTTGTGACCCTCCCTAGCAACTGGGCCAATACTCGCTGAGATAACCAGGCCTTTACACTGAATATTTATTAAGTGAACGCACAAGGGGCAGGAGATGTGTACATTTTTGTGAATAACAGGATCTGCAGAGCTTTCTGTGGATTTCTGTCCACGGGATGTTACAACATCAGTGCGGCCGACACACTTATAATCAATATGAAACCACAATTGACCTTATATACTTTCATGAATGTCTCTAGTCTTATTGTGCAGGATCAGTGCACATTTTTCTAAAGAAGAAAACAATGTTGGTCTTTATTATCTTTCAATATAACTTTCTTTTCCTCCGATATTTGTGGGCAGGTAAAATATGATCAACCAATTATGTCATAGCCTTACATTTAACCATATAAAAGAAATGTCCCAGGTTCAATACAAGCTAAGCTCATTTGACAGCATTACCACAGAAAATTATTTAGACTCTTGCCTCATTTGGCTATTTTTAAAATAAATGCAAAAATCTTGGAAACAGTGAAGCAGTGACAGTTGAAGTAAATGGGGCCAATCAATTAACTTAATGTTTCAGAAAACAATAGCTACAAATGTAAACAATTTGCATGTTAAGATGATTTCAGTGTGATAGATTGTTTTTAACTGGCTCCATTCACTTCTACTGTATGTGCCTATAACTAAGATTTTTGCTGCTGCTTTGTTTTTGTTGTGGAATAAATGCGAGATGATTGCCACTAATGCTATCGATTGAGCTTAACTTGTTTCAAACCTAGAACACTAAAAACACTGCATCACGATAATCAAGTGCACTGTGTATGTGTGTACTGTAGTAGATGGCGGAGAGCAAAGCACGTATTCACTATGAAGTGTGCAGTACATGCAGACTATATATTGATTTTATTTAATTCCTTCTTTCAAATCCTGATGAATTTATTTACGTACATCATTTTTGTGCTGAATATTTTGTTTCACCCAAATACGTTATATATTTTTAACATTTTATTTAAAATAAATATTTTTCTTTTTGGTAGCAGTTTAATATAAAGAAAATGTAACTGAAGCTTATGCACATAGACCATGTTTATGTGTGTTCTGATCAGGTCACACAGAGGAAGAGTATCGTCATCAGCTGGGGCGATACGGCATCACGGGAGAGCTGTCCACAAGACCGGTGGCAAGTCTTTCAGGAGGACAGAAGAGCCGTGTGGCTTTCGCTCAGATGACCATGCCTAGGTAGCACACTCGACTCTAACATATGTTTCTGCTCGTACTAGATCCAAACCGTTCACACCGAATGTGTTTTTGTGTCCATCTGTGCTGTTTTTCAATTGTTCTCATATGTAAACAAGCTCTAGGTGAATCTCTTTAACTATTGTACAGCGTCTCACGGAGAAGCCCCGCTGAGAAACATTTTCTGTATTTAATGTACCAGATTTGGCTTGTAGAAAGTTGGCAACCCTAAATATGATATCGATGTGTACTGAAGAAGAAAAGACAGCACTGACAATGCAATACAGCAAACACCTAAACACAACAACAATTGCTGTTTATTTATGTACTATTCAGTTAAATATGTTTTCATGATCCATATTGCTGGCGCATGTGAGAAAGCGTTTCTTCATGTAATGTAGTGATGGGTCATTCATGAATTATTTGTTCATTTTGAAAGAATCTTTTATGTTAAGTGGTTTCAGAGAGTGATTCGTTCATTTAGTGTTGGCCGTGCATGCACGTTGCGCAACCTCCATTCGTTTATGCGAAAACCACATAGGCGCTGTACAGAAAACAGAAAGATTAGTTCACCTCTGGAATCTGGTCCGAGTCGTTCGTTCTTTTGTGACGTGACAGCCATATACACTGGCTGTCATTTGACAAAAGAACGAACAACTCAAGACTAGATTCCAGAGGTGAACTAATCTTTCTGTTTCTCATAATTTGTCCTTGGCTGCATTAAAAAAAAATCTTTATGGGGACTATAATCCAAGTTGTTCATAAGTAGATGTGTTGTGGAGGATTTCGCTATTGAAAATGTAACATTTTAATTTAATTCTGCTCAAATAAGTGAAATGACGAATAAAGATTTGTTAATTTTGCTGAACGAGACTCAAAGTCAGTAAAATGATCCAATCTTCCCATCAATTATGTGATGTTAATTGATGGTTGGCAATCCAAATTATGGTGCATTACTGCCACCTACTGAGCTGGACTGTGTAGCGTCACAAGAAAGTCTGTCAGTGGAGTCAAACATCTGCTGAAGATGATCAAATTGGCAAAGTTTCATTTTAATAAGGTCACACACCTTATGTAGGATTAGATCCTAAACTGAGGCTACGTCCAGAGTAATCCAATAAATTTTAAAATGCGCTACAATGTGGGCCGCCATCTTGATTGTTTTGGGTTGAAGTAATCAAATGACTGTGTCACATGACAACAAATGCATCGTCGTTTTCCAATCTCTTCATTTTTCCAGTTCACATTACAACGCAAAGTCAGTGTTTTCAAATGTATCCACTTGCTTGGGAGAGCATTTTGAAAAGCTCAGTTTTCGATTACAAATGTACCGTCTCAGTGTGGATGAAAGGTTAAAACGTAGAAAAAAGGATGCGTTTTCAAACAAATACACATTGGTGTAGACGTAGCCTAAGTATTTTTCGTTCATTCTAGTGGACTAACAAACATTTGGAAAGCATTTCCTTACCCATTAATGATATGAAATGTGTATCGTTATAAATATTGAATGATATGAAAAAAAATTGTGATATATATTTGGCCAGATCACCCAGCCCAATATCTGACCCCTCATCGACACCAACCAAACTTTAATTATGGTCTGAATCACATTTTTGCCTACTTACCTTCCTTAGCCACCAGGACAACGTATTAAGGGCGGGTTTTAGGGCAACAGGATTTTGGCCTGATGGTGGGAATGCAGATCGATTTTGGTAGTGTGGCTCGAGTCTATTGGCCCGTACTTATCAGTTGATAGCTCTGGCCCAATAGTGGAAAAGCAGCTGTTTATGCCCTTTGACCCTCATTTATATAGCCTGAACATCATTTGTACTCTCCGGCTCTAATTTATGCCATAACACTCTAATTTATGTTGTTTGATCCTTTTTTATGGCACTTGACACTCATTTCTGCCCTCTGACTTTCATTTAAGCCTTCTAGCTCTCATTTACACCATCTGAACCTCACACATGGTTTGACTCTCATTTACAGCCCCAACTTCTACATTCTGGATGAACCAACAAATCATCTGGATATGGAGACGATTGAGGCCCTAGCAAAAGCCCTCAACATATTCAAAGTAATAGAAACATTTGCTTTTCAAGTTTTCAAATGTCATGATTTAAATTCACAATTAAATGTAATTTCATTGAAAACATAAAACTGGTCAGTGAGAATAAAGAATATATCAACCATAATGATTCTCTTGCAAACAGAAAGGCAGAAGAATGTGTTAACAGTGTTCTGCTTGACTGGTGTCTGTCTCTGGGTAACAGGGTGGTGTGGTTCTGGTGTCCCACGATGAGCGTCTGATCCGGCTGGTGTGTAAGGAGCTCTGGGTGTGTGAGAGCGGGCGAGTCCAGCGTGTTGACGGAGGTTTTGATGAGTACAGGGATATCTTACAGGAACAGTTTCGGCGAGAAGGGTACTTGTGATGTGCCTGGAGTGTGCTGCTCACCTGCTCTGTTACAAACATCGAAACTGCCATCTGACACGAGCATCCACTGTCCCAGCAGCCAGCGAGTTGTTCTTAAACACATTCAACTTCAAACTCCCCAGATCACCGGATGCTCACTGAACTTTTGTGTAAATCAACAGTTTGAAGGTGACAAAGGCAAGGCGGACGGATGCACTAACAGATGTTATACTCAGAGCAAGCACAGATCATGTCGCCCCAGGATGAATTTGAACCCACGACTTGCCATTCTAGAATTCAGTGTACTATCCACTACGCAGCCACATACTCCACAATGCTTTTATCAGATCACTCAATAATACAGTAATAAAAAGGTAACTGTTCCAAAAATATTGTATTGTCTTTATTTGCTACTTTGAAGCCAGCATTTTATGTTACATTTTCATACATAAATTAGTAGTAATATGGACTATAATTGAAAGCATAAAGCTCATTATAGTAGTGAATTACTTGATCTTATTGGTATATTTTCAAGATTTCTATGGGTTGGGGGGCACTACTATGACATTGGGTATTAACTGGTTCTGAAATGCAAAACACAATGTCTAAAACATCTGTAGTTTAACAGCTAAAACATTACTGTACACTATTTATTTGATTTCACTAAGGAATTTTCCGGGTTCAATAGAAGTTAAGCTCAATCGACAATATTTTTTATTTTTTTTTTTAAAAAAAAGCAAAAATCTGTGTAACAGTGAGGCTACTTAGAATAAAAGTGAATGGGGGACAATCCATACATATTTACTATTTCAAAAGTATTGCCACAAAATATAAACAATATGCACGTTAACATGATTTTAATGTGACAAAATTGCGCGCTATTTTACTAATACGTTGCCATGACGCTGTAATGTCAACAAACCCTAAAATGACACTAAAAACAATGAATTAAACAACTTTACAGCTCAAATAATACATGAGATTTGATAGAGGAATGAATGTAAGAGCTTTTATAAAATTTTAAGCTTCGTATTTCTAATTTCAAACCCTCTAGAAATTGGCCACTTTCATTAAGTACCTCACTGTCGCCTCGATTTGTTTTCTTCTTTTTAAGAAAAGTATGGACAAGTCGAAATTAATTTATGTGGTAATCAACATTATGCAACAAATTTGACCTTATATGACCTTAACTTGTATTGAACCCGTAGTATTCCTTTAACAAACTGAACAATAAATGACTCCTGTGATATTGTAAGAACAGCACAAAGAACACATGAGGAATATGTATATCTGTAGCCTACAGTATTTTAAAATAATAACCTGTTATAAAGTTTATATTCTGTGTGAGTAGTATTATTAAATGTATTAAAGGCTCTCGGTGTGCACGGGCGACTTAAAGGCCTGCTAAAAGTGCCTGACCAGGCGTTTTGTGAACGAATTGTTAAAAGTTTCGTTAACAGTCGCTCGCGGAATAGGTCATTACGTCATGTCCGATGCTGCTTCAGAAGTAATGAAACGCAACTGAACGCCTGCAATGTTTAGCAATTTTTTTCTATATCATAATTTGAAATTATTATAATAATTTTTTGTGTTGTGTGTGTGTGTTATATTTATTATTATTATTGTGCGTGTGTCGCTGAAACTTGCTTGACGCCTTGATTTGATTTGTGCGATTGTTTTGATTTAAAGCGCTCAAACAGACACACGACTTGCCTTAATACATCAAAATATCCAAGGACAAAGACACACTTTAAAGAGAAATAATAAATCCAGTTAATTGTCAGATATTATAAGGTGAGTTATTTTTCATTTTCATGAAACCTCCCTGGAATGGGAAACTGTACAAACGCTGTTATGAAAAATGTTCATTGCTGCACGTTAAATTGTACTGGGCTAACTCTTTTGTAGAGAACTCTAGCCTAATAATCATTTGGAGTTACTCTTAAAATATATTACAACTTGACATAAATATGTATTGTTTACCACCAGAAATGATAAAGCAAGCGCAGCACATTTTTCTTGTAGCCTATATCAGACAAAATATTAGGCCATACAAATATAAATAACCAATCAAAATCAAAATGCACTTGTATAACTTTTGCCAAAAGAAAGGAATCACAATTGTAAGTAAACTCAAAGTGATTGTTTGTTTGCTGTTGTTCTCATTTATTTTTTTAGATGTCGTCCAGCAGTTCTGTATTTAAGTGTCCAGAGACAGTGATCATTCCCTATGGACTCAAAACATTGCTGGAGTCTGTGTGTCGAGCTACACTCATAGAAAACCCGAGCCATATCCCTCACTTCATTAATCAATACTGCTGCGATCTGGTCAAATATAGACACAGTAAGATCACACAAACACACATCTCCCTTTATTAATCAATACGGCTGCGATCTGACCAAATACAGAGACATTAAGATCATTTTGATCAGATCAGTCAAAGTTCATGTACATTCAAATAAGAATATATACAATTATGAGATTAAAGTTGCAGCATTATGAAATTAAATTCTTAGCATTATGAGATTAAATTGATTAAACATTATGATTATAATGAGAATAAAGGAAAGGAAATTCAAAGTGATGTGATGGAGATCAGCAAAGTGGAGCAGGTGTAGATGCCGATGTAACCGTTGGGTTGACCACTGGTTGCCATTTAAGATTACACAAAAGTGACCATTTTTGAATGTCTGTGTGCTTTTGTCTTCTAATGATATTCAATTTTCTTGCATAACCAGTTTCTAGTAACTAATGCTTGGTGCTGATGTGCCAAAACACCAAGGATTATTTTTGTTGTTGTTGGTAAATCCTTAAATTTAAAGAATGATTTAACTAAATCCTTCACATCTGTTTCTTACATTCATGAAGTTGGTGCCTCGGTGCCAAAATTGGTGCCAAATTCTAAGCCAAATATTCTCAAATATAGGGTCCTCACCCTGTGGTCTGTGTGGATCCTAATGCCCCAGTATAGTGATAGGACACTAAACTGTAAAAAGGCACCGTCCTTCGGCTGGGATGTTAAACCGAGGTCCTGACTGGTCATTAAAAATCCCAGGGCACTTCTCGTAAAAGAGTAGGGGTGAAACCCCGCTGTCCTGGCCAAATTCCCTCCATTGGCCCTTCTCAATTATGGCCTCCTAATAATCCCCATCCATTAATTGGCTGTATCAGTCCTCTCCACCAACAGCTAGTGCATGGTGAGTGTACTGGCTCACTTTGGCTGCCATCGCATCATCTAGGTGGATGCTGCACATTGGTGGTGTTTGAGGAGAGTCCTCTGTTAACAATGCAAAGCGCTTTGAGTGTAGTGTCAGAAAAGTGCTATATAAATGTGACGTTCATTGATTCGTTCATATAAGTAATCCATTCACTGGTTAATTTTCTTGTTGACTGTAAACACTGTCTGTGATGCGACGTGTTTGTTTTGAGTGACACATCTCAAGAGACACAACAACTTTGACTCGAACAATCATGTGAGTTGGGGGTGGGACTACAAGTTTGGCTGATCAATGAGAGACAGGGGGTGTATTCAGAAAGCAGTTTTGAAAACAGTGTTTATTTTTGCTATTCAGTTTTAAAGATCTTTTTAACGTAGTAAATTGTAAGTAACTCTTAGACTTAGTAACTTTAATAAATGTGTGGTTTTTATCCTGAGTATTTACAATTCTGTATAAGTGCAATAAATGTTTACACATGGTTTCTTGAACTTTTCCTCCAGAGTTCTCTAAGATGGACACTAGAGAAGTGGTGTGTCTGTTTCAAAAGAATCGAGGTAAATCAACAATATGTTTGACCTCTTTTCCACCATTGGGCCAAATTGCTCTGAGCATGGTGAATAATGGTTCCAGTAGCATTTACACTTGATTTAGCTAACCGTGCCTAACTGTGCTGGTGGAACGCCTTAGTATGTGGCAACTCACGATTGGTCACTTGCTCAGTCAGTCCAGTTTAAACCTGATTTCGCAGCTCCAAACAGACAAGTTTCTGCAACAAGAACCATTTCTAAAGGGCATGCCAATGTTTACAATAAAGAAAATGTAAATAATTTAAATTGCATAAAATAATTTAAAAACCATTGGCTTTTTGACTCCTTGGTGGTGTAATTTATAGTTCTGCTATGATTTATTTATTTTTTCGGTTTTGATTTCCAGGTTTGTATTTGTGCTATTTCATTGAGTATTATGCAATAATCTCTGAGCTATTTCTAATAGAAATGAAAAATTTACACTGATCTGTTTCCTACAACAAACAGAGTTGCACCAAACATTGGATAAACAATCTTCTAGTCAGGACATCTGTACACAAATGTTACCTGCTGGAGCAGAAGAACAGGTGACCTTTCACTCCATGACTCTCAGCGATTTGACTTCTGTAAGTGCTCATTTGATGGATGCAGCATTGACTTTTACCCAGAGAACTGAACCTGTGGCTGTTGAGCTTGATTTGAACATTAACCAAACTGCTACCGAAGGCCGCACAGGAGACTGTTTAGAGGAGCTGACTCAAAATACAGCAGCCAGTAGTAGTGACACTGGAGCGTCATTAACACAAGGTATGTATGAGTTAGAAAGAGCAATGTTGGTTGGGGTCCAAAGTGCCCCTCTTGAACGCACCATGGTCAAGAATAAGGAAAATCTTTCAAGCGCGACTTTACCACAGTTCTCCATCTGCATTCGATTCAAGTGCTATTATGGTTAAGTTATCATCTACCTCAGGTGTGGAGAGACCAAGAGAACATGTTCAATTTGAAGTACCGTTTGGTGTTCAAGATTTGACTTCTGTGAGTTATCCGATGAAGGAATCCCTGACTGTTACCCAGAGAAGCAATCCTTCAACTGTTGAGCTTGATTCAAACATAGACTATCCTGCAATAGAAGGTTGCACCCCAGAAGACCTAAATGAAAATACTGCAGCCAGTAGTTCGATTGACTCTATAGTGTTTGATCATTTAGATGTGTTGTGGTACAAACTGTGTCTCTTGTGGATATCATTGTTTAGCATGGAGAAAATATTCCAGCTATACCTGTTTTTGAATTTGACGGCTGTTCTTCCTCTGCAGGTGCAAATATAGTAAAGAGACCATCTACAACAGATGTTGAGAGACCCTGGGAACATGTAGATACATTTCCTGAAGTTTATAAAACTGGAGATGTACCAGGCAGACATGCTTTGTATGAGGTGTCAACCGATGTTTTCAAACAAAATTCTGAGACAGAAATGACCTTATCAGAATCCATTCAAGCTTCTGGTTTAATGTTTGAAGAGGAGTCAGATGTGATCTTGCCTGCTGTACATTCAACAAATGTTGAGCATTACAGATCCCCTGTTAATGTGGACTCTGTCATTCTACGAGAAATGTCTGCATTCAAGACAGATGTGGAGAGCACCGAATGTACACAATTATCCATTTTGGAGTCATCTTCCACTGAGCAAAATGAGTTGACTGTAAACTGGCTGAAAATACCATCTGAATATAATGAGGTTTCTGAGGAAGACCAAGAAGTGGCAAATATATTGGCACTGAATGATCTTCGTCAAAATTGTCCATCAGAAACCCGTCTGAGACAGACCTGCATTAAGAGTCTCGAGATGATTACAGGAGGAGAAGATAAAGACACAGCAAGCACATGCTTTCACTCAGGTAGTGATTGTGAAATTCAATGTATTATTATAATACTCTGAATTAGTGAGTATGATTGACATTTTATTTATGTGTATTACAGTTTTTTCTTGATTGCTAACAAACAAAAATATTCTGTTGGCCCAAGGTCTTATTCTCTGTAGCTGTATACTTGATTAAAGATGGGAATAAAATCAAGGCTGTGAGGGATAGACTTGCAGTCATTTCAAGGGTATGCAATGTATAAAGCCTTGTAAAGCACACGTCTAATTTTCAAAATGTGTACTTACTTTAGTTTTTTGTTGAAAACATTTTAAACAACAGTACAACTCTATTGAATAGACAGTAGGTCTATTTCTCACAGCCTCATTTTCATCCCTGTGCTTGCGCTCAAACAGAGCTGGAACAAGCCAACAGAATTCAGGGATCTGGAAACGTGTTTTTCAAAGTTTAAAACTACGTTTAACTTGACACAGCATCCTAAAGCACTTATTACAAGAGATACTGAAAACCAGTGAGACACGATGCAACCAGATTGAGACAATCCAAAAGCATCTGTCTGATCTATCATGCATTACATTATGATTACATAATTATATGCATGCATTACATAATTACATTAATGCATTTGGCAGATGCTTTTATCCAGAGCGAATTAGAGTGCACTTATTGCAGGGACAATCACCCCGGAGCAACCTGGAATTAAGTGCCTTGCTCTTGCAATGATGTGAGGATAGAACCGGCAACCTTCTGCTTACCAGTTCTGTGCTTTAGCCCACTATGCCACCACCACTTATACAATATACCAACAATTAAAAATAGCACAGATGGATATTAGCCAATAATAGTTTGTTCAGTTTTTAAGGATATGAAAAAAATAACTTTTAAAGCTACTTTTTGTATTGTCTAAATGCTCTACTTTTTTTGGTGCCATAGTAAACAGTATGTATATGATTTAATGTTGGTGAATTATCTGAATTATGATTGCTATATTGTATTTATACTTATCTAAATAATTATAAATAATCATATGTTCTAATGGTATACATTTAATTTGGTTAATAATTGGAACATCATGAATAAAACATTACTTAATAAAAATAACCAACTGATAATTGATTGAAAGCTCTAATATACTGTATAAAGAATAATCAATCAATACAATGTTATTAATCATGACCCCGGACCTTAGTAAGGAATATTCCTACAATAGGAGCAATTCAAGCTTGAAGTACCTGATCTCAGCAGGGGGGCAGTAAGCAAAACTCAACGTGCTAACGTTTAGGCAATGCACAGCTGTACAAAATGAAAGTCCATGGCCAAGTCCAGTATGGCGTCCTACCATATTACTTGTACTATTTCTGCCATAGACAAATATAACAGAATTAGTAAGTGTATAAGGGGTGGTATGTCATTCTGAACTCAGTACTTTTCAAGGTAATGGTGTTCACTTGGCGCTGGGCATCTATTTTCTATGTAAACAAGTGACATTAAAGTACAGCTCCTATCTATTTATATATATATAATATACGTATATTTCTCACTATAATATGAGCTTTCTCAGCAAATAGTAATATATACGATTAATTCAAACAATTAATCAGCATATAGTATTGTGTAATTAATTTGATTAAAAATGTTATTTGATGACAGCCCATATTGATTGATTTTTTTATTTTTTTAGCATGTTGCTAGTCTGTTTCTGTGTAGTTGCTAATGTGTTCTAAATGGTTCCTGGCGTAATCTGGTGATCGCTAGGGCATTGCTATAACTTACTTAAATTTTGTGATTTTGTGATTTTTTTCAATTTCACATATTCAGAATGGTTTACTGCATCTATCTTTTGTTCAGATGTAGAGCAGAACGTGGAGACCGTGTCATATGCATCAGTGACCCAAAACGGCATTAGAGAGGAACCAACTCGTGATGAAGCCTCTTCACAAATGACAGGGGATCTCAGTAACACATGTGATGATGCTTCAGAGGTTCAGTGTACTGTTGAAACTGCTTCAGATTCTGTGAAGACGTCAGTCCAGACCAGAGTATGTGACCGGAGTGGAGCGGGAACAATTTCCCCTCTGCTCTCAAACCATTCTTTAATCACTCCACTCCGTGTTGTCCATTTCCTGCTCCACGCTCCTGGATTACAGAAACCCCCTCCATGTTCACTCCATGGCAAAATTAGCGCCTTACTACCTCACCACTGTAAATTTATTTCAGTATGCTTTTTAATATCACAACCTTCCATGCAGAAGATGTATTGAATGAAAAATAAATACACGATACTAGCAGAAAAGCTACAATGTGCTTTATTAGAACGCTAACATTACCCAAAGACTAAATTCAATCTCTAAAATGAATAACCTACAGTTAAGATTGAGATGCATTAGATTAGACTGATGATATGATTATTCAAAATATTTAATATGGGAGAGATATAAATATTCAGTATTACTGACCTTTAGATTTTCTCTCCACATGTGAACGGATTATCTTGTTTTTTTGGACACGACTTTTAGGATTTCACAACAAACCTTTGATCGTGGCAATCACCTCCCCACTCGTGTTCTCTTTTGCCATCCCATCAATAATCTTCACTATATGCCAGCTGACATAAGAATAAAGAGACAAGACACAATCATGTAGTTAAGTCAAGCTTTACAGCAAGCTTAACTCAATAATGGGGAGTGTTAAAACAGAAAGCGAAATTAACCTTCGCGCTGGAGGTGGAACATTACCAAGTGCTGCTAGATTTTAAATGAGTATATATTTTTTTTTTGTCACATTCTTTCTGGTTATATCAGAAATTCCATCTTTCCTTCATGCCAATAGTGTTTAACACTGCTTAACATGTGGTGAATTATTGCATTAAGGTCCATTGACAGGTGTTTTGCCCATGATAGAGCATTAGTGGAGCGTTCTTGGAGCGAGAGAAAACAATAAATCTCTGATTTTTTTAAAAACCCGCTCCGCGCTCCAGGCAAAATCATGCCGCTCCTCTCCACTCACGTACTCTGGTCCAGACCCAGAAGAGTTTGACTGATGGAGATGCTTATGATAAACGTGATTGACCTGATTGACACCATTACAGTGAAACTCTCTGAGAAACCCTCTGTGACAAAATCTGCCCACAGGAACTTCAACAAGAATCCTGTGCCGGGACATTTACTCAAGAGAGCATTGAGTCCAAACTAGCCTCCACAACAGAAGAACACAGATCTCCTGACATTTCTTCTGAGATCTCAAAGAGAAAAGGTAATATTCAAACCCTTCATACATAACAACTAGCGATGTAACTGTTTCAAATGAGTTTAATTAAGATAGAATGGACTACATTTACACAGCATCATATAAACTTGACGTAATTTAAATTATCTCTATTAAATTATCGTCACAGTGAGCGCAGCACACAAACATGTTGGAATCTGAACCTTTATTTATTTGGGGAACCCCAAGTTGCTTCCAATGGCAGGCTAACACACTGCCTTGCATGGCCGCTCTGACGCCATTGGTGTATGAATGGGTGAATGAGTCAAGGCGCTATATAAGTGCAGACCATTTACCCCTCCAAAGCAGTTGAAGTCCACACTGTGGGAATAGTTTGGATATGTTAAAGACCCACAAGGCATCATCAGTGTCTCTGTTACCCAGTTTGTAAGGTTTGTAGAGGGAAAAAGGCATTGTTGACATTACATCATCATAGCAACAAAGTTGTAAAATTGGCTGTAACTTTACACAGAAAAGGTTAGTGAGTGGTTTTATCACACTAAACTCATGATCGCATGCATGTCCTTTATGTTTTGTGGCTATACGTTGGAAACATTGAGTATTTTAACATTTTCAAATTGGTGCCTCACTGTAACACACTGTTTTATAAATAAAAGGAAGGATGAGTCGAAATACATTTTTGAACTTAAAAGTAATATCACTGTCTTCTCATTCTTTCAGACTTAAGTCTTTGCTTTAAACCATTGTTTTTGTTGAATCAGGCCTAATTTGGCAATAATATGTTTTCTCTGCATCAAAGAGGACAAATGGGCAGATGCTGTCTCACCGTCTGGTATCATGGGAAAGGCTGTGTGTGCTTCCAAGACAACTCAAACATCTAATGAAGAAGGTAGCTTTTTCAAACGGTGATCTCATTCACATTACTGGACAGACCTTTGAGGGTTATGTTATTTGTTTAAGTAAAGTCAGCATAAATTAAGTCCAATGCAACATATACACTCAGTGACCACTTTATTAGGAACACCTACAGTACTTATTCATGTGATTATCTAATCAGCCAATCATGTGGCAGCAGTGCATAAAATCATGCAGGTATGGGTCAGGAGCTTCAGTTAATGTTCACATCAACCATCAGAATGAGGAAAAAATTTAATCCCAGTAATTTCAACTGTGGCATGATTGTTGGTGTCAGAACCTTCTGTCAGCCAACACCAGAAACTGAGGCTGCAGTGGGCACAGGCTCACCAAAACTGGACAGTTAAAGAATGGAAAAATCTGAGGAATCTGGATTTCTGCTGAGGTACACAGATGATAGTCCCACTGCAGCCTCAGCTTTCTGTTTTTGGCTGACAGAACTGGAACCCAGCATGGTCACAGCCGTCCATTCGACATGTTGTGCATTCTGAGATGCTATTCTGCTCACTCAAAACCAGTACTCAAACCAGTCTGGCCATTCTCTGTTGACCTCTCTCATTGGAGCCAAATGGTTTTTGACACCATTCTGAGTATATTCTAGAGACTGTTGTACATGAAAATCCCAGGAGATCAGCACTTTCAGAAATACTCAAACCAGCCCATCTGTCACCAACAATCATGCCACAGTCAAAATCATGGAGACATTTTTTCCCCATTCTGATGGTTGATGTGAACATTAACTGAAGCTCCTGACCCATACAACCTGTTGCCACTGTTGATTGGCTGATTAGATAATCACATGAATAAGTAGATTTACAGGTGTACCAAATAAAGTGGTCAGTGAGTGTAGATATTCAGAAATGATATTACTGTAATGAGATACAAGTAATGAGATGAGAATGTTAAATATATGTTATTTTTTTCTTCTTTTGATTATGGGTTGAAATATAACCTGGAATGTATAAACATGCTGTAAAATATGCTGAATTTGCCTTTAATTGAGATTAAACTTGCCCCAGGGGCTACTAAAATGAAAATGTCCTTGAAAATTATCTTAAGGAAAATAAATAAAGTTCTCAGGATAAATTATAAGAAGTTCTTAAGAATGTGCAATTCTTTAATAATTCTTAAGAAGTTCTCCGAGAGAGCGCATCCTTTGAATTTAATTGCTTCTGACCTTGTGGTCACCACTAGGTCAGAAGCAGTAAGAATTGGGCATTAAGAAACATTTATTGTTTTAATTTCATGATGGCATTTGCATGGTTTGAAAGCTTTCAATTAAAACTACATAAAACACAAATCAGTCAAAAACGTGTTTTGGTCTAAAATCACATTTCTACATAAACAGCCCATTGCGAATTTCGGCTTAACATGATCGAACAAGTCACATTTGAAACAACCCAGTAAATTCATCCAACAAATCAAACACACAGTGCATCAAACCTTTGGGGATTTAAGACGTCTTTAACAGGCTAATTTAACTTTAAGATGTTATTTACGACATTTTTTAAAAACTTGAATTAAATGAACATTTAGGTATTTTTCTTAAGTAAAGGGTAAGAACTTTCTTAACCCATATGTTGTGTTCTGGTATTTATGCTTCGCAAAGTCCAGATTCTAAGCTTTAAAATGACACCTATTTTGTTCAGATCATGCAAGTGGTTATTTATTTATAAAATTCAGTCATTGTTTACTCACCCCTGTGTTGTTATAACCCCTTTGACTTTCTTTCTTTTTCTTAACCCAAAGGGAGAACTTTTTCACAGACTGTGACGCGTTTCCACCTTATTTAGTGGCATAAATCTAGCCATTTTTTTATATGATAATTTTATCTATTATATTTATACATATATATTTTTTATGCCCTTTTTTCTCCCAATTTGGAATTCCCACTAGGTCACTCACCTCAATCCGGGTGGTGGAGGACAAGTCCCAGTTGCCTCCGCTTCTGAGACAGTCAATCTATGCATCTTATCATGTTGCTCGCTGTGCATGACACAGCGGAGACTCATAGCATGTGGAGGCTCATGCTACTCTCTGCGATCCACAAGAAACTTTTCCCATTGATAGCGAGAACCCTTAATTGCGACCGCGAGGAGGTTCCCCCATGTGCCTCTACCCTCCGGGCCTATTTGGTTGCTTAGGAGAGCTGTCTGGAGTCACTCAGCACACCCTGGATTCGAACTCACGACTCCAGGGGTGATAGTCAGCGTCATTACTCGCTGAGCTATTAAAAATGAAATACCACAGCTGTGAGGGGGTTTCGATTACAGCTGCTGAGAGAGTGACAGTAAATTTGGCATCTTCTCCTGTCTGACTGTCTTAATCCACGCTCTCTAGAAAGTCATTAAAATGTAATGGTGGGTTTTTCCTTTTGCTAACGGAGAAAATAATATTTTCTGTGGTCTCCCATTCACTGCTGTCGAAGTTTACCCTGCAATCGTTTACGTCCATGTCCCAAAACCCGGAGTGTGAAAAAGTTTTGTGCTCAGTGATATCACACAATGGCAGTTTATGCTGACTACCTCTTCAAGATTCAAAAAGATGCAAAAGTATAATTCAGACGTCGAATAAATTATTCCATGAGACTCATGATTGTTATGAAAATATACGATGAAGTTTGGTGAGAAACAAACTGAAATCTAATGTATTATTTAGTGAAACTGTTGACCAACCGTTACTTTCCTCTGCGCATTAATGAGACTGCACAACAGCTTCAATAAACTATTATGAGAAAGTTTGTGGGCGGAGTTTCCTGCCGCAATATCGAAAAAGTAAACCAAGCGATTGACAGAATGTACTGTCGCTCAACACGGCTGTTAAGTCCAAAACTCTGATTGATATAGAAATGATACTTTTTATCATGTGTCATTGCAGTCAGGTTAGGACACTGTAGCTGCGTTCGGCCTCCTCTGTCAATCTCTCTCAGTTTGATTGAGTACTCTATTTCAAACAAATAAAGCTGGGCATAGAAATGCCTCTATTCTCTGACTACAACACATCAGACATATTTTGCAAGTTATGTAGGGAATAAAGGAAATGCGACAAAAAGTATTTGATCACCTGCTGATTTTGTACGTTTGCCCACTGACAAAGAAATGATCAGGCTATAATTTTAATGGTAGGTTAATTTGAACAGTGAGAGACAGAATAACAACAAAAAAATCCAGAAAAACACATCAAAAATGTTATAAATTGAATTGCATTTTAATGAGGGAAATAGAAGGGAAACACTTGGCTTTGAAGCGAGGCCATAGAGAGTGATGAGCTTTCTCGGGACGTCGAGTCCAGAGCTTTCTTGGACCTCACATGGCGAGGAACCTGGCCGTCAGCGGAGCGACCAGACGAAGCATGTGCAGGCAGAAGTGCGGAGAGCCGAAGAGCGTGTTCTTCCTGTTTGGAAATATTTGAACTGAAATTGGCCGCATCCCCAAAGGTGTCCCGCACCAATCAGAAGTGACTTTTCAGAGTCACATGGTCAACTGGGCTGTCTTTTCTGACAGTTGAGTTATGGTCCTTTGTTTCAGATTCTTAAAAATTTCCCGCTCAAAAATAGTGCATATTTAATCATGAGCTTTTATTTCTTGAGAATGTTACAAGCGACATGATATTCGTTGTCATCAGCTTTCTCTGCATACACCAGCGAACGCTTACATACTAAACATGACATTTTTTCATGGCTGTTATACGTGTAGGTAATAAAACATGAAAATCTCTGGTTACAAAGTCATATTGGTTTTACACGTCATTGTATTTTATCAAGTTAAGCCTTATAGTTACCATTCTTAGTAGAATGAGATAAATCATACAAAATGAAAGATTATATTTATCAATCATAGGGGATTGCACATAGCTACACACATTTTAAAGAGGTCCATCAGTCTATATTCATTAATTTGTCAGGTACAAACGTTACCACAGTTGAAAGCGATTTTCAGCATTATTTAGCAAGGCTAGGTAAGGATGAAATGTCTTAGAATTGTGCAAATCTGATGGTCCTTGTAACCTTACACAGAACTGCGTGGTTTAACTGTGTGGGATTCCGAATGAAAGCCTGTAATTTATGACATGGAAACATTCCAAACTGAAAGGCTGGGTTTTTCCTAGATCCAAATCATGTTGCTGGAATTCTTCTGCATATATAACTGCATATATAATCTTACAGTTTGGTTCTATGGTTTGTGTGCAGCTGTGTTGTGTTCTGTTGTTTCTATCACTGTGGAGGTCCTGTTTTTAGATGAACAAATTGCATTTTATCTTGAACGCCCCATGTTCAGAGGGGGCTGCTTGAATTGTTTCTCTCGTGCAGTCTCATCAGGAATGTTCATAAGAGAGTAAAGGCCAAAACATACTTCACGCAAGTACGCAGACACGAGCGCTTGGCCAACGCGTTGTCCTGTTGTACATACATTATGTGCACTCTTGCGTTGCTAGAGTATGTTTGGGCCTTAAAGGTCGATCAACAGTATCACTAAATAATACATTCGATTATGGTTTGTTTCTCACCAAAACTCATCATATGCTTTCATACAATCATGAGTCTTCTGAATGATACTTTTGCATCCTTTTGAAGCTTGAAAAGGTAGTCACCATTAACTGCCATTGTGTGACCTCACTGAGCACAATGTTTTTTCATAATTTCTCCCTTTGGGTAAAGGGTTATAACAACACAGGGGTAAGAAAACAATTGAATTTTTATTTTAGGGTGAACTATACCTTTAAGTTAGGAGTTAAAAAGAAAATTGTGATGAAGAAGAATTTTCTTAAGAAATAGAAGCCTAACACTAAATAACTCACAATAATGATCTTGTGGTTAAATGACAATGTCTGTAATTCTTTATTGCTGTGCTGTTTTGTCCTCAATCATAGTGCTATTAATATCACATGTAATTTGCCATCTTTCTACGGCACAGATAATGAAACATTCACTAGGGTGTTGCAGCCGCATGGGTCCAGTGGAAACACATACATACAAAACTATGGCTCTGGACAGATAGTGTTGTTGACGACGCAGTGCCCTCACCAGTGCCCTCATCAGTCAGTGTCATATCATCAGGTGCAGACACACGCTCAGCGCACAGATGAAGGAGTCTCGTCTGTCAGTCTGTCCATGACAGTGTCCACAGACAACAGCTCATCAGCCGTCACAGAGAGTACAACATCCGCTCATATCTGTGATCGGTCTCTGATGTCTGATGAAGATGATAATGAGAGGTTCATGTAGCATGCCATCAATTCAATAGGTATTTACTGGTAAATGGTAAAAAAAAAAAACTTCTTTTCACATTATTTGGTACAATTCATGGAATGAGAGAATCTCAGAAAAAACTGTCAAGAAGTGCCCAAGACAGATTTAAAGAAATAAATTATATTTGTGTAAATAAAATACGAACAATCAATTATCATGCTGTATTACATAATGGGAATCTAATTAGAATCATCGAACAAACTCGATAGCAAAACGCGCATAATTAAATTGTGGGAGTGAAATGTTATTTTTTGTCATAATGCAAAAAATAACATTTTCTTCTTGCAAAACAGAAGTTATTTGAATTTGGATTGAAATATGACATGTTTTCATGAGATTCACTCTTATTATATTAGATTCAGAAAAGTCACAAATTCAGAAAAGTTTCATGAAGCCTTTATTAATCAACAGTAGAAAGTTATGTTTCATAATACTCATAAATATTGTTTTAACATTTGGAAATGTGCACTTCCCAGGGTTCAACTGCTTTGTGGACATGACAACAAATAAAGGCCCATGTTTCTGCATATTCATCTGTTATGATTATTGCATAATTTCCTTTTCATATATATCTATTGATCTATATCAAACCTGTCAAAAAAATTGAACAGGAAAAACCTGCATTAAAATTTGTACCACCTTTGTTAAACATTAAGCTAACTGTTCAAAATATACAAGCAACACTAGTTTTCTATCTGTATATGAATATATGGCCATGTTTAAAAGAAACAAGTTATTTGTTAGTTTGTTTACATATTGAAGATTATCTGACATATCTGTCATCACCTATGATATATAAAATATGCATATTGTTTAATACTACACTTTGATCTGGTGAAAGATAAATGACAGGGTATATACAGTACGTATATTGTTCTTGTATATCATGGCGCATGTAACTATCATATTATCACAATTTAGCATCATTCATAACAGAACATTTCCTGTTATTAATATACTGTACTGTATATATTATATGCAATCAAATGCTTTCCTGAGCAGGAGTGTGTGGTGTATATGCGCTCCAGTACTTTGAGGTCAGTATATGTCAGATAGACCGCAGTAGTTCCTGCTCCAGTACCCGCCGGTGTAGATCCAGTCCGCAGCTCTGGTGTGAGGGTTCAGCCCCTGCTCAAACCACCTACATGATGACATGAACACGAGTTTTATATTTAGCTGTAGATTAATGCATTCATGTGTCCTTCAACAAAACATTTATCATATCATATTTTTATCTTTCGCCTTCAGACACACATTGCAATCACACACTGATGTCCGTGCACAAATGAAAGTTTAATCACATCATAGACAGTAAAGGTGTGTACAATAAGCTGCTGCAGGGCAAACACACTGACAGTTCCACCCCTACTGCCATGGCCAAAAGTATTGGCAGTGACATAAATTTTGTGTTTTGCAAAGTTTGCTGCTTCAGTATTTGTAGATTCTTTTTTCACATGTTTCTGTGGTATACTGGAAAACAATGATAAGCGTTTCATAAGTTTTAAAGGCATGTATTGGCAAAAACATTAAATATATGCAAAGAGTCAATATTTACAGTGTTGACCTTTGTTCTTCATATTCTCTGGGCCAAATCCTGACTGATGGCGATTCATTCTTGACTTATTAGTGCTCAGAGTTGATCACAATTTGTGGGCTTCTGCTTGTCCACTTGCCTTTTGAGGATTGACCACAGGTTCTCTATGGGATTAAGATCCAGGGCGTTGCCTGGCCACGGATCCAAAATTTCAATGTAATAATCTCCAAGCCACTTCATTATCACTCTTGCCTTGTGACATGGCGCTCCATCATGCTGGATCATTGGGAGAAGTTGCTCTTGCAGGACGTTTTGATACCATTCTTTATTCACGGCAGTATTTTGGGCAGAATTGTGAGAGAGCCCACTCCCTTGGATGAAAAGCAACCCCACACATGGATGGTCTCAGGATGCTTCACTGTTGGCACAACACAGGACTCATGGTAGCGTTCACCTTTTCTTCTCCAGACTATCGATTTTCCAGATGTCCAAAACAGTCGGAAGGGCGCTTCATCAGAGAAAATAACTTTGCACCAGTCTTCTGCTGTCCAATCCTTGTACTTTCTGCAGAATTTCAGTCTGTCCTTGATGTTTTTCTTGGAGAGAAGTGGCTTCTTTAGTGCCCTTCTTGACACCAGGCCATTGTCCAAAAGTCTTCACCTCACTGTACGTGCAGATGCACTCACACCAGCCTGCTGCCAATATTGAGCAAGATCTGCACTGGTGGTGACACGATTCTGTAGCGACTAAGGAGGAGACGTTCTGGCACTTGCTGGACACTCTGGGATGTCCTGAAGCCTTCTTCACTGCAGTTGAACCTCTCCTTGAAGTTCTTGATCTGGAAAATGATTCTTTCAGGTGCAATATTCATTGCAGCAATTTGATACTTTCTTTAGAGTAAACATAGCTAACAAGAACACAATGATTCGAAGCACTTCTTCCCTCCTTTTATAGCAATCAGTCTGCTTTTATAATCCAATCAGAATGATAGAGTGATTTCACCTGACTAATACTCATTCACACTTTCCCAGGTGCTGCTGATATGATTATTGAAATGATGTTAGTTGGTCATTTTGTGACAGGGCCAAAAAGCAGTGAAATTTGGGTTTTTGTGATAAAGTTCTTATCACTCTGCACAATAATCTAGAAACAATGTGAATCAACAACACAACAACTGAAGCAGAAATATTTGTGAAACACTAAATTTATGTCACTGCCAATACTTTTGGCCACGGCTGTATATTGTGCTTCAGACCTTCAGAATAAATAAGTCTGTTGCTTGGCTGTAAAAGAACACTCCTGGAGAACTTTAATTTTGTCCAAGATATATACACATCATGATGATGAACTAATAAAAATTAAGACATTAATCATATCGTGTCTTCAGTTGCCCACTGAAGCTAAGCAGGGTTGAGCCTGATCAGTACTTTGGGAAGATTAAGGTTCCTGCTAGAAGAGGTATTAGGGAGGCCAGCATGGGGGTGCTCACCCTGTGGTCTGTGTGGGTCCTAATGCCCCAGTATAGTGATGGGGACACTACTGTAAAAAAAAAAAAAAAGGCACCATCCTTTGGATGAGACGTTAAACCGAGGGTGTAACCCCGGGGTCCTGGTCATATTCCCCCATTGGCACTTTTCAATCATGGCCTCCTAATAATTCCCATCTATTAATTGGCTCCATAACTCTCCTCTCTCCTCTCCACCAACAGCTGGTGTTTTGTGAGCGTACTGGCGCACTTTACTGCCGTTGCATCATCTAGGTGTATGCTGCACACTGGTGGTGGTTGAGGAGAGTCCCCTGTTCACTGTTTTAAACGCTTTGAGTGTAGTGTCAGAAAAGCGCTATATAAATGTGACATTCATTCATTCATTTTAGAGCAGTGCTGGGGAAGCTACTTTGAAACTGTAGCTTGAACTATAATATTACTATAATATTATTTGTCATGGTTACTATAATATTACTATTGTAAAGGTGTGGTTAATTTTCATAATTTGTTTGGACACATATAAAACTGAATCAAAATATAGTGATAAACAGCAGCAAAATATTTCACTTTAAAAAACAAGGCAAAGGGGAGCCTGGGTATCTCAGCGAGTATTGACGCTGACTACCAACCCTGGAGTTGCGAGTTGGAATCCAGGGTGTGCTGAGTGACTCCAGTCAGGTCTCCTAAGCAACCAAATTGGCCTGGTTGCTAGGGAGGGTGGAGTCACATGGGGTAACCTCCTCCTGGTCGCGGTTAGTGGTTCTCGCTCTCAATGGGGCGCATGGTATGTTGTGCATGGATCACAGAGAGTAGCATGAACCTCCACGTGCGGAGTCTCCGCTGTGTCATACATGAAGAGCCAAGTGATAAGATGTGTGGATTGACTTTAAGACAATCAAGTGAATCATATATGTGAACTAATTTATTTACACAAACCGTCCGAAATGACCGACTTACTAAAATGAACACTAAATATAAGGGAATCGCTTATAACTGGTTAGTTTACATGAACTCTCCAAAAGAACCAATTCACTTAAATTATTTTGTTTTACAAGCACTTCATGACAAAGAGGTTTAATCCTGCCTCACGCTAGCTAATTTATTCAGGCGTAAGCCTCATTTACATAATCGCCGGCCAGATGGAGCACGCATTAGCTTCTGCCAACAGGAAATTGTTAATCCCTTGACCGTCAGGTCTCCCTGCCTTACAAAAAATCTAAAGTTGCCACAAAATTGCCACTCATTTTCACATGCAAATGAGCTTATTATTCGGCACAGATGTTTGCAAGAAATTTGCAGCACTTTAGGTTATGGTGAACCTGCAGCTAAACTTTGGCAGTAATGAAGATGTTGTAGCAAGTTTGTTACAACTCAAGATTTTTTTGTAACAGGAGTTAATGGTTCCAGCAACTGAAAAAAACAAAAAAAACATCAAACTTGACAAAATATTTCTGTCGCCATGGCAGGCTCTTCTTGACAAGTGACCAACGAGCTTCTCTTTTTACTGAAAACTGACAAGACGTCTTGCTGATCTGGATGTTTTCATTAGCGATCACATTCAGCTGCATATCATCATAAATGCAGATTGTAATCTAAAGTGATTCTGTCTCCAAGCGTTTTTTCTTGGGGTTATCTTACACTAAAATGACAAATAAAATCAAAAATTGAGGCACAACAGTCTGTTTTTATTGAACGTAATTTCTTTACACATTGAAAGCTGCATGAACATCAAAGCAGAGAGGATAAATGTGAAAATAAAATTCACAAGGTGAAGTTACTCCATGATTCGAATCCTAAATCACTCTATTATAATTGATAATGTACTACTCCTGTGGTTATTTTGATGATCTACATGTGACGGAGTCGGGGAGATAATCGGTATGTCTGTCACCCCTCCACCATTCTGAATAAGCAGCGTGACATACCTCAGAATAAGAATTTCATAAAATATCGAAACATTAATCGGCACATTATTTCCTCAATACATTTTTGAGTCAATGAAATGTTAGCATAGGTGACATTTAAATTGGAAGTCTAATTTGTGTGCTTTACAAGGGCGACCCCCTTTAATTTACCCTGCCGCTCACACATTATCGAATTTGTGTTGAGAAATATGTATGAAGAGACCAAGACTTTGTGCAATGATTAGCTATATTTATATCTGAAAAAGGTGATATAGATTGTTGATCATCAGGAAAACGTTCTGATTATCGATGCGTGAAAAAGGCATCAATCCCAAGCCTACCTCCGACTGAAGAGAGCTAGATCTCAGTAAAACAGTCAGTAAGTGTTTCACCCTCAGTCAAAATCAAGTTTGTTTGTAGTTGGCTAGTGTGACGCTGGGATGGAGTGTGTTTAATTACTGCCTCGGCCACATCGTTGCAATTGCAATACAATATGACAAATGTAGCATTTTGTGACGCTATAGTGCTATTCATTGAAATTAATTGCTAGAAAAGCTACACTATTTTGGAAAAAAAAGTTGAACTGTTACTGAAAAATATAGCCACCTACTCTCCAAATCTTATCCAGATGAATTAAATTTTCCAAAATGCTTGTTTTACATACCCAAAGCAATTGTCATAAATAAAAGAAAATGGTTGACTAGAACACAAGCCACCACATGCAGTGGCTCATAACTAGGGCTGTCAATTAAACTCATTAATTCAGTCCACTTAATTATTGTTAAAAATTTTTAAAGTGTTAAAAATATTAACGCAATTAATCATGTCACTGGACCGTAATAAGGAATATTCCTGCCATCAGAGCAATTCAAGCTTGAAGTACCACCTTTTTTCTCCAGGGGGCAGTAAGTGAAACTCTAGCTGTATAGACAATGCACAGCTTGTACAGAGAACAAACGACACCAACACAGCAGACAGCACAAGATGAGAACACTTTTTTTGTGTTTAAACGCAGCTTGATGGAGCGCAAATCCGATAGCAGGGTTCTCAAGACATGTGACGATGTTTAACTTGGCACAATGTCAACAGTATGTTTTAACTTTTATAACTTTCCTTTTACAACTTTTTTTTCCTGCAACATCTTCGCAAAAGCAATGCAACAATGAAAATAACACTCAAAGTAAAAACCTTGAAAATATCAACAAATGTATACACTTCTTGCAGAAAATATTGAGAAAAAAATATGAACCGCTTTTTTATAATATAATTAATAAACACTTCTCAAAGAAAATCTAAAATAAATAAAAACAACTCTCAATCAAAAGAATTACAAATTTTCAGCAAGGAATACCAGCTGGTCAGGTTTCAGTGCTGATCTGCTCTGATGGCGCACTTGTGGCAGTGATGCTGAGATATTGCAGGGGGTTGGTTTTACCATCAACTTTAACAGTCTGTACGTAACTGTTAAGCTGTATTTCAATGGACTCTCTGTCTGATTAAGGGACAGCTTGGCTTTGGCTTGATGCGATTTTGAAGAATCCCAAACTGATGCGGTTTTGAAGAAGCAGCTTTGGTTGGTGGCATTGAGACTCGCTCTGCAAACTTTGCCTGTTCAGCTGCTAGACTCTCCATCTCTGCAGCAGTGTTGAACTTCATGTAGTCCACTCTCTCTGCCTTTATGTATGCAGTTTTAAAGCGAGGATTGAGTCAGAATATTTTCAATAGGTCAATAAATGCACACATTGATGTCCTTGGTGAGTTGGGTATCATCATTCTGTGGCTTAAAAACCTTCTCAATGAAAAGATAAAGCCATTATCAGTGGTGGCACAGACTTGATGATCCCCATGATTTAAGTGCTACTCTTAAGATTTGGGCTAAAGATCATCTCTCCCTTATTGTCTTCGGAAAAATAGGAAATCTGAAGACATCTACTGCACAATGTCAAGTCTACATTGAAGTGAATCGTTAAGCTCAACAACAACCGATCTGTGCGAGGCAAACTATGAAGTATAAAACATTGTGAAGCTCCTCTTCAATTTTCCCTCAACATTCTCCGTGCAATCGCTGCAACTCGTCTTTACTGTAGCACTGGCAGCTCAGAATCCCATATCTCGATTCAAGTATTGAATATTGATTCAAGTATGTTCTTTTCTACACTGTAAAGTGGTGCTATGTGTTTGCAGATATGCATTGTAATGGCTTTTCATTTTTTCCATCCCCTTGAGATTTTCCCAAATGGATTGCCTCTGACAAATTAGTTTGAATTTGTTTCTTTTTTTATGTAAATGGAAAAAAATATGAAAGGTAATAAAACATTTCAAACCTTATTTTCCATTCCTCATTTGATTTGGAGAGACTTTTTCGTGCCACTCTCTGTTTTTCCTCCAGTCTGTTCTTCTCTGCACCCGCTACATCTAGAGAAAAAATAGCAATTTAAAAGACGTACACATAAAAGCAATGAAACCCCTACATATTTGTAGTTATGACTAAAAGATTTACATTTCTTACTTTAAATATTTCTCAAAAAAAGGTAAAAGACATATTGTAGTTTTTAAACTACGAAAATAGGCCGGCCACACATCTCCACTCAATAATTTTGAGACTGCATGAGTACGAGATTATTTGTACCGATATTTCCATTCTCCAGTGCTCTGATATCAGGCCTGAGACGACAGTCTGTGTGTGGAATCACTTGCTCCATCTCTCCATCCAACTCATTTAACTGCAGAGCAAACGACGTGAAGGCATAGTACTGAGAGAGAGAGAGAGAGAGAGAGAGAGAGAGAGAGAGAGAGAGAGAGAGAGAGAGAGAGAGAGAGAGAGAGAGAGAGAGAGAGAGAGAGAGAGAGAGAGAGAGAGAGAGAGAGAGAGAGAGAGAGAGAATTTTGAAAAAAAAAAAAGAGAAAGAAAATAATTATTTTGAGCTACTATTATTGATCATCTCTTGGATTAGTGATTTAAACAAACATCTAAACCTAAAGACAGAACTTTAAAATAATTTTTCATGCAGAAAAATGAGAATTGATAAAAGACTGCTCTGATACTTGAAGAGAAATAAACATGCCAGACCATTCCTTAATAGTAGTCATTTTTCCTTATGACAGAATATAATTTATATCTATAATGTATGCACACAAAACTTCAACACATTAATGTGCTACATGTTTTATGTTTGTTTAATATAAATTTAAGTCTAGCTAGTAAATTTTCATATCTATTAAATTGGAAAATGTTACCATGTTTGAAAATGAATCACATCATGAGAACAAAATTGAGTTGAGTTTGAGGATTTAATGGTGCAATATTCAGCTCACTTTCCGAGAGTTCTCTGGTCGGGGTGATATCCTCCAGATGAGGTCACTTCCTGCAATCATCTGCACGGTCTCGGCCTCTGGTGGGGGCATCTCATCCGGCTCCTCATGCCCATTATTACTCTGAAAGAGTTCAGTAACATTTACCAAATAAACAAAACATTTCTGCTATATTTAATCATCAGACATGCTTTCCGCTTCTTAAAATGTCAAAAACATTTGTACTGTGCATTACAACATTAGACATTATGATTAATGTTAATAAACACAACTCTTGATGGATATACGGTTATACCATCTTCTACAGTTAAGAACTTGGGTGTTGTGTTTTAAAGCAATCTATCCAATCTCTCCAGAAATTAAATTTACAATGACTACTAACTGCAGCCTGTGCCAACCATACAACAAGGGATACTTCATTGGCAACTTTACCGGAAATGATCTGCCACAAACTTCTAGCCAGACTGTGAGGCAGGGAAGACTACACTCTCCTTAAATAAAATACATAGACAATAAATGAACACCAACTAAAGCATTCATCAGCCAAATAAAAGTACACTTCATCTACATGCACATTCATTATTGAAGACACTCATTCAATAATCTTACTGCTAATTCATACACAATCCTTTAGTTTTAAACATTGGTCACCAACATCAACAACAATATAGTTGTTGGATAACTTATTTTCTTCAATAAAAAAATATATATATTTGAAAACTGTATCTTGTATTTACTCATATAAAATGTTGCCTTTGTTTTATGTTATATCTCGTTTGAAGATAAATATATACATAAAAATAGAAAAATCAGGAAGGGGGCAAATACTATTTCAAAGCACTGTATTGGCATTATATTCATGCTATATAGCCAGAGGGATCCTCCAGCTGAACCTGGTTTCTCCCAAGGTTATTTTTCTCCATAAACTAACATCGTATTGATCCTTGCCACAGTTGCCTTTGACTTGCTCAGTGGGGGCCTAAAGATAAATAATTTATAAGGCATAATTTTCAATTGTATTATTCATTTAAACCAAACAATGAGGACTTTAAAACATCACAGCATAATTTTCTGCAAAGTTGCTTTGACAAAATGTGTTGTGAAAAGTGCTATACAAATAAATTTCCAAGACATTATCCCACTTATCCATTTATTTGGTAGGTAGCTGTGTAATATGACATATTAATTTGAGGTATTGAGAATGTACTTTATTATGTGAGAAGAAAGAGACTGAGTCCAGAAATAGCTGAATTCCATTTTTGCATCTGAGATCTGATGAACCTGTAGCCAGGGTTGAGAGGGTTACTAGTTAGATTACTGAAGGTCTTTAATTTATTTGTAATACTTTGGATTACTTCATCAGCACTGGTAGATTTGTTCAAATGTTTTGTCTATAAAAACTCTGTTTAGACTCAGTGCAGTAAGACAAAATACACATGTTAAAAATACATTATCTGAAAAACCCAAATATCTTATGCAGTGTTGTTTCTAAAACAAGATAAATCAAACTGATCTTGTTTTAAGGATTTGTAGAAATTTTTACAGAAAAATACAACAATTATTATCACGAATACGATTTTTGCCCTAATATAAAAGATCTTACTAGAAAAGAAATTATGATTTAACGTGAATTTTCTTGATAAAAAATATGATTGAATCTGGGAACATGTGCATGTGTAATGGCTAGAAATAGCATTTTAGCTTAGCGTAAAGCTAACAATTTACACAAGGTTTATTTCTATTTCTTCTGCTCCAAACTTCAAACTTATTCCAAACTTACTTCAAACATACTTCTTTGTCTACTCGTATGAATGTAACACATCATAAGAAAGTGTTCCGCCTCTGTTCAAATGCACTTTGGATCCCATCATTTATATGTATAAATGTTTTCCATCTGAAAGGACTAAATATTAAATGAAACAAATGACAATAAAATGCAAAGTAATCTCCTCAGTAATCAAAATACTTTTTGAATGTAACTGTATTCTAATGACCAATTATTTAAATTGTAATTGTAGTGGAATACAGTTACTTATATTTTGTATTTTAAATATGTAATCCCATTACATGTATTCTGTTACTCCCAACCCTGCCTGTAGGATGTTTATTTTGCAAAAATGGCAGGCTGATTGTTTATTTTACAAGACTACTTGCTAATTAAAAATGTAATAAAAAATTGATGATTTGAGTTAAAATTATGTAATTAACTTGTTGAGATCGCAGAATAATATGAGAAATTGGAATGAAAACCCACAATACCGGATCAGATATCCAGTGAAATATCACTTTATCCTCTCCCCACTTAATCTCTTTATATTTATATGCAGATGCCGAAATTGACAAGTCAGAATTAATTATTCTAGAGAGCCGTGCAATAATCATTAATAATCACCTGTGTACTGCCCTTCTTATTGGCAGAGCTCTTCATGTCTGATTTTCTGTGAGCATCAAATGCCATTGGATCCACAGAGTACAAACACTCTGTCCACTTGCCATAGAGAGCACAGATCTTCTTTTTACTAGACACATGTTATACAAAGATAGTACAGACATCTTATATACAGGTCATAATTCACAGTTCAGTAATGTAAAACTGAATGCACTGTCATGTATCAAAGACAAATAAAATCCAAAATGTCAGAAATTAATTATTGGAGTTGTATTTATAGTGCATACCTTTTATCAAGTATGTATCCTTCCACTTTATGCAATTCGTTGCCAAAGATGCCACACGGTTTGAAGGTTAGACAACATCTTTCCCCAGTTCTGTTAAAAAGCACAGTGAAAATTATTTCAGTTTTTTTTTTAATTCCATATGAAGGTACACTGTTTTCCATTCTTCTCAGAACCTAATAAAGGACCCACTATCTCATTTAATAATATTGTGTTGTACTATTGTGCAATAATAACAAAAATATATATCCATTGGGAGTTAATACTTATTCTTACGCATGATTAATAATTTCAACATTGCCATATTGCTCAATCCATAGCTGACCCATGATTATGTTATGAACACAGCAGGTAGGGTTGGTCCAGGTGTAAGCTTCATTATGGCTGTAAAACAACAACAATAAATAAGTCCATCAATAAAATAGATGATTATTTAGAACACTGCATAATAAATGTTGATCTATGGATGTAAGTATGACATGTTTACTAGTGCTCTTCTTTAATGAATATGTGCATACTCCTAATGTTTATAAGTGCACAAGGCAGTATATTGCATCACTCACGCAGGAAGCTCCAGGGTAATGATTCCGCGAGGTTCAGCTTCCACACTCTTTCCCCAGAATTTGAGTTTAGGATAAATGGAGCCATGAAACACAAAGTCATTCTTTATACCCTCAGCGTGGAAAGCACTGACAGGTGGGTGATGACTGACTTGCTCAGACATCCATCTGAAGCCCAGATCCTCTCTGAAGAGAAAACACTGAATTGATCAGCTTATAATGGCCAGAGTATATGAAACAATGACCTGATCAGCTCATAAGTATCAGTTCATATGAAACACTGACCTGATCAGCTTATAAGTATCAGTTCATATGAAACACTGAACAGATCACCTCATAATGATCAGTTCACATGAAACACTGACCTGATCAGCTCATAAACATCAGTTCATACCAAACACTGACCAGATCAGCTCATAATGATCAGTTCACATGAAACACTGACCTGATCAGCTCATAAAAATTAGTTAATATGAATCACTGAACTAATCAGCTCATAATGATCAGCTCATATCAAAAATTTAACTGAACAGCTCATAATGATCAGCTCATATCAAACACTGACCCGATCAGCTCATAATGATCAGCTCATAATGATCAGCTCATATCAAACAATGACCTGATCAGCTAATAAGGATCAGCTCATACGAAACACTGACCTGATCAGCTCATAAAAATTAGTTCATATGAAACACTGAACTAATCAGCTCTTAATGATCAGTTCATATCAAACACTGAACAGATCAGCTCATATCAAACACTGACCCGATAACCTCATAAGTATCAGTTCATATGCAACACTGACCTGATCAGCTCATAAGTATCAGCTCAAACCAAACACGGACCTGATAAGTTCATAATCATCAGCTCATATCAAACACTGACCTGATTAGCTCAATATGATCAGCTCATATCAAACACTGACCGGATCAGCTCATAATGATCAGCTCATATAAAACACTGACCTGATCAGCTCATAAGCATCAGTTCACATGAAACACTGACCTGATCAGCTCATAAAAATTAGTTCATATGAAACACTGAACTAATCAGCTCATAATGATCAACTCATAATGATCAGCTCATATCAAACACTGACCTGATCAGCTCATAAGCATCAGTTCATATGAAACACTGAACTAATCAGCTCAGAATGATCAGTTCATATCAAACACTTAACAGATCAGCTCATTTCAAACACTGACCCGATCAGCACATAATGATCAGTTCATATGCAACACTGACCTGATCAGCTCATAAGCATCAGTTCATATCAAACACTGAACTAATCAGCTCATAACGATCAACTCATATAAAATACTGACCTGATAAGCTCATAATGATCAGCTCATATCAAACAATGACCTGATCAGCTCATAATGATCAGCTCATATCAAACACTGACCTGATCAGCTCATAATGATCAGCTCACATCAACCAATGACCTGATCAGCTCATAAGCATCAGTTCATATGAAACACTGACCTGATCAGCTCATAAGCATCAGTTCATATCAAACACTGAACTAATCAACTCATAACGATCAACTCATATAAAATACTGACCTGATAAGCTCATAATGATCAGCTCATATCAAACAATGACCTGATCAGCTCATAATGATCAGCTCATATCAAACGCTGAACTAATCAGCTCATAATGATCAGCTCATATAAAACACTGACCTGATCAGCTCATAAAATTAGTTCATATGAAACACTGAACTAATCAGCTCATAATGATCAGCTCATATCAAACACTGACCTGATCAGCTCATGATGATCAGCTCATACCAAACACTGACCAGATCAGCTCATATCAAACCCTGACCTCATCAGCTCATAATGATCAGCTCATATCAAACACTGACCTGATCAGCTCATAAGCATCAGTTCATATGAAACACTGAACTAATCAGCTCAAAATGATCAGTTCATATCAAACACTTAACAGATCAGCTCATTTCAAACACTGACCCGATCAGCACATAATGATCAGTTCATATGCAACACTGACCTGATCAGCTCATAAGCATCAGTTCATATCAAACACTGAACTAATCAGCTCATAACGATCAACTCATATAAAATACTGACCTGATAAGCTCATAATGATCAGCTCATATCAAACAATGACCTGATCAGCTCATAATGATCAGCTCACATCAACCAATGACCTGATCAGCTCATAAGCATCAGTTCATATCAAACACTGAACTAATCAGCTCATAACGATCAACTCATATAAAATACTGACCTGATAAGCTCATAATGATCAGCTCATATCAAACACTGACCCGATCAGCTCATAATGATCAGCTCATAATGATCAGCTCATATCAACCAATGACCTGATCAGCTCATAAGCATCAGTTCATATGCAACACTGACCTGATCAGCTCATAAGCATCAGTTCATATCAAACACTGAACTAATCAACTCATAACGATCAACTCATATAAAATACTGACCTGATAAGCTCATAATGATCAGCTCACATCAACCAATGACCTGATCAGCTCATAAGCATCAGTTCATATGAAACACTGACCTGATCAACTCATAATGATCAGCTCATATCAAACAATGACCTGATCAGCTCATAAGCATCAGTTCATATGAAACACTGAGCTGATCAACTCATAATGATCAGCTCATATCAAACAATGACCAGATCAGTTAATAATGATCCTTTCATATAGAACAATGACCTGATCAGCTCATAATGATCAGCTCATATCAAACACTGAGCTGATCAACTCATAATGATCAGTTTCTATGAAACACTTACCTGACAAGCTCATAGGTTTCTCCCAAAAGTGGGTTGAAAGGTTTGCCCGTCCTCTCCCATTGTGAGGCCACAGCTGACACGGCAAAAGCTGCAACACACTACAAACCAAAGAAATGTGACTTTATCATCATATTAAAATGTATACTGTATAATGTTTCTGAAGGAAAAGTTTTGCAGTTATATTTGAGAATACATTTTAACATCTGCAGCAGTATATGGTTTCAGATCCAGATCTATTCCAGATCTATTACTTATAACTGCTAAATGTCTTAGGATGTCATACAGTCACAGAAGACCACTTTTATTCTTTGGCATTTAACATTGTCAGAGGTTGTAATGAGGTTTGTAAGTCTAGGTCGGGCTCCTTGTCAGTTTGCCATTTAATATTTATTATTACTCTTATTATTGACATTAGTCATTACTTTTTCAACAATTATTATCACTGCTGCCATTATTATTTTGTATGATTATTATATATAATGTTCTTTATTTTTACTTCATTAAGCTTTCTTACAGGTGTACAGTAATTATAAAACTAAATATTTATCTTCAGATTTTTGGACTAGCTTAGGACTATTTTTAATATAATATAGTTGACTTAATTAGTTAATTTCTATAAATTATTAGTTAATAACTATAAATGAAAAAACGTATATATTATTGATTATAATGTAAAAGTATAATGTATTTTTTTAATTTTTTTTTTTTTTTACCTTCATCCTGTCAATGGAGTCTTGTGAAGCACTGGCTTTCTGAATGAGGTATGTGTGTTCCATGTATTCTGTCAGTCTCTGTAGAAAGCTCAAAGGCTCATTAAAAGTCACTGGCATTGTGATTTTAGACAGCTCCTGCAAATATTGAAGAAAAAACATAACTGATTAACAGACTGGTTTGAGTCAGATTTCAGTTTAAACAGAAAAATCATGGAATTGTTTCATTTTTTTGTAATAATCTAATAATACAGCTAATAGAATATATGGTTTTGGCAAACATTTGTGTATGTACCATTTTTTTCTAGTAGTGCTTGGTTATAATCCCCTCCAGTCAAAGTAAGCACCTAAACTTTTCATAAAGCCTGCTAAATGCTTACAAAACAAAGACATTGGGCACTATTTTCATGAACGCGCTAGGCGCAGCTTGCAACGACCATGTGCAACGTCTTATATTATATTTAAAGAGAGCACAAATTCAAAGCACAAATTTCGTGCCAGCACAAAGCACAGGTGGGCATGGGTGGGATTGTTAGCGCTATCTGTGGGTTAGCGCTATCTGTGGATGTATTGTATGTTAATGAAGTGGCACAAAGTGAAATTTTCATGTTCATGTTCAAACATGTGGAACATCACATTATGCCCTGATTATAGCTGTTGTAGCCGTTTTATGAAACAAAACTTTGTTATTTGAATAAAAACTTCTAGAGGTCATGATTTATGTTTCAATTATTATTATGTAAATTTTTACAATTGTATTTATGATCTAATATGTGTTTTTTTAAACCTGTTGTCAAAGTGATTTTATGTCACTGCAAAAAAAGTCGATGGAAGACGTGGAAGAGGGTAAAATGTTTGGATATATGGGAGGTGATTTTTTTTACCACTTTGTTATTTTGATTATATTTTAATTTAGTTTAAAGTGTAATTTTAATGAAAAAAATATTTCTAGTTGAATTTTTTGTTTCAATAAATGAATTACATTTTTAAAACAAATAGTAGTGAAATTCATGCAAAAATCCACAGGCAATTCAAACCATGATTTATGTGTCACTTGATCAATATGATTAATAATACTTACAGTACATTCTCTATAATTTAACAGAGCCTACATCCAAATACTGATGAGAATCACATTTTCCATGCGTATAAAAGGAGCGTGTCATTGTCATAGAAATATGCCTGACAAGTTAATGAACAAAAGAACATATTTCTATTCTTTTAATTCACAGCAAACAGCTCATTTACACTACCAACTTCTTATGAATATGTTTCTTTATCTATATTGCTGGTGGAATGGACTATTTAGTAAGACCAGAACCTCAGAATTAAATTGCACTTGACTCAGCCCATTAGCGCTTTGCGCGTACAATTTTACGAAACCCACTTGCACCCAGACTTAGCGCATGTGCACGGAAATACCAAAACTTTATGGTCAAGCCCACTGATTTCACAAGTATAACGTATCGCATAGAGCTGTGTTTAGTGCTAGTGCTCTTAAAATAGGACCCCTTACCTCAGAGCTCCAAGATTTTCAATAGCATTTATTACGTTTAAAGTTTCAGTAAGAAATGAGAGACAGCACTTGTCCCACTTACAAATCACTTTTATCTGCAGTTGGCATTAGTGGACAGGCATAAGACTGTTAACTACAAACAAGACTGATCAAAGACAACATTACCTGAAGTTCAGTGATGTTCAATAGCATTTATATGTGTACAACATATTTCACTCACCATCCCGATGCATTTTTTGAGGATGCTCCACATACTGACATTATTCCGTGAGATCATAACTGCAGGAAGAGTTGACCTGTTCTCAAACGGAGAAAGAAGCAAATTTATCTATGAGTTCAGAAATGCACAGGTACAGAAATTAGAGAAAACCAAATGCGCAGATGTATTCCAGTCTATAGGTGAAATATGGATCCTTAATAATAAATATATGTATATGATAATTACATGATCCTAGTGAAATGATTGACTATAGACATTTACATTTATTCAGACACACTTTTATCCAAAGCAACTTACAAATGAGAACACAAACACTGAAGCAACCACTTAATTTTGTAGTGCTTCTATGACACTTTCAGCCCACATCCACTCGCATGCTCTTCAGAATTTGTACCCTGGTTCTTTGCATCGCAAGTGCAATGGTCTATCAACTGAGCTACCACACCACTGAAATATAACTATTTCAAATCTATTTATTTATGTGTAAAATGCTAGAAAAAAAGTTGTGTCCACCCAGTAATGCTCTTTTGTACAGATAAATTGTTTACAGTGAGTTTCTTCAGATTTTTTTACAAAAGTGGAAAATGGAGAAGTCTCCATTACAAATGACTTAATAACTTAAGTATCTCTCTATTCTAGTAATTTTAGATCATAAAAGTGTACTGCATTTTGTACTATAGATCATGACATTCTCTTGGAATTGTTGGAGAATTCTTTGGGTATTTGTGGACATGCTTTAGCCTTGCTCAGATCCCACTTTTCGGACTGTGATGAATGGAGTGCCACAAGGCTCTGTATTAGGTCCTCTGTTTTTCTCCTCATACATTCTTAACTTTACATAAGAGGTATTCTAAGGACTATTACATTTGTTTTTATTATTAAACTCAATATTCTCAGCTTTCTCCAGATCAGATTATATTTGACAGTTTTCCAAGTTAGCAGAGTGTATTATTTGCATTAAATACTGGATTATCATTATGTGACAGGGTGGAGGGCGGGGCCGGGTCTTGATTATACACACCCTGTCCCTTATCAGGCTAATTAAGCCTCCGAGAGGGATAAAGGCCGACTGCGGAAGGTGGTGCGACAAGAGAAAGAATGACACGGAGCTGCTCTGTGTTTATGTTTGTGTGTTTTTCATTCAGTTTATTATTAAAACTATTATTTATTTTTCCAAGCCGGTTCTCGCCTCCTCCTTGCCCATCTAAATCCCTTTACACAGTAGTTTCCTTCTGCTAAATTCTGAAAACACAGGGCTATTATTCATTAGACCAAACATTTCTAGAAATAAGCAGCTGGAATACAATAATAAAAAAACAAAGCTGTCGATTTAACGTAATAATTTAGTGTAATTAATTATATTTCAAACATGTGTTAAAAAATTAACACAATTAATCATGCCACCTGACCACATGCAAATCCGATAATAAGGAGTAAATCAAGCTGAAGTCATGTCAAGACAAATTTTTATTTGTATAGCGCTCTTCACAACACACACTGTTTCAAAGCAGCTATACAGAAAATCATGCTTTAATAGAAAATTAAACTGTAATATCTATAAAGTATTAGAGTCATCGTTGAAGTACCACATTCATGCTTTTTTCTTCCTTTTTTATGTGGTCAGCAGGAGGCAGTCATCACAGTTTACTGTACAGGCAACAAATGGACAGCTGATCAAAGTCAGCTGGATAGAGCACAGTAGAATGCAAGGTCTCAATTTGCACTTTTTAAACTACATTTTACTTGACACAGTGCCCTAAAAGCAGCCTTTATGGCTAGAGACGGTGAAAAACAGTGACGTGCACCACAAAAGCATCCGCCTGACACATGTACCCAAACTAATGAAAATAGTACAGACAGAATGCAAAAACATGTCTGTATCTTAGCCTCAGACAGCACAGACCGTCCACAGTCCATGCACTTGTAAGCGCTAAGTTTGGATGAAACTTCTATGAGTAAAAGCACACATCATTTTTTATCAGTCCTCCTAAAAACTGTCGTGTTCACAAGGTTCTGGGTTGATACAATGAACTTGAGGATGAAATTATCTCTAAATTTGCCATGCTAGTAACATCAAATCTTTTAAAGATGTTCAGAGTTTCCAAACGCATAACTTTATATTCTGCCTTGTTTACTGATGTCTATGAAATAGTCTGTACTGAGGGTTTGTGTGCTGCACTAAAGCCGCTCTACACGTTTTCATCTACTCTGTTTGCTTTCTGTGCAATCGCTCACAGAGCCTGCTGCACCGTTATTTAAGTACATTTTTGTTTGCATGCCATATTATATCATTCTGATATAATATTTCACAGGTAACTGCCCCTGCATGGCATGTAATGACAATACTGCCTGTAATGGATCGCTTTATGTGTTATTTAGATGCCTCTTCCTGTCTAAGTGTGTGATTCTAGTCAAAGGTCAGGCTACATGAGACTCGACTCGCATTGGTTCCTCCCAGGCTTCCTCCTCATCTGCCTAAACAGTTTTTATCTTGCTGTAACCTTTTGCTTACTCACTGGGTGGTTGTAAAGCTGCTTTACTTGACTAAATGAATTGAATAAGCAACAATAGAACATTAAAAAAAGTTATTTAATGAATATAAATGGGATAAACCTTTATATTCACTCTAAAGTGAATGCATATTTACACTGACAGAGGAAAACCAATCCCCATGATACCAAAAGCACACCTTTGTTTTTTGACTCCATTGCACTGGGTCTTATCACTCTGGTTACTGTCCCCTGACATGATCTCACAGTCTCTGGGGCCACAGAAGAAGCTGAATCAAAAGACAGAAAACGGTTTACTGATGATCTTACTGTAGTAAACATATACATAAAGCAGGAACATAGAAGAAAGAGAAAAATATATAATAATGTAAAATCTACATGTACAATGTTAACATTGATTTTACATTGATAAATGCATAACTTAACCTAACACTAAACTACATACTTACTTGAAAAAGTTGACCTTAAAGGAACAGTTCACCCAAAAATGAAAATTCTCTCATAATTTACTCACACTCATACCATCCCAGATGTGTATGACTTTCTTTCATCTGCTGAAGATTATCTCAGCTCTGTAGGTCCATACAATGCAAGTGAATAGGTGCCAACATGTTGAAGCTCCAAAATCCACAAAAGCTTGAATGAAAAAATGAAAGTACTCCAGATGACGCCAGTGGTTTAATCCATGTCTTCTTAAGCGATATGATAGGTACGGGTGAGAAACAGATCGATATTTAAGTCCCTTTTTTTTTACTCTAAATTCTCCTCCCTGCTCAATCTCCAATTCAGATTCACTTTCCCATTCTTCTTCTTCTTCTGTTTTCGGTTATTCATGTTCTTCGTGCATATCGCCCCCCTACTGGGCAGGGAGAAGAATTTATGATAAAAAGGTCTTAAAAATTGATCTGTTTCTCACCCACACCTATCATGTCGTGTCTGACCAAATAGATTGATGTGGATTTTGGAGCTTCACAATTTTTTCAACCATTCACTTCCATTGTGAGGGCCTGTAGAGCTGTGTTCTGGAGAATAAAGAAAGTCATACACATCTGGGAAGGGTGAGTGAATGAGAGAATTAAAATTTTTGCGTGAACTATCCCTTTAATGTATAGAGAACAGGACTAGAATTATCTGAATGACAAAGGGTTTACTCAATCTATCACAGAACTTTCTTGTTTTACTGGATGTGGAAAACATCGGTAATTTTTGTGAAAAATACTGAGAAAAGTTACTTTTTATACATAATGTGTACATTATGTACAATATATAAATTCAATCAAATGACACACTCACATTTCTCATTGTAAAGCATCTGAGATTCAGCCATGTGATTATGTGTTAACTGATATTGTATTTGAGCTATTTATTCCATCTGTGAAAACCCAACACTTTGATCAATTATTATATTTCCTGTCAGCTTTCATGTATAAGAGAAGTCTAATCTCCAGCTCTCTGTCTCACAGCTCACTGTAACATGATTTTTGCAGGTTCCTCTGGTTTTAGCACACTTTGCTATTTTAAGCTCTTCATGTAGTTCACACTCTACTGAATTTTGTTGTTTTACTAACAATTCCCCACAAATATCAGAGCTTGGGTGTCCCATGCTAGAACTCCAATATAACACAAAAAAATACATGCCACCATTGGCATCTACATTATCATTTTCATTTCTATCTGATCAAGTTTAATGTCATATTAAGTACACACTTTCCCTCATGGTAATAGCATGTCATCTCTGTGACTGATTTTTTCTTAAAGAGAAATGTTCCTTTTTATGTTATATTGGGGGTAAACAACTAAATCAATTCGTTGTATCAGTGCTCCACAAATAACTAATCTTGATAAACATTTAGTTATTAGTGTATTGCACATCAGGATGGATTTTTTTGAATCATTTCATGTTTAATCAATATACACTCATTTGTATTGCAAAAACAACAATTTATATAGCCAAAGTGGGGCAATGCAGAACCGTGCAAAAAGAAAAGAAAGAAAAGAAAGTAATTTCAGTGTCAAAAGTCAATGTCATAAATAACAGCAGTAGTAGCACAAGTATTATCTGACTATTATCATTAAAGGGAGCATATGTTGAAATAAAATGACAAATAGAATATAGACAGAGGCAGCCATAGACTTGAATGTGAGGAGCCAGCCACATGCCAGTCCTAAAGTGTCATACTATGGAAAGACAGATAAAATGATCCATAAATAGTTGAAATGAACCTTTACAAATAAATAAAAGCAATCACAGCTGCTCAGTCACATATAGCACTGCAGGGGGAAGCATTTTCATAAAAATAACTCTAGATAATAAATTATAAATGAATCTTATAGATATATGTAATCAATTCCCAGATTACAGCATACAAATCCTGTATATGTTGACGTCTTCAGCAGGATTAGGGTTAATGTACTGCACTTTATAGTGTGATGGTGCCATGTGTCACATTTGTCACAAAATTAATTTCGACTTGACACTTCATTTCTTTAAAAAAGCAAAAATCAAGGTTACAGTGAGACACTTACAATGGAAGTGAATGGGGGCCAATTTTTGAATGTTAAAACACTCACTGTTTCAAACGTATAGACACAAGACATAAAGGATATGTTAAACATGTTTTTAATGTTATAGTGTGATTTTAGTGCCACAAATGCTGTTAATTGAGCTTAAACTTGTTTTGAACCCGGAACATTCTATTAATGTTATGTCCAGAGATCAATTCAAGTCAATCAAGTTAATCTATTCATTTTTTCCCATGATGATTAAGTTTATAAACCTGCTTTCCACACAAGTATACATAAAAACAAAAACAAGACAAAGACAGCAAAAATATTTTTATCTGAACAGAACAACTGTATGACAGTGAAAACATGAGCAGAAATGTGACTGTACCTGCCTGAATGCACACTAAACGTGTCACCTTGTGCGTCCTCTCTGATGCTGGTGAGCATGTAAAATGAAGCACAGGGGAGAGAGAGAGAGAGAGAGGGAGAGAGAGGGGGAGGGGGAGGGAGAGAGAGAGTGAGAGAGAGAAAGCATGAGCTCAGCATGTAGAGGATCTGAGCACTGCACACACAGACCCACTGCACTGACCTGCGTACACCTGTGCCTGCAGCTGCAAATACACTTACATGAATTATAATAGAATTATCATTGCTTCTGCAAAGTTTTCCAAATAATTAGTTCAACTAGAGTAAAATAGCTGTACTCTCGCTGCACACTAATGTCACAAGAGCTACACCCAATAAGAGCACATTATACAATGTATAAATACTCCAGATAAATGTGCAGCCTGCAGCCCAAAAACAATTTTTTTTTTAAATAAACATGCTATGGTCTTGAACATGATGAACTTCAGCCATCAAGCTGTTAAATGCTCAGTATCTGACAGCATCGGCTAATTTGCTCACTGTAAAAATTTGTATTATTTTTCAGTAAGCATATTTAAACATCCTTAAATCAAGAAAAAACATTTGCCAACAGGGTAAGAAAAATAAACTGGTTTTCCCCTTGAATCAACTTTTTTTTACTTATCCCACTGGCAAATCTTTTACTTTTACTTGTTTTTTTTTAATAAGTATAATCATTACCAAATTTTACTAGATTTCTCAGAAAAACACACAAAATATCTTGTCATTTTTTCTATTCAAGTAAATATTTCTTGTTTTAAGAATGTGTCAATATTTATTTGCGGATAATAAGGCAAAACACTTCATTGAACTGAATTTTACATTGATAAATGTAAAATTGAATCTGCAGTATGAACTTTTAAAAGCAGTTCAGTGGTACACTTTTGTGAAAGAATATTCACTAGATATTCTAAAAAAATATATTTTTTTTTAATAAATAAATGTACCGTTTATTTAATGTCCTCACAATCTACAGTTCTTCCGGAAAGTATTCACAGCTCTTCACTTTTTCCACATTTTGTTGTTACAGCCTTATTCCAAAATTGATTAAATTCATTATTTTCCTCAAACAATACCCCATAATGACAACGTGAAAAAAGTTTGTTTGAAATATTTGCAAATTTATTCAAAATAAAAAACGAAAAAAAAAAAATCACATGTACATAAGTATCCGCAGCCTTTGCCATGACACTCAAAATTGAGTTCAGGTGCATCCTGTTTCCACTGATTATCCTTGAGATGTTTCTACAACTTGATTGGTGTCCACCTGTGGTAAATTCAGTTGATTGGACATGATTTGGAAAGGCACACATCTGTCTATATAAGGTCCCACAGTTAACAGTGCATGTCAGAGCACAAAACAAGCCATGAAGTCCAAGGAATTGTCAGTAGACCTCCGAGACAGGATTGTGTCGAGGCACAGATCTGGGGAAGGGTACAGAAAAATGTCTGTGGCATTGAAGGTCCCAATGAGCACAGTGGCCTCCATCATCTGTAAATGGAAGAAGTTTGGAACCACCAGGACTCTTCCTAGAGCTAGCTGCCCAGCCAAACTGAGTGATCGGGGGAAAAGGACCTTAGTCAGGGAGGTGACCAAGAACCCGATGGTCACCCTGACAGAGCTCCAGCGTTTCTATGTGGAGAGAGGAGAAGCTTCCAGAAGAATAACCATCTCTGCCGCATTCCACCAATCAGGCCTTTAATATAGAGTGTCCAGACGGAAGCCACTCCTCAGTAAATGCACATGACAGCCCACCTGGAGTTCGCCAAAAGGCACGTGAAGGACCCACAGACTATGAGAAACAAAATTCTCTGGTCTGATGAACTCTTTGACCTGAATTGCAAGCGTCATGTCTGGAGGAAACCAGGCACCACTCATCATCTGGCCAATACCATCTCTACAGAGAAACATGGTGGTGGCAGCATCATGCTGTGGGGATGTTTTCAGTGGCAGGAACTGGGAGACTAGTCAGGATCAAGGGAAAGATGAATGCAGCAATGTACAGAGACATCCTTGATGAAAACCTGCTCAAGAGTGCTCTGGACCTCAGACTGGGGCGAAGGTTCCAACAGGACAACGACCCCAAGCACACAGCCAAGATAACAAAGGAGTGGCTGCCGGACAACTCAGACTTAAACCCAATTTAACATCTCTGGAGAGATCTGAAAATGGCTGGACATCCAACCTGATGGAGCTTGAGAGGTCCTGCAAAAAAGAATGGGAGAAACTGCCCAAAACTAGGTGTGCCAAGCTTGTAGCATCATACTCAAAAAGACTAAAACAGCTATAAGAAACTTTAACTTTAACTCTCATTATTAAGTTGTCATTATGGGGTATTGTTTGTAGAATTTTAAGGAAAATAATGAATTTAATCCATTTTGGAATATGGCTGTAACATAAAATGTGGAAAAAGTGAAGCGCTGTGAATACTTTCCGGATGCACTATAAAATAACATTCAAAGCAAAATACAAAAATTTTACCCTCCAGTGTGGAAACATCAAAATGGTCATGTCATTCAGGTCAGATAAAAATCCTTCAGTCACATAACCCTATCTTTTTTGGCAAAAAAAAATGCATCCACTTATGTGTCGTATGCAAGAAGTCTTAAGTTATGTTAAGTTATAGCTAGCTAGTAAAATTGATACTTCACCGTTTCACGTTGTTAGTCATCCAACAGTTTCGTTTTTTGAATAATTTTCCACATTCACATGCATTAATTTTCACTCGCATTTGCATGCAAGATAGAGCCTTTTTTTCATTGTTGCTGTGCTATTGTGCAGATACTTCCCCCCAGTGCTCGAAGTGGGCTGGCAAGGAATGGCCTGTATTTGCAAGTTATTCAGAGTTATGCAATCTGTAAGCCATTTATTAAATGTATTCATGATCAATTTTGTGCAAATAAATTATTTTAGAATGTATAATACGTAGGTATTAGGTAGTTGTTTTACAAAGCTAATTATGTTAAATATACATATTGTCATATACCTTCTGTTGTGAATATTGTCTTTGTGTTAGAGAGTGGGTACACAAAAGGATGTTTAATGTTTGGAGGGGTACACCACTGCAAAAGTTTCAGTGAACTAGAGCTGTAGCTCTGCAGAAGGCCAGTCATGAGTAATTTAAGATCACAAATGGTTGAGGCGTGGAAGAGATTATGGTGGATGCAATGGAACAATACTGCTTACTACAATGAGCTGTCTTAAGAGGCTTATTCTTCTCTGTGAGCTTCACACACAAATGAAATGAAAAGACTGCAGCAATACACTCATGAACAATTAAAAATAAAATAACACTATGCAGTTTCCTTAAAATTACTACAGACACAGAGATGAAAATACCACAGACGCTTTGGCACATCAGCAATTATTAGCATCCAGCATTCATTAGCTTAAAATTCATTATAAAATAATATATATATATATATATATATATATATATATATATATATATATAAAACAGACATAGTACATCATCCGGGCACCTTTAGCATGCTTTTTCAATTTACAATATTACGACCCCGGTCTAGGGTCAAGGTGTAACATAAATAAATATAAAATTCTGAACACAGTTTGTCTGTTTCTTTCTTCCTGTTTTCTTTTCTTTTTCTTTTTAAAGAGAAAACACCACACACACAATGAACACCACAAAACAATGAACAAAATCACAAACTGTCTATACCCAAAAGAAAAGAACTAAACTGCCTCTCAAAAGCAAAACTTGAACAAAAATACAGAGGGCTTATCTTCCTTCATATCTAATCCAATAAACAGGAGAAAAGGATTGTACCAGAGAAAATAAATGGCACCCAACCCCTATACGGCTTCCATGGTGAAGAATAAGATCTAAATGTACTATTTACAATATTTACAATATTGGTGTCCACAAGCTACATATCAGAACTTAACAAATACTGACAGCACTCACAGAGGGTTTAAGCAGAGTAATGGGACACAGGGAAAATGCACAACATTTCTCAAAGTGACCAACTCTCAACAACACAAATACTCTCCTACATCACCTGCTAGCAACACTACCAACATTAGCAACACTTTGCACTCTCACTTGCTCTCAAACTCTCTCTCTCTCTCTTGCTCTCTCTCCCCTGGAAAAATTAGGGCTGTCACAATCATGAAATTTGGCTGATGATTAATTGTCAAACAAATAAATGCTATTATGAAGATTAATTGACTGTTTTAAGTCTTTTGATTATCATACAAACTGTCACTATGTGTGCTTTATGCATCTATAGTCATCTATGCACATTTAGCTTGGGTCATATAATAAAATAAGGGTCAATTATGTCCTTTCCAGGCTTCAAAAACATATAAATGAAAATCATAAAAATAAAAGCATACATCTTAAAATATTATTTTAACTATTAAAATATTTCGAAATAACTCAAATATATCTCTCTTATTTGTCAGATTTATTCTTAATCCATTGTACTTTTTTTTTCTCCTTTTGTTTGTTTTGTAGCCAGGCCAACCTGTAAAGCTATTATATTATATTATATATAAGCAATATCACACTCGCATTCGTGCTGTATGGCCCTCAATCAGCACTGCTGTGATTACCTACGGCACTCAGCCTGTGGCCGAATCACAGCAGTGCTGATTTAGGGCCATACAGCACTAATGCGAGTGTGATATTGCTTATATACTACAGTTCAATGAACAAGTAAATGTTTAAAAATGAGAAAAAACTGAGTATGGTCATAAAAAAACGCATTTGAGCACGGGACTACTTTCTTACGTGAGGGATCATAATCTGCTATTTCTAGTTCAAAACAAATGATGCATCTAAGCCTCCGTTAGTAATTCAAAAAAGTCAAGTTATTGGATAAACGAGAATGTGTGTGTGTGTGTGTGAGAGAGAGAGAGAGAGAGAGAGAGAGAGAGAGAGAGAGAGAGAGAGAGAGAGATGGAGCGTGTGCGATCACCTGTTGCCACTCCCAAGCATTGATGCTGTCAGCTTTCTGAAGATCAGCTTTCTCAGTGGAAAAATAGCATCAAAGCAATATATTTCTCCATATTTCGTGGTAGTCGGTGCGCAAGTGTCAATCACTATAGAAACCGCAATGTCTTCCACCATTTTAAACAGCACCCATTGTGTAATTAATCAGTCCGTTGTGTCTCTCAGCTGTGATGTGCCATAATGCTGAAGTTGTTTGTTTAAAGCCGTTTAAAGCTATTTCCTAGCTTTTGTTGTGTAGTAGTAATACAAGCGATCACGAAGAGCTGTTTTATGTAGACACTGGCTGACGCGGATTGACTTCACTCACTATATTACACATATAACACAAAAATTGTCTTTTGCCTCCACCTGCTGGCTAACATATGATATGTAATAATAAAGAAGACAAACAGTCACTCCTAACACATATGCACTGCTCGTACACTTTAGTTTAGAACGGCATGAACACAAGCAGAGAGTCACACACAGTGAAGCGTCCGAGTGCTGATGGTGTCAGACGATCAGTGCTCATGGGATGTCTCTCGTCCAATCAAATTCGAGGACAGGAACTAACTGTTATATATTATATTATACTTAAGCAATATCACAAGAGCAGGAATACAATATGGCCCTACATCAGCTGAGAAAGTGGAGATTCGATATATATATATATATATATATATATATATACACACTGGTAGCACAAAGTTTGGAATATTGTACAGATTTTGCTGTTTCAGAAGGAAATTGGTACTGTAATTCACCAAAGTGGCATTCAACTGATCACAAAGTATGGTCAGGGAAATACTGATGTAAAAAACAGCACCATCACTATTTGAATATATTTTAAAGATGCCTATCTATCTGTGTGTAATTCCTCATTGCGGTCGTAATCTCCTCACTTCCCACGGTGGAGCGCACGAGTCGAATCAACTAAGGCACTGTGGAGGCATTATGCACAAATTAGGAAGGCCTTGGTTAATATATCTGAAGATGTGAATGAGAAACAAGAAATATTTCTGAAACATTATACTGGACTGTTTCCAAGCCGCAAGCCAGCACTTACAGAAAAGTGATGTTAACATGTCTGGGTTCAGTCACTTTCAGTCACAGGTTTTGTTTATATCACTTTGTGGCTGAATTCTGATACTCATGTTATGTGTCATGTTATGTGAACACACGGCTTTGTTTGGTTTTCATTGCCATGTGTTCTTGTGTCTTGTCTTTGTTTTGTGAGTGCACTTGGTCACTTGTGTCAGTTCAGTCATGAACCCCCCCCCCCCCATCTCGTCAAGGTGTCCTGTCTGTCAGTCTGTTTATTCTTTTTTTTTCAGTATTCTCTTCTGTTCCCCAGCTGGCCCTGGTCTATTTGGCACTGGACTGTGAGATTAAGTTCGGTTCAGAGGTTAACATACAGTTGCATTTTGCAACCATATTGGTTTTATATTTGATACTCTATTTTAGCAGAGTGTTCATATATGTGATTTTTTTTCCATACTGAAGGTTTGATACAGTATACAGTATATATAGTCGAGGTACATTATGACAGATGCAATGTATATTCTTATTTTATTTTACCTTTTGTGCTTTTGTTCATGTACAGCAGAGGTGGCCAACTCCGGTCCTGGAGAGCCACTCTCCAGCAGAGTTTAGCTCCAATCCTAATCATACACCCCTGCCCTAAAGTTATACTGGAGACCTTGATTAGTTTGAAGCATGTTAGATTAGGGTTGGTGCTAAAATCTTCAGGACAGTGGCTCTCCAGGACTGGAGTTGGCCATCCCTGAGTTGAAGTCAGAAGTTTACATACACCTAAGCCAAATGCAATTAAACTAAATGACTAACTGTTAGTCATTTAATAAACAACTACTGTTGTTAATACCAGTAAATTTACATCTGCATCCCAACTGAAAATCAATGCCTTATTGTCGAATGAGCATTTCCATTGGACATAATATGCTATATTAATGATAATTGCACTTTGTTTTGTAATATACTAATATATAATAACTTTTATTATTAGTTTCTGTCTTCTCATTTGATTGTTATAAATATTTATATATAGTCTAAAATTGTATGAACATATGTGGCTTATTTGTAGTGTTTTTTTTTTCATGAAACATAGAATGTGAAAAACCTTTACACACAATTACGTAGAGCAAAAACTCCAGATTAAAATAAGGGCAAACACTGTTTGATACAATGCGTAGATCCTGAGGTTATCTTATCTACCCTAGTTAAGCCTTGCAAACATATAACTTCCATCGACAAAGCGACACGGTCCCATTCATTTTCAGTGAGAGCTAGTGACATCCAGTGACAGCAACCTCTGGCGACTAGATGTGGGTGTGGCGGGTGACACAACAAAGTTGAGAAAAGTTTAACTTTATGCAAATGAGGATCGACAAATGGGGAGCGACAACCAATGAAAGTAAAGACGGTGTTCACTGGAGCTCACGTCACCCGTCTCCTTTGTGTTAATCGAGTAGAGTGCATGCAAGACAGAGGAGAAATTAAAATTTCTGGGAGTGATTTCACTGTTTTATATGATTTGTCTGTAACCACATACATCAATATAATAAAAATAATGCGTGGAAAGGAAAATGTTGGCAGACTGAGTGAGTTTGAGTCATACATTAGTTCATTCATAGTTCATCGTCTCGTTTCACTGTATATTGTACTAACTGTATATGGTTGAAGGACAGTAATAACCACCTGACTTGACTTGACTCATTCATCATCTTGTTAATGATCTGATGCATTGAGCACTGCTGAAGTTCATATTAAAACACTCTCCCCTGCAGAATTTTTTATTTTTAGGGACAAGAGAACTCAAATTAGAATGACTTTTTAGAAATGATTGGTAGTCTGAGTGGGTTTACTCTCTATAGCTAAATGTCATTTTTTTAGCGACAAGAAAACAAAGTTCTTGTCAATTTAGAATTATATCTTGGTTTTGCCAGCAATATATCTTATCTGTGATCAGAATTTTTAAAGATGTGGCCGGACATACAATCCACCAATAACGTTAGAGCAACAGCAGTAGGAAAGCCCAGGAGCGACTTCATAGATACTAGCTACATCAAGCGATAAAGTCGCTGCATGTGTGTACGGGGCTAGAGATGCAACTTATCTGTCTCAACTTTCCCAACAAAGAGATGTTGACCAGGTGCGCAAAATTGTTCATTGTTGTCAAAGGTTTGCTGCAAGTTCACCACTACCAGTAAAAAACTGCAAACTTCTGGCAAATGTGCAGCAAATCATAAACTCCAGTGACATGCACAGAACAGGGGCAGCAGGGGTGAGTGCCCCTGCCCCTTTCATTCACAAATTTAAAGGTGCCCTTCTAGTCATCCAGAAAAAGGAGAGAAATTTTCATAATTAAATTAAAATAGTTAAATAAAACATGTATAATAAATAATACTGTATGTACACTACCTAAATTTCAACATTTTCACATACTTTGAACTCATTTTTGATAATGTCAAGCTGTTTGATTCAGCTAACTAAGCCGTTAGACTAATCACTTTCAGAAAAATACCATTAACATTTTTGGACATGTAGGCTACCATGAAACCATTCAAAACTATACTATCCTGACACCCTCATTGCACCATGCTTTCGCTATATTATTGCTGTAAGGTCCTAAATATTAATTTGAGCATACAGTGAAATAACAGTATATAGTATATTATGTGAAAATAAATGAAGAGAAATCATTTAAGAAGTGTCAATTGTATAAAGTATGGTGATGATGTCAGAGTGGACGCAGCAGATGTGATTCTTAATCCACAAAAGGCTGATTTAAAGACATAATCCGTGTATGATTCAGAACAAATCGGTGAAGGCGCTCTCAGATCAGTTCACGTGCATTGTAAAATCAAAGTAATTTTGTTTCACAATAAAAGCTCCTTGTGAAATAAAGTAAATACGACAGCACTTGTCAAAATAAAAGCCCCAGGTGGAGGTGACGTAAACACGACAGAAATATAATACTTTTGTATTGCAAATTGAATAATCAGAATAACAATGATAATTCAACATTATATTATAAAAATAAACCCTTATATATTCCAGTAATAATGTAGTAATATACAATGTTCAACTGGGGTTTAAAAAATAAGTGAGTGAGCTTTGCTTATTAGTTCACAAAAATGTACAGTATTAGTAAAGAAATTTGAAGATAAATAGTGCTTTTTATTAAACTACTATGTATCATTGTATATGAAATATAAATATAAAGTGTAACATTCATCAATACTTACAACATCTTTAGATCTGTACTAGAGCAAAAGAATGTTAATTCAGTGTTGTTTACATTTGTGCAGCACACACGATTAACCCTTATTGGGTCCAATACATGTTAAGCCCAATCGACAACATTTGTGGCATTATGTTGATTACCACAAAAATGTATTTCAACTTGTCCCTCCTTTTCTTTAAAAAGGCAAAAAATTGAGGTTACAGTGAGGCACTTACAATGGAAGTGAATGGGGACAATAAGAGTGTATGTGGCCATGTTTTGGAGGATTTAAACACACACTCTTAGAAAAAAAAGTTTCTTTAGGATTCTTTATAGAACCCATGTTTTTTACTCAGCTCCAAAGAACTTTTTATGCCATAAAGATTATATTTATAAAAAACAATCCTTTTGCACAACAGGGTTCTTTAGGTTGGCAATTGTGTGTATCTTTATTCAGGGTTGTGAGGATTACTTTTGAAATGTATTCCAAATACAGATTACAGAATACATGCTGTAAAATGTCATTTGTAACATATTCCATTAGAGCACTCAAGGTCAGTAATGTATTCTAAATACTTTGGATTACTACTTCAGCACTGCTAGATTTTTTCACTTGTTTTAACTATAAAAACTCTGTCAGTACAGAAAGACAAAATACATTCTCTGAAAAACCCAAATATCTTATGCAGTGTTGTTTCTAAAACAAGATCAATCAAATGAATGAGCACCGATTTGTACAATTAGAGACATATTTGTAAATACTATGTTCCCTTTTTGTATAAATGTAACCAGGTCTGTAGCTAATGGGGTGAAAAGTGGTAACGATTCTAAAGGCCCACAACTCATTTTAGACTGTATTTTCTTTTAAATGAAAGGGGCCCAGAATAATATATAGTCTGGGGTTTTATTTTTTTGAATTTTGAGACTTTTGTTTAGCTGTTTTCACCATGGACAACCCACACACAAACAACTATCAATGAATACGTCCTAAATTCATCCATAAGTGTGGGCACATCTACCCACCAATTTGGGAAAAATGTCTTTTTACTTGTGTCTGTGTAATTAATTATTAAATGAATGTGCAGTTATTTGTACAAATAGAGACATATTTGTGAATAGAAATGTTCCCTTTTGTACAAATAAATCACAGTTTGTATATGCAACCAAATAAAGATGTCCACATTAAACACAAATTGGCTTTGTGAAGCATTGAATGTGCATTTGTGGATAAATGTTTGTGTGTCTATTCTGTTTTATTTCTTTGAATTTTTAGACTTCCTTTCCGCTGGTTTTGCCTTGCGTGGTCACGCCACAAGATGGCGGTCTCATTTTACAGGTGTACCATCAGGCGGGATGTTGTTTATTTACAAGATCATTCGGCATGCATAGTTTACAGGCGCTACTTCAAACAAACAGGGTATGAGAGAAAAATGCTTGCACACTGCTAAACTTCCAGTTTAAAGATAATCTTTTGACCCTGAATGAATCTTTGTCAGGTAAAACAAAATGAAATGTTTAAGTTTTTTCTGTCCTTAAAAGGAAAGCTTGACGGTGTCAGTGGTAATGAATTAACAGCAGCTGAGGTGCGAGTCATAAACAGGGCTCTTATCCAATACGTGAGACCCGCACCTTATAATGCAAAAATATATTCCTCCTCCTGCGTTTTGTTTGTTCATCTATCTCCATGTTTGTTTGTTCGTCTCCCTCACTATCAGTCTCATCTTCAGCCGAATGTAGCATTGCATGCACAGATATTTGCATACCACAATAATAGACGATATAGAAACTTTTCCACAGATTGACACTTCAGTCTAGAAACTCTAGACACTGTTTGAAGTGGCACTTTTATACTGTGCATGCCGAGTGACATTGTGAATTAACCTTGTCCTGCCAGATGGTACATCTGTAAAATGAGAGCCATCTGGTGGTAGTGTGGGCCGTGTAAGGCAAACGGAATCTCAAAATTCAAATGAATGAAACAGAAAATACAAAAACAAGTCAATGAATTCATGTGTCACTTGATCCACAAATGCACATTGGATACTTCACAAGACCTTTTTATTTATTTCATTTGGAACATCTTCATTTGGTTGCACATACAAACTGATTTATTTGTACAAAAGGGAACATTTATATTGTCTCTATTTGTAAAAATAACTGCACTTTCATTTAATAACAAATTTCACAGACACAAGTAAAAAGACATTGGTTTAAGTCTAATAACACACATTTGTGAAGTTTCCCCAAATTGATAGATAGATGTAACCAGACTCATGGATGAATTTAGGACTTATTCATTGGTAGTTGTTTGTGTGTGTGTCAGCCATGGTGAAAACAGCTAAACAAAAGTCTCAAAATTCAAAGAAATAAAACAGAATAGACACAAAAAGTTGTCAATGAATGCACATGTGTCACCTGAGCAACAAATGCACATTAAATGCTTCACAAAGCCAATTTGTGTTTCGTTTGGAACATCTTCATATAGTTGCATATACAAACTGTGATTATTTGTACAAAAGGGAACATTATATTCTCAAATAAATCTCTATTTGTACAAATAGCTGCACATTCATTTAATTCTGAATTTCATAGACACAAGTTGAAAGGTATTTGTGTAATGCATGTATGACATTTATCGAATTGATGCATAAATGTTTACGCATTTGTAAATAATTCCGAAACTATATTCATCCCATAATTTTCTCATGAAGTAAATACTGTTAGAACAGATGCACTGAATTACACTGACAGGATATACCTCAGATTCAAAAACACTACCAAGTTAAATTCAGTTTTATACACAAATTTCAATCATATTTAATCAAAATGTTGACTAACACTTTATAGACATTACAGTTTCATTTTTTGCTAATGCCTGATTTTCTGTAAAGATGCTTTGATGTGTGTTGTGAAAAGCGCTACACAAATAAAAATGACTTGACCTGGGGCCTGTACCATGATGGTAGTTGAACAAACTCAGGGTTGCAGGATTGGTTTAGAGTTGACAAAACCAAACCGATGCAATCAGGCTTTATTGGTACCATGACGCAGCTCATGAACTTTCTTTGTCAACTCAGGCTTTGATCCTTAAACTATGATTACTCCACGGGCACGTGCACATAAAAGAGTGACGTCGGCACCGAACAACCAATCGCGTTCGATATGGATAGAGCGAGAGCTATATATTTTTCTGCTGAGGAGCAAGAGATTATTATTCAGAAATACGAAGAATATAGAAATGTCTTTCAAGCACGCAGTAACACCATCTCTGCTGCCAAAGCAAGAGAACAATCTTGGAGGAAGATTGCTGATTGCGTTAATGCGTATGTTATACAAATACATTCTATAGGCCATTAATGTAAAATTATGTGTATAATCATATTAAGTGTGAGAAAGATTGATATTCATTGTTTTTTAGATGCAACTCCAAACGTTCTTGGCAGCAGATCAAGACAAAATATAATTCAAAGTGGTGAGTATTTACCACCACCTTTTTATTATTTTGGTGAACATTTTATCACAAACACTTGTTTGCAGCAAACAAAAAAGTGTGAAATACGGAAAACTGGGGGAGGGCCACCTCCTCCAGAATACACCGTGGCGGAGGAGTTGGCTCTGAGTAACAATAAGGGACGGCCGATTATGGATGGGATTGCAGGTGCTGTGCAATCTGACTCTGGTGTTGGCTTCTTGAAGCAAGTGACACTGGTATGTGTGTGCAATGCATTACTAATTTTTAAAAGGTGTTAAGTATGGCTGACTATGTTCTGCAGTAGAGGGAAATACAGTGTCCCTGTTGAAGCCAGCAAACAGTCTCCCACACAGAGGTCAGTATACAGACAAAACACAACAGATTTACAACAGTTATGCTTTATATTGGCCTACTTTTATTTATTAGGGTGAAGCAAATGATGAAGACACTCTGTCTGTGTGTTCTGAGACAGTTGCTGAGGTGAATGCATTGGGCTTTTTATTATGGCACACATTTGAATGTCATAATTCAGTGACTGGCCCTTACACATCTCTTTTATTGTAGGGTTTTTCACAACCTGACCCAGAAACTGAAGCCTCTACCTCAATGGGCTACAGAAGGAATGTGAACAAGGTAATACTTTAAACCCTTGACATAAATTACAGTCAGTCCTATGTTTGTAAAGTCATGCCACTTTTTGTGATTCGATTAACCTCCAGAAAACTTGTAATGATTGTTTGTGGTGGAATTGTTTCAGGTGGAAACCGACTCCGTCAGTGCCCTTTACAAAAGGAGTCTAGAACTAGACTGTTCACTAAAGGAGCTGGACTGTGAGCTGAGGAGGCTCCAAATTAAAAAAATTAAATTGGAGATCAAACAGCTGGAAAAAAAAACAGATCTCAGTGTGTGAACTTATTTAACCAAGTAACCCTTTAGTATGAACACTATGAATATTTATTCATGTAACTTTCTCTTGCTCTCTTTCTTCCTCCCTAGCCACATGACCAATAAAACGGTTTGAGACCTATCTGATTCTGCAGTGTCAGTGTGCTTTTAAGTCAAATATTGTGTTGTGATTGCATCTCTGACAGCTGTGCCAGCTGGGTGGTCAAGTGTGATGGGGTCAATTTCATCGGGGAGAAGCTGGTTTTGTGGTGGTACTCGCTCCTTTCTGATAGTGGCTATATTGTGCAGAATGGCACATGCACCCACTATCTGTGATGCCCGCTCTGGTGATACTCTTAAGCGCCTAAGGCAGTTGAAACGTGCCTTTAGGATGCCAAAGGTCATCTTGATCTTGACCCTGGTTTTACTGAGGGCCACATCGAAGCGGTTTTGTGGCCCTGTCTGAGGGTCAGGATAGGGGGTTTGCAAAAACCTCTGGCATGCATAACCCTGTCTCCTACCAACAGGCCATCAAAAAGCCCTGCCACAGAAAAGGGAAAATTGTGTAAGTTTTGCTGTCACAATTAAAATGAACACTTTAAAGTGTTTTGTACTGTAACAAATTTAACTTGCCTTCCTCAAAGCGCTGACACAACAGACTCACGGAAAATTTGTGTGTCATGCACTGAGCCAGGCCATTTGGAATCCAAGCTTGTAATCATGCGTTCATGATCACAAGTCATCTGCAGATGAAATGTACAGTAAATATTTTCCTATCTGTTAGTTACTATTAATTTAAAGATTGATCTAAATTGCAAATAAAAATCATCTCACAGCCCTACCTGAACATTGTGGCTGTGAAAGGACTTTCTGCAGATGTTCTACTAGAGCTGTGGAGATGGCAACATGTGTGCAGTCTATTGCTCCAATGACTCTAGGGAATCCTATCATAGGAATAATAAAACAAAAAAATAGGCTACATATCTAAAACCATTCTTAACATGTAGCTACTGTAGACTATTGTATAATACATTTAAGTGCTCTAAGTGAAATCTGCTTTTTGAAGAAAAAAAAACAACTGAATGTGAAAGGTTACATTTGTTTGTCACCCTATCAATATATCTTGCCGGCAATTTTATAAAAGCCCTCTTTTATGGACATGGTTGATAAATGTCCAGGGAACACAATGAAGCTATTTATGTGCCCCTGCAGTGCGAGGACCACCTTGCGAATGGTTCGACAATCTGTTTTCCCTAGATTCTCTGCATCACCGACCGCATACAAGTATGTTCCACTTGCAAAAAAACGCAACGCAATACATACCATTTGCGGTACAGTAAGTGCATGGCTTCGAGTCACATTTGTTATGTGCGGCTCAAGAAGTTCGCAAAGATAAGACATTCCTTTCGTGGAAAATCTGTATCTTTCATACAAGTATCAGGAAAGTCAAGGGGATTTTGTCTGTCCCTAAAAACTCTTTCTCTATGAAGTGCTCGTCTAACAATTTGCGCTGAGATGTCCACAGGATTTGGAAGAAAAGGTGAAGCCATTGCAACAGAGAACAGAAGCTGGGAATTAGTTACGTCACCTATATGTTTCTTTGCTCACAGCTGACTGGTCAAACTTAAGTCTGAAAACTCGAATCCAGAACATAACCTGCCCCGGACCAGGTTAGCCGTGGAGCGTTAGATACTATGGTGATGAACACTGCTAAAAGCCAAACCACTTTCAGGGTGCCTAAAACCCAGGGTTGGCGCAAACTAAACTGAAACATACCTGGCTAGCCACCTAAACCGGCTTCATTGTATAGGCTCCTGATGGCCGGTGAGTTCGCTGGTTTGTTCTGTTTGTTTTGGTTGTCTCTCCCTCATGTGTGTCAGGTGCTGCCAGCATGCGTGATCAGTGTTCCCATGGGAATGCTGATCATGTCACTAATTTTCATACTGACAGCACTGGTTCTCCATTGATTGTCAGCCTACATAAACCCTTGATTGTTTCATGTTCTTTGCTAGATTGTTGTTGTGTTTCTATTAATTTACTGCCCTCTCTTTGCCTCAGTTGGTCCTGTCTTGTGTTTCTATGTTGGTTGCCAGTCTCTGCCTTTGTCTGGAGTGTGGTTACCTTCCAGCCTGCTGCAGCACTTACCTTTGTGCCCACATGCTCTTCACTAAAGGATTCCTCACGGATCTTTCACACTGCCACGATGCACATATTCCTACGAACACACTTATCACCATTCCGCTACAGTCCGTGCCGAGTCCCTTAGTGTTTTCCAGTCCTGCTGTGCTTTTGAGTTCCTTCTAGGTTATAAATAAATTCTGTGAACTGTTCCTCTGCTCTTGGGTCTCTTGCTTGCAGGTGTGACAAAGATCATGAGCGTGCATCTGATCATTTCTGCATTCTGTACTAAAACAAGCAATGGTCTTTATTATTTTATGTCTGGAGGATCTTTTTGTTTTGTTGTATGTGTGTGTGTATATATATATATAAAAAATGTAATCCTGATTTTTACCAAAAGTGTAATCTGAATGTTAGCTTTTTTTTTAATAAAACGATTTGTTACACCATTTTTGTATCCTGACTATGTAATGCTGTGACAAGTATTCTGTTAATCCCATAAGCTTGGTGGTAAGAAATGCATTTATTTCTTGATTACAAGTTACTTTTATTTTGTCTTAACTCCTTGTCTCTTATGACTTACACATTTATTTCAGCTAGCACAAAGAAGAAACTGACGTAACTGTTACATGCAGGCTTGCTCTATTCTCCCCCAGGAGGTAAGAAATTTTACATTTGTATCACTAAAGTCTCATTTGTGGTTTGCCTAGGTATCCTGACTATGGTATGTTATTTCCTTCTCTTTGCACCTAGAAAACATGGGACAAAACCAGTTTCCAGAAGCAAATCTGAGCCAAACACTGAATTAAGCCGATTGAACTGATATAGATTAAATTATCACTGTTCAAGAGAGGAATGAGTCACAGTAAATGTTTGTGGTAATCAATATTATGCCACAAATGCTGTCGATTGAGCTTAACTTGCTTTGAACCTGGAATATTCCTTTAATTACAGTTTGGGTAAAATATTTTAAGTTTTTATAACTTGTCACATTGGCAGCAATAGTACTTTGTTTAAATCCTAAACCAATAAATGAGAAAGATCAACAATTCGATTTGAAGCTGAATGACAGTCCAGTTTATGTTTAAAATATTTTTACACTTAGAATATTTATCGGACAAAGGAGGCCTTGTTTTATGGGTAAAATATACTGTACGGGGGTTCAGGGGTGTACCTTGAGAGAAAATGTATAAAAATGTGAATAGTCTGATTGGATCTTTTTTTTATATTTTCCTTCAAGAGAAAATCTACTAACACCAACCAAACAATTTACATATCAACAAACAATTTACATTTCAACAGTGAAGCACTAAAATAGTTTGTTAAATTGAAGTATAAGCTTTCCTTGCCACCCATGCCATGACTGTCCACATATGAACCCCTTTATTCATTGTTCTGTTCCAGAGACACTTATGTTGAAATGATGTAAGACTCTTAGTTTGAAGTATTGGTCTTTTCCTTGTCATGTCTATGTTCCTAATTTCCTCCCTGATTGTTTCCAGCTCTCCCTAGATTATTAATTTGTCTTGGGGTATGTGTGTGTGTGTATATATATATATATATATATATAATCATAATCTCACACACACACACATCCTTCAGTTTCAGTTGTTCCTGGTCATTTCTTGTCCTTGTTACCCTTTAATGCTGTAGTGTTACTTTACCTAAGTAACGCTTATAGCCCTGTCTCATCCCTCCAACAAATGTTATAATGATTGCATCTAATTCATTTTCACAAATTTAGAAATTTTTTTTTATGTAACCTGCTGATTAATGAAGCTAAATTTAGACTTACTGTCTAAAGAGGTCATGTTTACTTGTCCTGACACAATACTGGTTTAGCTGAATCACATATCAGTCAGATGAAGATAGTTTCACTTTGCTTCATTTTTGTTTATTGCAGTGTTTAAAGGGATACTTCACCTCTGGGAAGATGAATGTGTATTTAAAATTGGTCATTTATATAGTATAAATGTGAAATTATTTTTTAATTTGAAGCATTCTAGACTGAGAAAAGGCAGAAAATGTATTTTTTACTCATGTGGCTGAAAGACAACAACTCCCAGAATGCACTTGCTTTGCTGCCTTTACAAGGTCACTCCCAAACCACGCCTACCGGTTACAGGCGGCAGTATCTGAAAATTTGATACAACTAGGCTTGCTTTGATACATCGTGACTCTATAAATCGTGAGTTAGTTGATAAATTGACTGACTACGCGGGAAGAACATTATAATTCCGGATGTCCAAACTCTGTACATGACGTCTTAGTAACAAAAAGAAAAACAAACAAAATACTCACTTTATACTAAGCCGTCCGTTTGTCCCTGCGGGCTTTGGCTGGTGTTTCCAATTTATCTTCGGGATCCTAAAATAAGTTTCCAGGACTCCCCTGTCCATGTGTGTTACAAAACTTGGGTGCTCAGTTATACATGCTCAAGTTAGCGGTGCTGTTTCATCAGCGGATTCAGCGATCTCGTCCAGAAGAAAATGGCATCGCTGAAATTCGCGAAAGCAATACTCTTTATCTGTTTCCATAGGCGCACAGCGAGAGCACTGACACCACCAGTCCGCCCCAACTCGAGTCTGGCCAGGCTCTTCCTCCTGTCTTGCTCCCCTGCTACAGCAGCTGCTCCGGCCGCCTCTTGTTCCTCCATCTCCCGCCTCTGTTCATCGCTGTATTGCGGCTCGTACAGGTAGCCGCGAGCATCAGATTCTCGCAACAGATCTTCGAAATCCCCTTCTGCCATTTCAACTTCAAAACTACCTTCCGCCATCGTGATTAGCCTACTTGTATACAAACTTTCTACACAGAGCAAGAGCCTGTTTTCTTAGCTTCTACAGAAAGATGGCTAACACTATCTTCACATTCTGTGAGTGAGATCCCGCCCCATATGGGCGTGGTGAAAACATGTGGAACTAGCTACTAATACTGGCTGTAGTTTTAAGCCTCTGGCCCAAAAATCCTCAGATGACGCAAAATGACGATTTTTGCGTCATCGGAGGATTTTTTCCAGACTAAAAATACATAAATCTTTCGTCTCAGGGGGATATGGGGGGGGAATTCGACTACTGGTTTTCTACTGATACAAAGCTTAATGCTAAATCCTGAAGTAACCCTTTAAGTGAAAGATGCCAGGATATGTAGTGGTGATTAAAATAACCATGCCTGCAACTATGATCAAGCTTTATATGGCACCTCATGTCTATTGCGGGGAGAGAGGCAACGTGCGGAGCAGGAATGAAGCACATTCAGTGCTAGAAAATAAGCACTTGGCACTGGGCATGCTTTATTTCCACTCTAGAGAGAATTACTTAATGGTAGCGCTGAATGCTTCAGATAACTAGCACAAGGATTTAGATCTCGGTCCGGACTGAATTGTCCTTTGGTCTGGATATGGACAGGATTCTGCCTATTGAGTAACCCTGGTCTTGGTGGTTTTATCATTCAGTCTCCCATTTATCCTGTTTGGGTGAAATGTGATCCGCCATAGGAAATGCATGGGAAAGACTATAACACATTTTTTTTCCATTGACAAAAAATCTATCAAATAAGACAAAATGCACAAAACACACACAGATTAATTGGTTCGACTAAAAAACATTCACTATACAGAACACACATACTGTACATGTACATATACACACCCACAAACATGCACACCCACACACACAAAGAAATAAATGAGACTATAACAATGTCTTAGTCTGACCTCACTGTGAGAAAGTTAGTGCTTAGGTGGGGGAGCTGCACACCATGGTCTGGTTTGATTGTAAACATATTTTGGCATCATTGCAAAATATCACATGTAGTTTAATTAGTTTTAAGTAGTTTAAGTAGTTTTTTTTTTTTTTACAATTTATCATATAATTGACTGTTATAATGTCTAAATATATATCCATTGCATATATTGTGATACTGTCTATAAATTAAGTTTGCTGCAACATTGGCTTATATAGATCAGCCAATGCATAGAGCACTGAAGCTGGCCATAGTTGTCATTTCATATAATTGTTATTTTATTTTAGTAGATGCCACCAGAGACCAAAATGCATGCCATATTTATATGTTTTGACAATCTTTCAATTTACTGAAATAATTTTTATTGAAGATAGCATGTGCTTACTTTAAATGAACATGCATAGAGTAATTAAGAAAATTTGAGGTTTTTAAGGTAAAAAAATATACCATTCAATCCCCAAACGAGGCGGATCTACTGGAGTGGCATGGGGTGGCAAATTCCACCCTAAGAAAAAGCATTGCCACCCCAGTATAAGTATCCAAATATAATGTGTTTCCTCTCTATATAAACTGAGTGTTTCATGGCTGGGTTGTGAGGTTGATCATGAGCCATGTCATCTTGTTCACCGGCGCTTGTTGATGTGTTTAATAGACAATGTCTTTCTGCTCTGGAGATATAAATCTTGGCAAATCAGTAGAAAAATGGTTACTATGTGGTTCCTTTGGACATACAGTTGTATTGCAAATTCATGGACATAGTGACTCCAATTAATGGATAGTGACTCCAATTAATGAACTAGTACTTGTTACAATAAAGCTTGGTACCTTAATCCATAGGGAACTACACATGGGTGCTTGATTTTGTGTTGCCACACCTAATAGTCTGCATACCACCCCCTAACAAACGTTCTAGATTCGCCCCTGTCCCTTTAGTGAAAATAGTGTCAGTACATTCCTTTAAAAATAAAATTAGGGATTCCACATTTGATTTTTTTTGTGGTCAAATTTGACCTGAACAGATGAAATGGGGTTCCCCTTCTGTCACTCACTCGATGTTGTGTTGATTGTAGTGACACAAGGGGTCTCTTCTGAGAGCCTTGCATACTCTGAAAAGGCCAATGTCAAGTTGGCAGACAGAATTTGCATGCCCATCCCCCGGACATACGGGTATAAAAGGGAGCAGGGGAGCGAATGTCAAGTCAATTTTATTTGTATAGTGCCTTTCACAACACACATCGTTTCAAAGCAGCTTTACAGAAGATCAGGCATTAACAGACGATAAAACTGTAATGTCTATAATGTCGATGAATCGCCATTGTGTAATTAGATAAAATAAGACTGTTCATTAAAAATAAGTAATTAAATAATAATTTTATTAATAACCCCAGTGAGCAAGCTGTAGGTGACTGTGGCAAGGAACACAAAACTCCATAAGATGTTGATTAATGGAGAAAAATAACCTTGGGAGAAACCAGACTCACTGTGGGGGCCAGTTCCACTCTGGCTAACATCATGAATATAATGTAAATATTACTTATGTATAGTTAAAGTCATGGTTTAAAATTATTAAACTAAGTAAGTGTTAAGGGTCAGTCAGTGTTTAAACATCGATTTTGTTTGAACTGTAAGATTAAAGTCCATCCTGGATTAACTGCAGAAGTTCACATAGATGCAATTGTCCTTGTTAATTGGCTGATGAAGGCTTTTGTTGGCAATTGGTATATATACCAATTTATAACCATGTCTTATGGTTGGAATTGGCATCGGTTCATCCTCTGAAGTCCATCATAATAGACTGAAGTGATGTTTGGCTGGCACCGGCTGCATTTAGTCATCATCATTCAGTGACGCGTAGCAGTGGAGTCCAACACGAAGCGGGAATGGTGCTGGATCCAGCCGGTTCTGGTGACCTCAGGATAGGAGTCCCGAGGTTGAGACAGGGAAACAAATAAAATAATATAAGCATAGATGCCAATCAATTTATTACAGCGTTATAAATCATGATCAATGTTTCTGGTTTCTGGTTCCGGCAGACCCAACTAAAGCAGCCTAATTGTGGGTTGGAGGATAAATTAGGTGTATGCCTGGCTAAATAGATGAGTCTTTAGTCTAGACTTAAACTGAGGGAATGTGTCTTCATCTCGAACAATGTTAGGGAGACTATTCCATAGTTTAGGAGCCAATTATGAAAAGGATCTACCTCCTTTTGTGGATTTTGATATTCTAGGAACTATTAACAGGCTTGAATTTTGCGATCGTATTGAAAGTGATGGAATATAGCGTGGTAGAATGTCACTTCATTACTGCAGAGCTAGACCATTCAAAGCTTTGTACGTAGTTAACAGAATTTTAAAATTAATACGGAATTTAAAAGGTAGCCAATGTAACGATGATAAAATGGGGCTATGATCATATTTCTTGGTTCTCGTTAGCACTCTGGCTGCTGCATTTTAAACCAATTGAAGTTTATTTATTGATCTTGCTTAACATCCTCCCAGTGATGTATTAAAATAATCTAGTCTTGAGGTCATGAATGCATGAATTAGTTTTGCGGCATCAGCAACAGAGTGCATGGGCCTTAATTTAGCAACATTTCTTAGGTGGAAGAATGCTGTTCTACAAACATTAGTGATTTGATTTTCAGACTGGTATCAAATATAACACCCAAGTTCTTCGCTGTTGAAGACGATGTAACAGTACATCCACCGAGAGTCAAATTATATTGTAGTGGCTTATTTTTACAATTCTTCATTTACATAGACAAAGTGGTAGCGGTCTGCTATGACCTAAAACATGCTAATGCAACTCCACAAATGCCAACATAATTCTCTAGCCTATTCAAGAGAATGTTGTGATCTATCATGTTGAATGCAGCACTAAGATATAAAAGCACTAGAAGAGAAATGCAGCCGCGATCAGATGATAAGAGCAAGTCATTTGTAACTCTGATAAGTGCAGTCTCTGTACTGTGATGATGCCTAAATCCTGACTGAAATTCTTTGTATACACTATTTTTCTGTAGAAATGAACATATTTGGGAAGATACTACATTTTCTAGTATTTTTGACATAAACGTGAGATTTGAAATCTGTCTATAATTTGCCAGTTCTCCAGGATCAAGTTGTGGCTTCTTAATAAGCGGTTTGATAACTGCCATTTTAAAGTTTCTTGGGACATGTCCTAAGCATAGCGAGGAGTTAATAATATTAAGGAGAGGTTCTGAAATTACAGGAGATACCTCTTTTAAGAGCTTAGTTGGTATAGGATCTAACAAACATGTTGTGGCTTTTGATGTTTCTATAAGTATGTTAGCTCTTCATTACATATGACAGAAGAAGATTGAAGTTGCATGTGAGGAAAATTATTAGACACTGTTTTCTGAGGTGCTATGACAGATGATTGCATAATTCCATTATTTCAATTTTATCTGTAAAGAAATCCATGAAGTCATTACTCTTGTGCTGCAACATAATATCTGGTTCTGTTGAGGCTTAATTCCTAACCAATTTAGCCACAGTATTGAATAAACATCTAGGATTGTTGCTGTTATTTTCTATTAGTTTACTAAAATATGCTGACCTGGCAGTTTTTAGTGCCTGTCTGTAGCTACAGACACTATCCTTCCATGCACCACAAAATACTTCTAATTTTGTATTTTTCCACATGCACTCCATTTTCCGAGCTGCTCTCTTGAGAGCATGAGTGTGATCATTGTACCATGGTGCAGGGCTTATTTCTTTCATTTTCTTTAATCAAAGTGGGGTTACATTATCAAGAGTGCTAGAGAAGACTGCATTTATATTTTTTGTTATTTCATCAAGTTCTTCTGGGCTTTGGGGTTTATTGAGTGTATGAGATAGATCTGGAAGATTATTAGTGAAGCTATCTTTAGTGGTCGAAAGAATAGTTCTACCTGAACAATAGCTTGGTGTAGATTGAGTAACATTAGCTGATTGCAGCATACAAGAGACGTGGTAATGATCCGAGATGTCATCGCTCTGCTGAAGAATTTCTATATTATCAACATCAACTCCATATGACAGAATTCAATCTAGCATATGATTATGGTGATAAGTTGGTCCTGTTACATTTTGTCTGACTCCAAGAGAGTTGAGAATATCGATAAATGCTAATCCCAATGTATCATTTTCATTATCTATGTGAATGTTGAAGTCACCAACAATTAAAGCTCTATCTACAGTAACTACAAGATCTGATAAAAATGTACAAATTCACCAAGGAAATCAGAATAAGGCCCGGGTGTTCTATACATTGTAGCAAGGACAAAAGACGACAGAGATTTTTTATTTATATCTGACGGTGTCACATTAAGCATTATTAGTTCAAAAGACTTACATTTATATCTTGTCCTCTGAGTAACACCAAAAACTAAACAGTAAATTGAAGCAACACCTCCTCCTCGACCCTTCAGACAAGGCTCGTTTTTATAACAATAACCTGGGGGAGTAGATTCATTTAAACTAATATATTCATCCGGTTTAAGCCAGGTTTCAGTCAGTCTATGATCTGTAATCATTTCATTAACAATTAGTGCTTTGGTAGAAAGAGATCTAACGTTTAGTAGCCCTATTTCTATATGATGTGTATTTTTAATTTGTTTGTTTTGTTCAAGTTTGACCTTTGTCAGACAGATTTTTTTCTTCGGAGCCGAACGGTTATGTGATCAGCGAGCCGTGTGTCACGACTGCTTCACCCACCTCTGCAAAAGAGATTCTGATGGATTTGATGGCGCATTCCAGTGGCTTTCTTCTCTCTGCACGCTGTGCAGACTCTGCCCCTGGGTGCTTCGACAGCGCTTCTCTCATAGAAAGAGTTGACTTCTCTGAAAGAGTTTTATTTTCCTCTAAAAGAGTTTGTTTTCTGGTAAAAGAGCAACATACACAAGCGGGCGTTGAACGTCCTTTTCAGGACGCGTCTTTATAAAGATGTAGTACCTGGATGTGGCCGGTGTCTGTCCAGATCCGACGGTCATAGAATGGTTGGCGTTTGTGAATGGTTCATGTTCTTACTGCAAGGACATGACCAAGGCAATGGTTGGGCATTTCGTTTCTCAAAACGAACACCACTCCAGCTGCCCCCCCGCATCGCTCCTTCTTCCCACGGGATTGAGGATGAGGAAACAGACAGAGGCCATCTCTCACATCGTGCCGTCGCAGCGCAGGCCGCCACCTGTCTGTTGTCGTGGGTGTCCCCCTGTGAAGAAACCTCAAACTGGGCCCAGCTCTCAGCCCCAGTGTCGAGTACCCCGTAGCGGCGTCCATCTCCCATATCCAGGACCTCTTCTAGGGCCCGTAAAGCCCCTAAACGCTCCTGAGACGGTGCACCCAGAAAGCCAGATATTTGCTCCGGAGCTGATACCAAGACGAATCCGTCCCCCCGGGAGGAGAATACTCAGTTTTCCCTTTTTATTTCGCCTAACCCCCTTTGGGATGCGGTACCCAAATTTTCAATAAAAGAGCAATTCCCTCACTTCCTGCGTCATCAGACATCAGCCATTCTCATGGCATCCCCGCACCAAAACCTCGGCTCCCCGGACGCAGCCACCTCGCCTCCGGACCCACGACTGCCCAGCCCCGGGACCCCCTCCTCTGTCTACAAACCGCCCCCTACTGGGTGCACAGAGCAAGGTAAGTGCTTTGAGTTTTTTCGTGTTTGAAAGGCGAGGCCCTACCCAGTACATCCAAAACGATTGTCCTGTTAGTACCCCTCACACGGAGCTTAGACGCATGGCTTGCGCTTCCCAGCCCGTCCTATTGGCTGGCCAGGACCATCCAACTTGTCTATGCGATTCAATTCGCCAGGCTCCCGCCTCCTTTCAGCAGAATTCGCTCCACTCCGATGCACGGCGAAAACGCCAGCACCTTATGAGCAGAGATTGCCACTCTGCTACTCAAAAACATGATAGAGCCTGTCCCTCCAGCCCAGATGAATAAGGGTTTCTACAGCCCTTCATCGTACCCAAAAAAAGGCAGGGGATTGCGGCCAATCTTGGACCTGCGAGTTCTCAACTGGACTTTACACAGACTCCCATTCAAAATGCACACGCAGAGGCGAATTCTAACCAGCGTTCAGCATCAAGATTGGTTCGCAGCGGTAGACCTGAAGGATGCGTACTTCCACGTCTCCATTCTGCCTCGACACGACCCTTCTTACAGTTTGCGTTCGATGGCCAGGCATCCTCCTCTTCGGCCTGTCCCTGTCCCATCACTTCTTCACCAAGGTTGCAGAGGCAGCTCTTGCCCGCTACGGGAAGTGGGCATCCACATACTCAATTACCTGGGAAAAAAGCAAGCTCTCTCCGGTTCAGAGCATCTCTTTTCTCATTTTGGAGTTAGACTCCGTCTCAATGTCAGCGCACCTCACAACCAAGTGTACCAGTCAGTGCTCGCATGCCTTGCTCGCTTCAAGCCAGGCACAGTGATTCCTCTCAAACAGTTCCAGAGGCTCCTGGGGCATATGGCATCCTCGGCGGTGGTCGCGCCGCTCTGGTTGATGCATTTGAGACCGCTTCAGCACTGGCTTCATACTCGAGTCCCGAGATGGGCATGGCGCCGTGGCACATACCGTGTGTTTATCACCCCTTCCTGCCGTCAGACTCTCAACCCTTGGACAGACCTCTGTTTGCCTCTCAACTGGATTGGGGCGACGTGTGCTACGGGCATGCAGCTGCTGGCTCCTGGACGGGGCCCCGCCTGAATTGGCACATCAACTCGTTGGCAGTACTCCTTGATCTGCAGAGGTTTCTCCCGCTAATTCGGGACAAGCACGTCTTGATCCATTCAGACAGCACCGCCACGATAGCGTACATAAATCGCAGCATGAAGGCAGACACGTCATGACAGGTCTCGCTCATCAGAGAGTGGAGGCTCCCCCAGGTGGTCCAGCTGATTTGGGTCTGCTTCGGCAGGGCACAGATAGATCTCTTTGCCTCCCAAGACAACTCCCACTGCCCGTTCTGGTACTCCCTAATGGAGGCCCCTCTCAGCACAGATGCACTGGCACACATCTGGCACCGGGGGCTGCACAAGTACGCATTTCCCCCAGTGAGCCTTCTTGCACTCTTGCTGTGCAAGGTCAAGGAGGACGAGGAACAGGTCACCTTGGTGGCTCCTGACCTGGTTCTCGGATCTTACACTGCTTCCGACAGCACCTCCCTGGAAAATTCCCCTCAGGAAGGACCTTCTTTCTCAGGGATGGGGCACACTCTGGCACCTGCGCCCAGACCTCTGGAATCTCCACGCCTGCAGTCGTAGACACAATCAACCAAGCCAGAGCTCCCTCTACCAGGCAGCTTTATGTCCTCAAGTGGCGTCTTTTTGAAAATTGGTGTTCTTCCTGCAGAGATGCACAGTTCAGTCAGTGCTTTCATTCCTGCAGGAGAGGCTGGAGGGGAGGCTGTCCCCCTCCACCTTGAAGGTGTATGTCGCTGCTATCGCAGCCCACCATGACGCAGTAGACAGCAGGTTGAACGCCCGGAGGTTGAACCCTTCCTGGCCAAGCCTGTTTCCCTCCTGGGGGTCTCTCAGTGGTCCTCTCAGGCCTTCAGAGTCCCCCCTTCGAGCCGCTTGATTTAGTCGAGCTCAAAGCCCTCTCCTTGAAGATGGCCCTCTTGATCGGTCTACCGGGCTACGTGCCCAAGGTTCCTATGACCCCCTTTGGGGACCAGATCGTGAACCTGCAAGCACTGCCCCGGGAGGAGGCAGACCCAGCCTCTTCGTTGCTGTGTCCGGTACGTGCTTTGCGTATCTACATGGACCGCACACAGGGCTTTATATGCTCGGAGCAGCTATTTAAAAACTTAACAATCGGAGAAGAGCTAATTTTGCCGGCTCTTTTTTTTTTTTTTTTTTAAGGTTAAAGCTTAATCTCTAATTTTACACTTTTAAAAATTATTGGCTGGGGAAATTACTGTGTGTTTGCTATTGTATTCTGAAACTCTGACTGTTGAAACTGGCTCTTATTTTCATACAATTAGCCTTTGTTGTCACCTGTTGGTGAGTGAAAACACTAAGTTGCTCTCGAAGTGATTGTCTTTAGTGGTTCTGGAGAGATTTGACAGGTGAAATGGACTGGTATTTTCATACAATTTGCCATTACTGCCACCTGCTAGTGAGTGAGTGCTGTGTGAGTTGCTTTTGAAGTAGACCTAATTGTATGGGAGAAAAGGGAAACATTTTGTGAACCGGTCTGAAAGTTTAAAAAGATTGGTATATTCATACAAGTAGCCTTTGTTGCCACCTAGTTCATTATATGCAAATAAATGATTGGCTGTTACTGTTTTACACAGTGATATGTTCCAAATCCAAACGTTGCATCTTAAAATTGAGGCATTAAAATTGACAACTGGTCCCTGGAATTTTTTTTATGAATATGCTGGTCCCTGGCACAAAAAAGGTTGGGAACCCCTGATTTAAACAAGTGATTTTTGATTTGGTCCTTCCTGTTTCAGTTTCTGCCTGTAAGTGGGCAGAAGCAGAACGGAAGAGTGGTCTCATTTGCCAAATGTTGGGCGGGGGAGGGATTTGTAGCCATTCCGGAAAGGAGAAAAAATGGTCCAAAACCTGGTCCCCTCGTGTGTTGAAGCTGATGTGTTGGTGGTATTTTGGTGCGATTGTTTTAAAATTGGCTTTGTTAAAGTCCCCGGTAACAATGAACATGGCCTCAGGGTGCGTGGTTTCCTGCTTACTTATACTCCCATACAGTTTCTTGAGTGCCTTGTCTGTGTCAGCTTGTGGGGGGATGTACACAGCTGTGATAATGACCGCTGTGAATTCCCTCGGTAGCCAGAATGGTCGACACATAAGCATGAGATATTCCAGATCAGGAGAGCAGAAAGACTTGATAAAATGTATGTTCCTCTGATCATACCATGATTTGTTGATCATAAAACATACACCACCACCTCTGCTTTTACCTGAGAGGTCTTTCGCTCTGTCCACTCGGTGCATGGAGAACCCCGCGGGTTGGAATCTCTGCAGACATCCAAGTTTCCATAAGGCAGATAACACAGCAGTCCCTCGTCTCGTTGGAAAGAGATCTGCTCTCTCAGCTCGCAGAGCTTGTTGTCCAGAGACTGAACATTTGAATGTAGTATAATGGGTAGCGGGGGTCGATTTTTGCGATGTCTTACTCTGATGAGAACGGTAGCTCTTTTTCCCCTTTTCCTTCTGCGTTTCTGTGGCCGGGCAGCCCAGACAAAGGGCTCCGCTGGCGTGTTTATAAACAGCGGGTCGGCATTGAGGAATTTGCAGTTCGGTTTTTGGTGTGTAATTGCAGAACCAATGTCCAAAAGGGTTTGTCTGTTGTATATAATAAGACACAACATCCAAGACAAAAAAACAAAAAAACTGTAAACAAAACAAACAATAAATTGCAGTGTTGTGTCAGAGCTCACAAAGTAGCAGCCATACTCTGCACCATCTTGAGTCCAAAAGGGGGAGGTGTGGTCTGGTAGGATTCAGCCTCCGGGCACCTCTGAGGAACCTGATGATCAGGTCGTCCTTTCCTATGGACTTACTGTCCACTGTGTCATGGTGGGCCACTATAGCGGCTACATATACCTTCAAGATGGAGGGGGACTGCTTCCCCTCCAGCCTCTCCTGCAGCATCTCTGGGGGTCTTCGGCTTGGGAAGAACACCAATTCGAGAGAAGAATACCAAGTCTAGGTAGGTCAATATGGGGCCACGAGGGTGACTCGTTCCTCGTCCTCCCTGACTTTGCACAGGATCTGTGCAAGTAGGCTCACTGGGGGAATGCATATTTGCCCAGCCCCCGGGGCAGGCTGTGTGTGTCAGTGCATCTGTTCCAAGGGGGGCTCCCGTCAGGGAATGCCTGGGTGGGCAGTGGGAGGATTACCGGGAAACAAACAGGACTACCAGGTCTACCTTGCCGAATTGACTCAATCAGTTGGACCACCTGGGGGTGGAGCCTCCACTGAGCATTGCCTGCCATGCCAGCGCGTCCACTGTGGCATTGAGGCTACCCGGGATATGAGTGGCCCAGCCACTGCTGACTCCAGAGGAGGAGATGGTGAGTTGCGACATGCAACGAGAGCGTACGCCGCCATGATGATTTATATATGCTACAGTCATGGTGTTGTTGAACCTGACCAACACATGCTTGCCCTGGATCAATGGCAACAGCCTACGCAGGGAGAGTAGTACAGTCAGCAACTCTAGGCAGTTGATGTGCCAACCCAGTCGCGAGACCAGGAACCGGTGGTTGCGTGCCCATTGCACACGGTTCCCCAGCCCAGTTTGGAGGCATCTGTGACGACCACGACACGTCTGGACACTTGCTGTAGGGGAACTCCTGCCAGTAGAAATGCAAGGTATGTCCAAGGGCTGAATAAGTGTGGTGTGATAGCTATGCAATGTGTGCCACGGCGTCATGCCCATCTCGGGACTCGAGTCTGAAGCCAGTGCTGAAGCGGTCTCATATCAGAATCAACTTTATTGCCAAGTATGCTTACACACATAGCGGCTACATATACCTTCAAGATGGAGGGGGACAGCTGCCCCTCCAGCCTCTCCTGCAGGAAGAAAAGCATTGACCCGACTGCGCATCTCTGGGGGTCTTCGGCTCGGGAAGAACACCAATTCGAGAGAAGAATACCAAGTCTAGGTAGGTCAATATGGGGCCACGAAGGTGACTCGTTCCTCGTCCTCCCTGACTTTGCACAGGATCTGTGCAAGTAGGCTCACTGGGGGAACGCATATTTGCCCAGCCCCCGGGGCAGGCTGTGTGTCAGTGATAGCTATGCAATGTGTGCCACGGCGTCATGCCCATCTCGGGACTCGAGTCTGAAGCCAGTGCTGAAGCGGTCTCATATCAGAATCAACTTTATTGCCAAGTATGCCTACACACACAAAGAAATTGGGACAAGGAATTTGAAAAAAAAACAATACAAAAACAGCAGCAAGACATAGACAATTAAAAAAAAAAAAAAAAAGAAGAAGAAGAAGAAAAATAAATAATTATACATATATGTACATACACTCACCTTCATACATACCCACATACACACATGTAGTGCAAATCTATTACAAATCCGTTATATGACAAACAAAAATACAGTATGTTATGTACAGTGCAATGTAATGGCAGAAGTGGATATATTGGATAATATAAATAGACCTAACTGTGTATTGCACATAATTATTGCTCAATGGGGCAATTTTAACTGTTCATGAGATGGATGGCCTGAGGGGAAAAAACTGCCGTGTGACTGCCGCTGTGGAAGCCATATGCCTCAGGAGCCTCTATTTCAGTGGAACTGCTGTCCTCCGCCTGAATGACTTCAGGCAGTTAAGCACTGACTGCACGCACTCGCTTGTGAGGCGCACCATCATTGAGACCGAGTCTAACTCCATGCCGAGAAAAGGGATGCTCTGAACTGGGGAGAGCTTGCTCTCTTCCCGGTTGACCTGAAGCCCTAGATGGCTGAGGTGCCTGAGCACTAAATCCCTGTGCACCCATATCCATGCATCCATACTTAGTTGCTTAGTTCTGTAAAACCTTGGAATATTCCATTAAGGCCTGATCTGACTGCGATGGTTGCAATAAAGTAACAGCAATGTTTATCATATCAGTGCTATAAAAGCGATATTTCAAGTTTCAGCACATGTTATTTGCATTAAAAATAATAAAAAATATTATTTGTATTTTTAGGGAGCCCTCAGCTTAGGGGGCGGTTGCCCACCTTTGCTAAGTCCGGACCTGGTCCTTGGTCAAATTCATAGTTGGGTTTATTCAGTGTAAAAAAAGTATCTCCCTTAAACCACGATTCAGAACATTAAATACTTAATTAGACAAACATAAAACACATTGTCCATAACACAATTTACAATAAATACAGCACATAACCCATAATTCACTGTGCAAAACTGCACAAGGGTAGATGCTGTGCATAAAAATAGAAAGCATTCATGTTAATTACATTCAGTTTAACCTAGTAAAGATGGTCAAACAAAAGAATAAAATAAGAAAAAAATACTATCACACATATCACTTATCTGTAGATGTTGGTGACAATGGCAATACTCATGTTGACCTTTATGAGTATAAAACCTTGTCCTTTTTTTGAATAAAAATTAGATAAGCTACAAATTTAATCTTTAATATGTGTTCTTGTTCTGGCCATACAAAGTTTGTGCAATTCACATTTTTAAATAATGTAAGTCTGTCTGTTTCTCTGAGTACATTCTTTATAGATTAAGTGTATATCATCTAAATGTAAAAACTGTAAATATCATATTTATATCATAAGAGATCATATGATATAAAAGAGTTTAACAACCAGTTACAATAAAAAAAAAAAAAACAATGTTACAGGCCAATGCTTAACTGACTCCAGTTTGTTGAAATATGAATTATTGAAAATTAATGCATACCTGTGGAGAAATACCAACATTACCACCTTGGGTGTGCATTAATTTTCAATAATTCAATAGGCTGACATCAATTATTCTTATATACAAAATGTGTCTTGTTGAAGAGAGGTGTACTGTTCTTTTAAATCAGACAATCTGATACAGATCTACATATAGAGTGGATTTGGAGTAGTTGGCTTAAAGGGATAGTTCATCCAAAATAAAAATTCTCTCATCATTTACTCACCCTCATGCCATCCCTGGTGTTTATGATTTTCTTCCTTCTGCTGAACACAAACAAATATTTTACGAGAATATTTCAAGTGAATGGGTGCCTAAATTTTAAAGCTCCAAAATGCACATAAACACAGCTTAAAAGTAATCCATAAGATTCCAGTGGTTACATCCATTTCTTCTGAAGCGATATGATAGGTGTGGGTGTTAAATGTTTAAGTCCTTCTTTTTTGTTTTTGGTGATTTGCATTCTTCATGCATATCACTCCCTACTGGGCAGGTAGAAGAATTTATGGTAAAAATGTACTTAAACGTTGATCTGTTTCTCACCCACACCTAACATATTGCTTCAGAAGATATATATTTAAACAAATAGATTACTATTATGCTGACTTTATGTGCATTTTGGAGCTTCAAGTTTTTGGTACCCATTGTAGTATGGACCTACAGAGCTGAAATATTCTTCTAAAAATCTTTGTTTGTGTTCTTCAGAAGAAAGAAAGTCATACACATCTGGGATGGAATGAGGGGGAGTAAATGATGAGGGGATTTTCATTTTGGTGAACTATCCCTTTAAGTCACACTTAAAAATGTATGAATACTATTGAATTAAATACTAAATGAAAACAAACGATGCTTTTTCAGATCTAACTTCACTTTCTGAGCCCTTTTATAATTTTTTTTTGCAATGACTGGTGTCAACTTGATTTTATTAGTTTCTGAGTCAGTTCCTCTCAATTTCAGATAGTTCCAGTACTTGTTCACACAATAAAGAATAATATCATTAGTCATAATACGTTTAGTCTTAATTTTAATCACTATTACCATTACTGTTTTAGTGTTTTATTTATTGTAATGTTACAACATAAACTTCACTGTAAAATAACTGACACTTGGTATGATATTTTGATGTTATGCATTCAATGGCACACACACACACACACACACCCACCAGTTCCACGGGTGTGCTTGAGGGTAAACGGACATTAAAGCACTCTGGTTCTTTAGTGCATCTTTGCATTAACTTATAGAGCATCTTCCCTTAAAGTCAAATCAATCAAATCACTTTTATTGTCACACTACCATATACACAAGTGCAACAGTGGGTGAAAGTCTTGTGTGGAGTTCCGAGCAACATAGCAGTCATGACAGTGACGAGACATATACAAATTACAATAAACAACATATTTACACAACACAATAATAATATACAATATACAGTAAACAATACACACAATATAGAACACCCATACACATAATATAGAATACACATACAATAAAAAATTAAAAATAAAGAGTATATATATACACAGTACTTGTATTGAGGAAAATATATTTGACAGTCCAGTGTGAGATTATAGATTAATAAAGTGTAGTACTGATGTATATTGATCGTGAGAGATGAAGTGTTCAAAAGTCTGATTGCTTGGGGGAAGAAGCTGTCATGTAGTCAGAAGCAAATCAGTGCTTTTGATCTGGAATCAGCTCAGATCAGTGGTGACAAGAAATCTCGAGATTACAATTTTTCTCACAAAATTTGTATCTCCCGTCACACAGCTTTTTCTCCATCAGTGAGGAACAATGATCAGGGGTAATTATGATACCTTGGGGTCTTTTAGAGTGAGTAATAATAAACTGTCATTGTATTAAACAGAGACTGTGATATTGATGAATGTTTATCTGTCTGTGTTCCACATGCGAAAGAAATACATGTTTTGAAACGATATTATGGCAAGTAAATTGTGACAAATGGGATAAATTGTTGTTAGCGATAGCATCTTCTCACGTGAATTTCTTCACTGATATTTACAAGCTACATTGACAAGTCAAGAAACAGTACAATATTTTGCTACAACATATAAGGTGTGGGGGTGTGGTCCGCTGATGCTAAAAGCATACACAGCAGGAGATATTGACATTTAACTATGAAAAATACGGAATCCTTTGGCACGCCCTTACATTTAATTGAGATTAGTTCAGATTCTCTCCAGGGGATCTGGGAAAAATGTCAGCTCTCAATTGCCTCTGGAGGGGATCTCAGCAGCAGGCAAAAGGTCCACAATGGCTGCTTTTGCAGTATGCATGACTCTTTAACTTCACTGAACTCTGATGAATTTTTGTCAAGATGAGCCAGTCAACTGCATTAAACGCAGCTTTTGTTGCTGTTGTGTTTTGTTGTTCTCCTCTAATACATATTTATAAATGTTCTTACAACTGTTTCAGGCACTGTCAGTTTCAAGAGTAACTGTTGAACTATCAGTGTTGGGAAGTAACTAACTAAAAGTAGTGACACTTGTAACTTCACTAAATTGTTTAGTAGCAGAACAGTAGCTCTACTATTTTTTACAACAGTTTAGCTACATTTCCCAAAGAGTAGCACTGTATGTAACAAAATGCTACATTTCTCACATTGTACTGTATTGTTTATGCAGCAATGGAGCCGACGGAACAATCAAACATGTTCAGCTAAGCTGTTCTCTCTCTCTTATGTACTGCAAAATCTTTTTCTCCGTGTTTTGGCACTTGACACTTTGACAGCGTTTTTATCAGCGAAAAATGTAGTTTTTTGAAAAACAATCTACCAAGTGGATACATTTGAAAAACGCCATCTACATGTTGTAGTGTGGACTGGGAAAGCAGAGATATCTGAAAATGATTACATATTTGTTGTCATGTGACAGTAATGTGATCCATTCAACCAAAACAATCAAGATGATGGCCAGTGTTATAGCAGCGCTGTTGTATCTGATATTCAATTTGATAGCATTGTTAAAGATAAATTTAAGGACTTTTGGAAAACACTTGAAAACGGCAGTGTGGACGGAGATACTTTAATGTATCCGGATTAAAGTACACGTAGCCTGAATCATTGAAAGGAATTGGTTCAGACAGTTTGTGTAAATAAACCACTTAAAATACATGATTCTCTTATATTGAGCGTTGGAAACTCAATGGCTCAAGTAAATGAACTAGTTCATGCCTTAAGTCACGCATAAATCCTTAATGGACTTTGACAGAAATTAAATTCTTCTGTTTTGAAGCTAAATATTTAGTTTATTGCTGCTGTTTATAACTATATTTTGACATATATTATTTTGACTATATAACTAGTGTTTCTAGTTAAATTAGGTTATATTTAGTATAAATCATCTGATTGGTATATCCTTAAAATGATCCGTAACTGTAGCTGCACTACGGAAGATTTGTTGGTTAAAAATGAACAAAATGATTGAGAACATTAAAAAAAGTCTTCCAAACAATGTATAAATTGTAAAATTTAACATAACATTTACAGTATTTCACAATTGCTAAAACACTAAACCCCATTCTCTGAACCCAATGCTCAGTGGCCTAAACCCATTTGTCAAATCAGTCACTCTGTAGGCAAAACCTTAAACAAGTTCAGGTAGTTAAGACACTGTTTGCAAATCTCATACACTCTTTTTGCAAAACTCTAAACACATTCTCACTCACTAAAACGCATTTTGCACTGTGTTGCAAAATGGTAAATACATGTGGCAAAAGTTAAACTCAACTACAACACAGCTGTCATCATTTACACAAAACAACTCAAAATTGTTCACACTTGTTTCTAATGATGTGATCAAATTAGTTGTCTAGAATATAAGCCAGTTCAGAGTACACAGGTGGCCCAGGTGCACTGAATGTTGATACCAACAATGGATGGAAACAATGTGAGAGGCAGAGGAGGAAGAGTTCGTGTAAGAGGTGGTGGACGAGGAGGAAGAGTACAAGGACAACGAAGAGCAAGACCAAGAATAGTAATTTCAGATCAAATTCGGGCAACTGTGATAGACCATGTTCTTGTTCATGGAATGACAATGAGGGAAGCAGGACAAAGAGTACAACCCAATTTGAGCAGATTCTCTGTGGCCACCATAATCAGGACATTCAGAGAAGAGAACAGGTAAATGTATTGTTTTTTTTCTAATTTGTGCGACTGAAAGTTTACTGTATACATTTGATACAGTACATCAGTTTGTCAGTAGAAAGGGGACTATGGAAAAAAGAAAAAAATTACAATACATTTTACATATGAATGTGATGTCCATTACTATTGTTACTGTATGTATACATTTGTAAGAGCATTTTCCCCTTTGTAGAATTGCAAGACTACCAAATGAGGGTGGAAGGACTCCTTTGTTCTCCCAACAGCAAGAGGCTCTCATTGTTGATATGGTCCGTCAAAACAATGCCATCCGACTGCGTGAAATACAGCAAAGAGTTGTAGAAGACAATGTAAACTTTGAAGGAATCAACAGTGTCAGCCATTCTACCATTGCCCGTGTCCTCCATTGCAACAGGGTACGCATGAAGCAAGTGTACAGAGAACCCTTTGAGCGCAATTCAGAAAGGGTCAAAGATCTACGATATCAGTATGTGCAAGTAAGTGTACACTTCAGCACTGATGCTTAAAGTACAAGTTTCTAGCCTACAGTTATTGTCCTATACTGTAACTGCATTATATTGTAGTGTATGTAAATCAGGAGTGCATATAAATACACTTTTGCAGAAGTATGTATTTCTGTAACACTTACTAAACTATTTATTTATTTATCTCTTTTATATATAGAGGGTGTTTGAAATGGATTCCATGGAAAGGCCCCATGAATACATTTTTGTAGATGAAGCAGGGTTCAATCTGGCGAAGAGGAGAAGGAGAGGAAGGAACATAATTGGCCAACGTGCCATTGTGGAAGTCCCTGGCCAGCGTGGTGGCAATGTCACCACGTGTGGGTTTTGTGTTTAAAGTTTTGAGAATATGGGTGGACATTTCAAGAAATGTGTCTTAGCAATTGTGAAATACTGTAAAACACTTCTGATAAATGAAGATTAGTCTTTCACAATGCCGTGGTGGAAATTTGGCCTACTCTTCTTTGCAGAACTGCTTTAGTTCAGGCATCTGACACAGAGGACTCGACTGGGCTGCCACCTTCCCGCCCAGTCTGAGGCCGACACGCAGGTGCCGACATGCTTGCCCGGGCTGCAGTGAGCATGGGCTTGGACAGGAACCCTCTGTTCTCCCCACAGACTTCACGGCTTGACAATTGGTACCTCAGGTCTGGGTGCCGCTCTCAGCCACCCCCCACCCCCACTCCTGGTGGTGCACGACGAGATGTCAAGGTTGTGTAGGTCACCTTTCACTTCCCAGAACTGACCCCTTCACTCTTCTGCTCTCACTACCCTTGACGGTGGGGTGGCCCACGTGTACACAGAGGCGAAATTCTAATTATATGACTCTTTTCTTTGAGACAGCACAAAAAAAGAAGAAAAAAGAAAAGATGACTAAAACAAATAGCTAGCAATGCAGACACAGTGTTTGTCTTGTACTGTGTGAACTTTAATAATACATATATCTTTTAAAACCAAAAAATCTAAAAATGTTGGGCCTTTATTGCATTTCAAGCCTTTATTCAGAAAATTATTGCATTCAGCACCTTTATAACCATTATAAATGTCCCATTTTCAGGACACTTTATTTTAAATATACTTTTGTACAAATCCAAATAACTTTACAGATCTTTATTGTAAAGGGTTTAAACAATGTTTTCCATGCTTGTTCAATGAACCGTAAACAATTAATGAACATGCACCTGTGGAACGGTCGTTAAGACACAACTTACAGATGGTAGGCAATTAAGATCACAGTTATAAAAACTTAGGACACTAAAGAGACCTTTCTACTGACTCTGACAAACACCAAAAGAAAGATGCCCAGGGTCCTGCTCATCTGTATGAACGTGCCTTAGGAATGCTACATGGCGGCATGAGGACTGCAGATGTGGCCAGGGCAATGAATTACATTGTCTGTACTGTGAGACACCTAAGACAGCACAACAGGGAGACAGCAAGGACAGCTGATCGTCCAGACCATGTGTAATAACAACTGCATATGTCATCCGAATATCTCACCTTCAGGACAGGTACAGGATGGCAACAACAACTGCCCAAGTTGCATCAGGAATGCACAATCACTCCATCAGTGCTCAGCCTGTCCGCAATAGGCTGAGAGAGGCAGGACTGAGGGCTTGTAGGCCTGTTGTCTGGTCCTTACCAGACATCACCGGCAACAACGTCACCTATCACCCACCTTCGCTGGACCAAACAGAACTGGAAAAATTTGCTCTTCACTGGTGAGTTGCGGTTCTGTCTAACCAGGGGTGATGGTTGGACATTTATCGTCAAAGGAATGAGCGTTACACCAAGGCCTGTACTCTGGAGTGGGATCAATTTGGAGGGGGAGGGTATGTCATGGTCTGGGGCGGTGTGTCACAGCATCATCGGACTTGAGCTTGTTGTCATTGCAGGCAATCTCAACGCTGTACGTTACAGGGAAGACATCCTCCTCCCTCATGTGGTACCCTTCCTGCAGGCTCATCCTGACATCCAGCATGACAATACCACCAGCCATACTGCTCGTTCTGTGCTTGATTTCCTGCAAGACAGGAATGTCAGTGTTCAGCCATGGCCAGCAAAGAGCCCGGATCTCAATCCAATTGAGCTCGTCTGGGACCTGTTGGATCAGAGGGTAAGGGTTAGGGCCATTCCCCCCAGAAATGTCCAGGAACATGCAAGTGCATTGTGGAAGAGTGGGGTAACATCTCACAGCAAGAACTGGCAAATCTGGTGCAGTCCATGAGGAGGAGATGCACTTCAGTACTTAATGCAGCTAGTGGCCACACCAGATACTGGCTGTTACTGTTTGACCCCTCCTTTGTTTAGAGACACATTATTCCATTTCTGTTAGTCACATGTCTGTAAAACCTGTTTAGTTTATGTCTTAGTTGTAGAAACTTTTTATGTCCATGCTAATTTTTTACACATGTAAAGTTTGCTGAAAATAAAAGCAGTTGAAAATGAGAGGATGTTTCTTTTTTTTGCTGAGTTTATTAGTGACTTCAACACCCATGACCCCCCCACCCCCAAAATCGAGTAACCATGGGAACAGACAAAAAAAAAAATGCGCGCCATATTTCAGTGACACAGAAAGTTTTTGGACTGTAAACAATCCTTATTTTGCTTATTTTAGCTGTACAGGCTACCTCAGCAAAAAAACAATAAGCAAAATACAGTTCTGTTCATCGGATAAGAATGACAAACAATGTTTTTAAAGCCCTTCATTAATTTCAATTTCAATTGAAAAGCACCCTTGTGCTTCCATCATCTCTCTTTCACTCTCGTCTCCCAAAAACACACACACACATACACACCGACCAACCATACAGGCTACCACAGCAAAATAACCATATAAAACAAAGTCATTGGTTAAATTAAATCAGTTAAGAATGACAAACAATGTCTATAACATCCTAAATTTATGTAAATTTCAGTTTGAAAAGTGCCCTTGCTTCTCTCTCTCTCTCTCTCTCTCTCACACACACACACTTACACACATACATACACATGCACACGCACTCACACACACGCACACTCCAAAAGAGACACCACTTAATCAATACAAAAGTTTCTATATTATCCAAAAAAAAACTTTTAATATGTGCAATTTTTTTTTTGCAATTCGCTCTAATCAGCCTCCCATAGATGCAGTGGAAAGCACAAGTAATTCAACATCGTCAATTATTCCTTACTAATCTCATAATAGCAATAGGGACTGCATCAGTTTAGGACTGATATTTTGCTTGATGGGAAGTATCCGAATCAATGCATGAGTTTTTAAATTCATAAAACTAGAAAGATTTTCCTTACTTGTAAAAGATTAAATCAACATTTCTATAAGACCTCTCTCGCCTACATAATAGGTTTTTATTAGGTCAACCCTTATGTTATTTGTTTACACTTCATAATAGGTATTAACATTCATATTTTATTAATATTATAATAACGTAATAATAGTGACTATTTGCACTAGACATAAATAGCACCTTTCACACAAAACCGCTATTTGGACTACAAAAGTCTGGTGGGTTCTATAATTTCATGCTATGATATTTAGATCTATAATTTGATAATATTAATGTCATAAAATATAAATATTTATTAGAAGAGCTAAATTTACATTGATGCATTTGGCAGACGCTTTTATCCAAAGTGACTTACAGAGCCCTTATTACAGGGACAATCCCCCCCGGAGCAACCTGGAGTTAAGTGCCTTACTCAAGGACACAATGGTGGTGGCCGTGGGGTTTGAACCAGCAACCTTCTGATTAGCAGCCCTGTGCTCTAGCCACCACGCCACCACAGATAAATAAAGTCCTCTCTTAACAGTGAATAGTGTGGAGGCCTTTCTAATGTGTTCTATGTTCTACCATAACAGTATGAAAACATTCTATTAAAATACAAAGCTCTGGAGCAGAGCACATGTTCAGAGAACAAGTTGCTATGTCTACTAAAATACCATGAAAGTCACCTCGGTTTTTGGGAACAAAAATTAAGGTTATCCGCTTACTCTGAGTAAATTGTAAGTCGCTAACAGAGGTGGGTAGAGTAGCCAAAAACTGTACTCAAGTAAAAGTAAAATTACTTAAAAAAAATAATTACTCAAGTAGAAATAAAAGTACTAACATAAATAATTACTTAAGTAAGAAAGTTTCCAATTTTAAAGAGTACTCATGTAGTGAGTAACTGGTTACTTTCACAAATTACATAATGGACGTTAACTCCCCTATATTCCATTACATAATACATATTTAACATGTGTTACAGAATTATTGTTATTATTATTATTATTATTATTATTATTATTATTATTATTATTATTATTAATGGAAATTCTGTCATCATTCACTATCGTGTTGTTCCAAACCATATGACTTTCTTCCATACAACACAAAAAGTAGATATTAGACAGAATGTTAGCCTTAGTCACCAGTTACTTTCAGTGAATATCTTTTTTTCTCCATATTTTGAAAGTGAATGGTGACTGAGACTGTCAGTCTCTAATATTCTGTCTAACATCTTTTGTGTTCCACGGAATACAGAAGGTCACACAGGTTTGGAACTACATGAGGGTAGGGAAATTATGACAGAATATTACATTACGGCTGAGCTATCACTTTAAAGGGATAGTTCACCCAAAATTGAAAATTCTCTCATCATTTACGCACTCTCATGCCATCTCAGATATGTATGACTTCCTTTCTTCTGCAGAAAACAAATGTTGATTTTTAGAAGAATATTTCACCTCTGTAGGTCCATACAATAAAATTGAATGGGTGCCAACATTTTGATGCTCCAAAAAGCAAATAAAGGAATAATAAAAGTAATCCATATGACTCCAGTAGTTAAATCCATATCTTCAGAAGTGATACGATAGGTGTGGATGAGAAACAGATCAATATTTGTAATTTTTTACTAAATTCTCCCAGCCCAGCAGGTGGTCACCAAAAGTACAAGAAAAAGAATGTGAAAGTGATCTGTTTCTCATACATACCTATCAAGTCAAGTCAAATCACATTGCTTCTAAAGATAATGATTTAACCACTGGAGTCTTATGGATTACTTTTATGCTGACATATGTGGTTTTGATTAGCTTTAAAATGTTGGTACCCATTCACTTGAATTGTATGGACCAAACAGAGCTTAGAAATTCTTCAAAAATCTTAATTTGTATTTAGCAGATGAAAAAGTAATTTACATGTGTGATGGCATGAGTAAATAATGAGAATTAATAGGGCTCTTGTTAGATCTCGATGAATTTGTCAATAACAGGAGAGGTTTGGAAACCTTTCTAGTAATTATTATGGTGAAAATGTGAGCACAAGTGGGCGAGAGAGTGTTGCCAGTTTACTGCTTCATTCACTCCTGCAATGTTTTATTTCATGCTGAATGTATTAAATTACTTTTTGACAAATCATTACTTGATTAAAATAACGTCATGGTTACTGTTGTAACCTCCGTTCCCTGATGGAGGGAATGAGACGTAGTGTTGATTGTAGTGATACAAGGGATCTTCCATGGGAGCCTCACGTACCTCTGAACTTGAGAAAAGGCCAATGTGAAATTGGCACACAGAATTTTCATGTCCCGCCCCCAGACATAAGGGTATAAAGGGAGTGGACGTGTGTCTGTCAGTCAGGTTTGTGCACTGAGGAGCCGAGAATAAGGTACGGTGCATTACAGTGGTAGGAATAGTGCCATGGCAAGGGAGACACAAATTCGTGTTCCCTCCATCAGGGAATGGAGGTTACAACAGTACCCATGACGTTCCCCTTCTGTCACTCAACGTTTTGTCGATTGCAGTGAACACAAGAGGTCTCGTTTAAAAAAATGCCATGCACTAAACCGTGTTACGTGAACTGCTGAGACAGGTGCAAGCTGGCTGTTGCGTGCTAGAAGCAGCTGTGTCAGCTGCATGTAACCCTCCCCAACGCCCCCAATAAAAGGTGTCATATACCGCTCTTAGGTTCCCAGTACCTGCACGGGAACAGGTGTCATGACTAGCATGGGAGCAAGCCCGGCAGCCGCGGCCTTTTCTCTCTCTATGTCACTCGCATAGGGTGTGAAGCGGCTGGGGCTATCTTAGCGCTATGAAATACATTGTGGAAGGCGGTCTTTCCTGGTCCAATTCTTTCAGGGGGAAAAGACCCTGCGGAGGCCACATCCTGCACAGACTAGGGGGAGGTAACGTGAAAAATACACCACGAGGGTTGTGAAGCCGTACGTGGGAAGGGCGCAGTGGTAGGTCCAACCTGATGAGGGAGGAGCTCTACAAGCATGGCGACCGGGGGCAGTGAGACTGCCCAAGGGAGACGCGGGTCCATCGACAGGGGGTCCGTAGCGTGGAAAATACATCACGGGAGTTTGCCTGAGGAGGAAATTAAGCCCACGGAGCCCAACCCCAGTACAGAGCACCTGTGGCTCGTAGTGGGTCTGGACGCGATTTCGCATGCCAGAAGGCTATGGAGGAGAACATCCAGGAAACAACGCTTAGTGGCTAACCTGTGAGAGAAGGCGCACTGGATCAACTTGGTGAAGGGTGTTGTGTGCAAGCGGAACACCCGGTCAGTTGTGCCACGTTACCGAGTTCTACCGGTTCGGACCTGACAAAACACGGGATGAGACTCAACCATGGGATTGTAAAATCTCACAAAGTTATTGGGTTTTGCCAAGCCCGCTGCTCTGCAGATGTCTGGTAGGGAGATGCCAATGGCCAGTGCCCATGAGGATGCGACACTTCTTGTCGAGTGTGCTCGGACCCGCAAGAGGGCATGCATGGCCGGAGTCTGGAAGCAGACAAAGAGCTGCTCAGAAAATCCAGAGCTCTGCGTGCGGTCCAACGGTCCAAATAGATACAAAAAGCACATACTGGACACAGCAACAAGAAGGCTGGGTCTGCCTCCTCCCGGGGCAGCTTGCTTGCAGGTTCAAGACCTGGTCCCTGAAGGGGCTTGTAGGAACCTTGGACAAGTATCCTGGTCGCGGTCTCAGGATAATGTGAGTATGTGCCGGACCAAACTCCAGGCAAGTGTCGCCGACAGAGAACGCTTGTAGGTCCCCAACCCTCTTGATGGAAGCTACCACTATCAGGAGGGCCGTCTTCAAGGAGAGGGTCTTGATCTCAACTGAGTCAAGTGGCTCAAAGGGGGCTCTCTGAAGGCCCGAGAGGACCACTGAGAGATCCCAGGAGGGGAACAGGCTTGGCCGGGAGGATTCAGCATCCAGCACCCCTAAGGGACCTGATAATCAAGTCTTATTTACCCAAGGACTTGCCGTCCACTGTGTCGTGTTGGTCCGCAATAGCGGCTACATGCACATTCAAGGTGGAGGGGGACAGCCTCCCCTCCAGCGTCTCTTGCAGGAATGAGAGCACTGACTGAACTGCGCATCTCTGCGGGTCTTCAGATTGGAAAGAACACCAATTCGCGAACAATAAAATGTAAATTTGCCTGGTGGAGGGAGCTCTGGCTTGGTTGATTGTGTCACCGACTGCAGGTTGTAGATTACTCAGATCTTCCACATCCTGTCTAGGAGCCAGACGTGGAGGTTCCAGAGGTCTGGGTGCAGATTCCAGAGGGTGCCCCGTCCCTGAGAAAGAAGGTCCTTCCTCAGGGGAATTTTCCAGGGAGGTGCTGTTGCGAGGAGTGTGAGATCTGAGAACCAAGTCTGGGTGGGCCAATGAGGAGCCACCAAGGTCACTTGTTCCTTGTCCTGAGAGGGGCTTCTGTCAGTGAGTACCAGAGCAGGCAGTGAGTGTCCTGGGAGGCAAAGTGATCTACCTGTGCCATGCCGAATTGGATCCAAATCAACTGGGCCACCTGGGGGTGGAGCCTCCACTCTCTGCTGGGCGACACCTGTCGCGATAGCGCGTCCGCCGTCGTGTTGCGGTTGCCAGGGATATGAGTGGCGCACAGCGGCCTGAGTCACTGATGACTACAAAGGAGGAGATGGCGGGCGAGTTGTTACATATGACGAGAGTGCACTCCACCTTGGCGATTTATGTACGCTACCGTCGCGATGCTGTCTGAATGGATCAAGATGTACTTGCCCCAAATCAGCGGGAGAACCTCCGCAGGGCAAGGAATACAGCCAGCAACTCTAGGCAGTTGATGTGGCAACACAGCCGGGGCCTTATCCAGGAGCCAGCGGCAGAGTGCCTGTTGCAAATGGTGCCCCAAACCTGTTGAGAGGCGTCTATGGTGGACCACGACACATTTGGTCACCTGGTGTAGGAGGACTCTGGTCCGCAGAAAACAGAGGTCTGTCCAAGGGTTGAAAATCTGACAACAGGAGGGGGTAATTACCACACGGTATGTGCCACGGCGCCATGCCAATCTCGGGGCTCATGTCTGAAGCCTGTGCTGAAGCAGTATCATATACATCAACCAAGCGACGCGACCGCGGATGAGGATATCATATGCCTAGGAGCCTCTGGAATTGTTTTAGAGGATCACTGTGCCAGGCTCAAAGAGAGTGAGGCACCTGATGACTGGCTGCACGCGCTCGTTAGTGAGGCACGCTGTCATAACTCCATTTTTACGAGTGTAACTCCATGCCGAGAAAAGAGATGCTCTGAACCGGGGCGAGCTTGCTATTTTCCCAGTTGACCTGAAGCCCTAGATGGCTGAGGTGCCTAAGCACCGGATCCCTGTGAGCGCATAGTAACTCTCGAGAGTGAGCCAGGATGTGCCAGTCATCAAGGCACTTCCCTTAGTTGAGTAGCTGAGTCGGATGGTCCTGGTCAACCAGTGCGACGGGTTGGGCAGCGAAAGCCACGTGTCCAAACTCCACGCAAGGCACACTAATGGGACGATTGCTTTTGACCTGCTGGGCTTCATGGCAGGCAGGAGCAGGTAATAGTGCGTCGGGAGGCAGACGAACGTCCCGAGGCTTGGGTGCTGATAAAAGACTCAAAGCACTTACCTCCCTTCGTGCACCCGGCAGCGGGTGGGTTAGAGACTGAAGAAGATCTAGAAAGGCGTCTTCGGAACTCATCAGCACAGGCCTGACGAGGCTGAGCAGTTGCAGGTCCGGAGGCGAGGGAACTGTGTCCGGGGAGCCAGGACTGTAGAGTTTTGAAGCAGAGGTGCAGTGAAAATGACACGCACCAGCTCGATGACCCAGGGAGTGAGCAAATCGCTGTTCAATTTAGAATGTGGGTACCGCAGCCCGAAGGCGGTGCGGCAAATGAAAAAAGGATTCTCCTCCTGGCCCTCCACCGGAGAACGGAGTGGTCTTGGTACCAGCTCTGGAGCGAATGTCTGACTGCCTGGGTTGCCCATCTCAGGAGCACTTAGGAGCTTTCCTGGTCCTGGAAGGGGTCCTGGAAATGGGGGGCGTACACCACCTGCGAGGTGCTCGACGCTGGGACTGAGAGCTGGGCCTGGGTTGAGGCGGAGCTAACTGCTGTTTAGTTGCAGGGGGATGCCCTCGGCGAGCGGACAGGGTGCAGGGCATGCTGGTTTGGCGATGGCGCAGCATGATGTGGGATTTCGCCTCCGTCTGCTTCACTACCAAAAAATGCTGAGCAAAGGTGCTACAGTGTCGCCGAAGAGGCCAAGCTGGGAGACGGGGGCATTGAGAAAGCGTGCCTTTTCAACTTTGCGCATCTGGACCATGTTCAGTCAGATGTGAAGCTCCTGGACCACGAGGTTGGCCATTGCCCACCCAGGTGCCTGCGCTGTGACCTTCATGGCTCTGAGAGCGAGGTCGGTGACAGAGCGCAGTTCCAGCAGCACGTTGGGGTCGGGACTACCCAGGTGCAGATCTTTGAATGCCTTGGCTTGGTGGACCTGCAGGAGAGCCATGGCATGCAGGGAGGAGGCGGCCTGTCCGGTGGCACTGTAGGCTTTCGAGGTCAGTGATGACATCAACCTACTGGCTCTGGAGCGGAGCACCATGCTGTCCCGCCAGGCGGCGGCATCACCAGCCGGGTCGTCCTCAATCCAGTGGGAAGAAGGAACAATATGGGGGAGGGGGGTGGCTGAAGTGGCTTTCTCTTGTGAGGAAAGAAAGCCGGGACCGCAACATTGCCATGGCTATGTTCTCGCACTGAGAACATGAACCATTCATAAAACGCTGCCTGTGTGTGATGTGTTTACTCTTTTATTAAGATATATATGAAAAATTACAAACAGAATGAAGATTATTGTATTACTATATTATTAAATATGAATAACAAATTAGGCCAAGTATTTTAAAAGTTCATATGAGACGTTGTTTCTGTGACAGCCCCAGAGGTCTGATGCTCGTAGTAGATGTCAGCGTCCGAATTCACTCACTAATTTAATCACTCACTGCTGAGATTTAGTGCACTAACTGCCATTTACTATATAGGAGATAGTGAATAACTGACTGAGTGAACAATTTCGGACACAGCCACTCTCTTCACCTTAAGATCTACTACCCACATATCTCTCAAGTGCACGCACCTCGCTGTGCACATGCAGAAATACTGACTGTTCGCACTTCAGTTGTCAGTCATGCTAATGGCAGAGCTAATGGCTTTTATTTACACTTAACTTGGATGTTTACATGCATTTATACAGTTAATCCACCCGATAGTTTCCAGTATCCTCGCAAGGGCATGGGGTAAATGTGTAAATACTGTTCATGACATGCAAGACACGGGACAAAGTGCACTGATATATCTGATTTAAAAATGTACACTTAAAAACTGATGTCTCAAGAGCCCTTATTTACAGAATCACCCTGAAAATGACCATCACCATGTCACAGAAACCTCAGAGTGCTGCTTTAAGTTGGAGCTTCAATTTTAATCTTGAAACATTCGCTTGACTTGGTGTTAAATTAAGGCATTGCATGACGAAACTATTCTTCTTTCACAGTGTGGAGCGAAGAAAGTGTTTCACTTTGAAGAGCTTGATGCTGCAGCAGTGATGGACTTGAGCGACGCTGTGTTAACCTCTGCTGTCGTAAAAGTCCCATCCAATAATCTCTCAATAAATTACACAATAATTAACAATAAACCCAGTAATATATGTACATAAACACCACCCACTGTAACTAAGTAAAAAATTATTTTTTCATTAGAAATGTACTTGTGTGAGAATTAAGAGTTTAAACCTACACTAAAAGTATTTGCTTTTCTTCAAAAAGTTACTCAAGTAAATGTAACGGAGTAAATGTAGCATGTTACTACCCACTTCTGGTCACTAAACTTGCTTTCTGGAACACCCCGTTCATCCAGGGTTTATTTTGTGATAATGACCTGCTAACTTTACGTTATCCCTTACTTACAGCTCAAGTGTTAAATATTTTTTGCTGATGCAATTTCAACTTCAGTGGTTATATACAGTTGAACGTGGTGTATGAAGAAAACAAGACAGCACTAAAAAGGACAACTCCAGTATTCTTTTGGCTTGTTCTCACCACTTCCATCTGGAAGAAGAGAAGAAGCTTCCAAACAAGATCTGTATGACTGAAGAACAGCTTTATATCACTGGTTACTGGTTTATTAGCACTTAATAGTACTGCCCAGTGGTTTAATCAACGTTTTATGAAGCGATCCAATCAGTTTTAATATAACTCCTTTTTAAATATAACTCCTTTTTAAATATAACTCCTTTTTAAATATAAATCCTTTTTCAATACAAATCTTTACAACAGTCTCCTTGGCAATCAGGATTTCAAGCTCGATTATGCTACCTATATTGCCATTTAGTGCTCTGCGTAGTGCACTTGATAAATGTTATCAAGCTTGAAATCATGATCGCCAAGGAGACTGCTCTGATGGCATCAGATGGCCCATTGTAAAATGTTGTTCCTGGGAGGCAGCAGATGTCCTTAGCCCCTAGCCCCACCCTCACCCTAATCCTAACCATAAGGAGCCTGTAAGGCTGAGTAGCCTGTCAGGAACAATACATGGCACCTTTCACCCATCACAAATCAGACGTTAACACAATGGTACTTTACTGTACGATTACCATATTTATGAACTATTCTGTATTTACATAGTTCTTCAAAGTAATTCAAAGAATACTGTACTACTACCATTTTAATATTCGGTTAGAATATTCACATACCATTGTATTTACTTGGTGCTTCAAGGTAATTCAAAGAATACTATGGTACCGACATTGATAAATGACTGCCATATTCATAGACCATTATTGATACAATGCTTGCAAGTAATGGTATGTGCAAAAAAACAAAACATGGTAATGCCATGGTACTTTTTTATGTGTTTTCGTGTAGGCTAAAAAGTGTTTTGTTTCATTGTTTGCAAAAACTTTGGCATTACTGTTAACATTTTAACAATTACTTTGCACTGTTACTGTGTTAGGTCATTTTACATTAAATGTAAATGCATAGCAAACTAAAGCAGGCACAAGTGCAAACCCCAGTAATCTGCAGCCAGCAGCCAGTCCTGCCAACGGATCCAGCAGACTTTATTTTTTCATTTTATTTTGTGAAATTTGGCACCTTATATAGGCTACCATTGGTTTTATTGTCACTATGAAAAGTTATAAATACTAATGTGCCTTAAAACTGTTTAAAATGAATAGCTTACCACGAAACTGCTCTGTGGGACAGGCTAAAGGTGTGAGGGGATCGTTTTAGGGGTTGTGGATACAATGATGGGGCCCCCACACTAAGTATTGCTTAGAGTCATTAAAAGGCTAGAATCGGCACAGGTAAATGTGTAGTTGCGACCCTGCTGCCCTGTATTACTTAAATCGGTTGAGTTGATTTACTGTATATGTGGACTTCATTTACTTTACGGATAATTAATGTTTAATTACTATCGCCCTTGACGCGCAGCAGCGGGAGCGGACTGCAACTGGAGTGGGCGAGGGGCGTCAACTTCAGCGGCGCGACACTTACTAGAGGAATTCATATGAACCTTCGTGTGACGCATGAAACAGACAACAAGCAACTGAAGCCGGTGGAAGCCCTCTTTTCTCTCGATGGGTAACCATCAATGGGACCCCAACATGACCCGTGAGCACACGGTCAGTAACTGGACCGCCGTGAGGAGAGACTCGGGCTTCGCGGGTCCAGTGCTCGTGCTGCTCACGCTCATGATGGTCATATTGATCGCGGTGATCGTGTGTGGAAACGCGCTGGTCATCGTCGCCTTTAAGATGGACAAGAGTTTGCGCAAACAGAGCAATTATTTCCTACTAAACCTGGCCATCTCAGACTTTCTCGTTGGTAAGTGTTCAGAGATTTTACAAATGATCTTTCTTTTGCCTAAAGTTAATTAATTATTATGAGTTCTCATAATCTCAAAGGGTTTGTGTATGTTTAATGCTGATGACGTTTTAATTATAAAGATGAAATATCTCTTATGACTTGTATTCAGTATAACAACAACAACAACTCTGAATTAAACTCTGAACAAGACTGAATTAAATTGCCATTTCAGATGAAACTTGGCTATTGAATGCTGACTGACGTATTTAATATGTTAGTTATTGTACAGAATAGTAATTTAATAATTGGCTATGTTTAGTTACATGTCAAGTCTTATACTTAATAGCTTTCAGTAAAAGTAGCCTATTCTTATACAAGCATTTTGATAAAAAAAAATGGAAAGAAAATTACTTTCTGCTGTTACATTTTTCTTTTTTAAAGAAAAAAATTGACTAAAATAAAGTTGTGTGTTTTTGTGGGCAATCTTTTGGTATATAGACCTTATTTAACTTTAAATGACTAAATGACCCCATTCATTTTCATATAAAACAAGCACATTTTATTTTATCTTCACTTCAATAAACAAACGTAATTTCAGTAATTGAAAGAGTGTCAAAACACCTGACATCTGGTGGAATAATAATAATTATAATAATTATAATAATTATACAAAATAACAAATGTGGCCAATAGATGGATCTATGCTTTGTCTGACCTCTACATTTTAAGTTAATGTTGTAACAAACTTAATTTCTAGATATTATCACAAGTAAGGCCATTGCTTGTGCTAAAATGCTACAATTTAAAATATATATCTAATTTATATATATATATATATATATATATATATATATATATATATATATATATATATATATATATATATATATATATATATATATATATTTAGACTTATATATATTAGATATATATTTTAAATTGTAACATTTTTGTCTAAACCACTTGTGTTGAAGTGTCAGATTTTGCAATGAAGCTCCAATATGCTGTCAAACCTGACCATGCTGCCAGAGTCAAATATGATAGTGTTACAAAGAATCATTATTTTGTTTCCTGTCATTTATATCAAACATCAAAATTCTAACACAAACTTTGTCACACAGGGGCCAGACTCAGCCTTCGACATGTGTGCTATATACACTGATCAACCACAACATTAAAATCACCTGCCTAATATTGTGTAGATTCCGCTTGTGCCACCAAAACAGCGCCAATTCGCATGTTTTTCTCACCACAATTTTACAGAGCGGTTACCTGAGTTACTGTACACTTTGTCAGTTCAGACCAGTCTGTTCATTCTCTGTTGACCTCTCTCATCAACAAGGCGTTTCCATCTGCAGAACTGCCCTTTACTGGATGTTATTTTTTGGCAACATTCAGAGTAAATACTAGAGGCTGTTGAACTGTTGTGTGAAAATCCCAGGAGATCAGCAGTTACAGAAATGCTCAAACCAGCCTGTCTGGCATGAGGAGGACCTATACAATATTAGGCAGGTGTTTTTTATGTTGCGACTGATCAGTGTATATAGACGGGTTTGTCTACGCTCATGAGGTCCAAATGTCCTCATCAGTTAAAAAAAAAAAAGCTCAGATGATGTTGATCTTCAAATCTAGTGATGTGAACATGTTTGTGTGATGATTAGGTTTAGGTTTTGGGGTAGAGTTTGGAAACAGAAAATATAGTTAGCCTGATATGAAATCAATGGAAGTCAATGAAAGATCACTAATATAATCAAACAAACCTGTATGTGTGTGTGGGTGTGTGCATACATGCGTGTGTTTTCTGCATTGTGTCTGATTTATTGATTTTTATTTGACAAATTTAAAAAGAAATCTCGCTATTTTAGTGTTTCCAATTCATTTTCTTTGGTGGATAAATTTTTCCCAAAACACCACAAGGGTTTAGATAGCTAGTGAAGGAAAAGGTTACCAATTTTATCAAATAAAAAAAATCGAGTGGGTCAAAAATGACCTGAACACCACATGAGGGTTTTAAACACTTTATGTCACATCTGTTCATGTGTGCATGTAGCGATTGAAATTGATACACTGCATTGAAAGTGCTTAATAAAATCAACACATACACACAGGGCATTTGGTCTCTGATTTAAATGTAGCTTCTAAATCAATGCACAAATAAATGCCAAACTCTGTACTTGCACCTGCATCGAACATGTTTTCACCTGTGCATCTCTTCTCTAAAAACACATTGCAAACATATATATATATATATATATATATATATATATATATATATATATATATATAGTAAATTGTGTTAATGATCATGCACAGTATTTTTAATACCACAACCCTCAAACATTTGAACAGTAATTTTACATACATTTTTGTGGCTTTTGAAATGTCTGATGAAAATCGAGGTTGTGGTGGTTGTATCGGATATATTTGCGTTGCATATTCTCATCCTTTTTTATTCACACGGTCCAATTCAAAATCTTTATATCCAAAGGAGATTATTTTCGGACAATCTGGACAATCATCTGTTATTTTGGAGCATTGTGAGCCACAATGTTTTTTCAGTTGTTGCTGTTGTAATTCTTTAACAATAACTGTGCGTTATCTGCGTATATGCAGATCAGTGGTGCTGGTGGGCTTATGTTTTTGCATATGAATTAATAGATGTCTGCAATATTTTTAAACAAATTTCATTACTGTTTAAGTTATAGAAAATACAAATAATAAAAAACATTCAAGTCATTGTCGAGTCATGCAGTTCAAGTCTCGAATCACTGGTTCTCAAGTCAGCGTCATGTCATTCTCTTCATTTGTCAAGCAACTCACAAGTCTAAATTTGTAACTCGAGTTCCCCACCTCTGATTAACAGTTTTTTCTGAAGTTTAAATATTTCATAATTTATAATTGCCTTTAAATATTAATGTATTTACACATTTATTACACTTACTAAATTACTACATTTTGTTAAATGGCTGGTTATATACGAGATTTACATTGAGTTTACATCAATATGGATAACAAGCACTGAAATGGTACTGTCTCTTTAAGAGAACTGACCGATTGGCAAGCAAATGTTTACAGTTGAATGAGTGCAGCACAAAATTGACTAGAGTGAAGTTAAATGGTGGTTTTTCCCCTCATCTGTGCAATGTATGTCGGTGTGGATCTCGTCTTTGTACACAAAATACACAGAAAGTTACAAAAGAAAACTTTTACTTGCATAATGTGTATTGACTTGCTTTTACATATATTTACTGAACACATTCTCAAATTCAAATCTGCAAGCGCTTGAGTTTTGCAACACTTTTACCTTCTAACATACATCCTACAGAAGCAGGGCTGGACATTTATAGCCATGCTGTAAAACTGAGAATTTTGTGAAAACAGACAGTGGAAAAGTTTAAGCAAAATCAGAGTTGACGTTGTTAAATGCTTTGTAAAAGTAATTCTGGCAAATCGCGGTTCAACTAAAGCAATGGTGACATCGTAATCTCGACACCAAAGGACCCACTGCAGCTAAATAAGGTAAATTTCCTTCAGAGTGCAAACTTATGGGACACAACACGCAGTAAAAGATGAGGATGAATCCAGCTTCTTAATCACCAGCTTCTTATTCAGTTAAGGATCGCGGTAATTAAGTTCTTCACCACTACAGAGCTCAATCACTGGAGAGTAAAATCTGAATATTGTCTAGCCAGTGACTAATAATAGACATATTTTAGTCACATAGCATGAAATTCAGTAGCATATGGTCCTTTACTTGCAATGTAGAGGGATGTTGGACATGTTAAAAAAATTGTTCCCCCAAAAATAACTTTGAGATAATTGCACCTCATCTGTGATAAACCAGTCAGTCAGACGCATGGTGGGCTGCTAAGAAATATCTTGAGGGCTTGAGCATTAAAACCCTGCAACTGCATACAGTATGAGAATTTCTGCGTCTTCTCACCACCAATGATCTTTCTGGAGAACTTTTGCCTCCTATCTTATTCTACTCTTTTTTTGGTGTTCAAACAACTTTCAACGTGTAGCACAAATGCTTGCAATTCACCATAATTACCGCCAGAGTTCTAGAGATCTGACTGGGATATTGGTGAAAACATATACTTTATCAATATAAGATTTTCTAGCCAGTGTTGCCTGCAGGTCCTCTCAACACGGTATAGTCTGATTCATATTAGTAAAGTGGTTTGTTCAGACTGTTTAAGTAAATGAACAGATTCAATAACTTTTCTGTAGTTTGAGTCATGCTTGGTGTTTTTGGTATTATTTTAATAGCGAAATATTTAGATAAATGCTGTTTTCCATTTCAATCTATGTTTTTTCAGTTGTTGCTGTTGTAATTCTTAAACAATATCTTTGTTATTTAAAAAACCCTTGAAAACCCTTGAAAAGCCATGAAAAATAAGGGCTCTGATTCAATTCTAAATTATATAATTGTATAGTCATATTCATGCTGTTTATCATACAATTTCCTTTAGTTAAGGAATTTTGGTTTGCAGACAAGTTTGAACAGTTATGCAAATAAGAGTGCTATCAAAATATGCCTACATGGTCTAGGACTCATCAGCAGAAATGTCTTGGGTTACTTAAATGTAACCCCTGTTCCCTGAAAAAGTGGAACTAGATGCTGCGCTGATTTAGCGCTTTTGGAAAGTCTTTAGGAGTGACCAGTTGTTAATATGTGTGCAACATGTCAATGAAATTGACTAGAATTTATAGCCTCCACTGGTGACATCATCAGGATGTGCCAGTAAAGGAGCTATAAATAGATGCACCACAGGTGCATCGTCAGGTATTTTGTCTGAAGAGCAGTCCTGGGGCATCCTCAGTGTGACAATGAAGCGCAGCATCTCGTTCCGCTTTTTCAGGGAACAGGGGTTACAGTTAAGTAACCCGAGACGTTCCCTATCAAAAGTTACACTTTGATGCTGCGCTGATATAGCGCTTTGGGAATGAGAATACCCACGCCGCCGCACTGCGGATGTCTGGACCCCTTACGGTTGTGTAGTTGTGCTCACAAGAGTGCGAGAGGTCTCAGACATGAGCTTGTGATGTTGACTCAAGGACATAAGAGCCCGGAGTGGCATGAACATCCAACTATAAAATCTTATTATTATGGGTGGAGAGGACCAGGCTGTCGCATTACAAACATGCTGCAGAGGGACACCTCTAGACAAGGCTTTAGAGGAGATGACCCCTCTGGTAGAGTGAGCCCTGATCCCTACTGGCGAAGCTTGACTGCGTACATTGTAGGCCAGGGCAATAGCATCCCTCACCCAATGCGACATTGTCTGCTTGGTGGCAGCTGCCCCCATGATACGGCCCCAATGACAAACTAATAGTTGCCCTGATTTATGCCCTGAATTAAGACTTTCCTGATCCGGTGTTGTAAATGGCAGGGAACAGAAGGCTTCAAGAGTGACCGGATGTATGGCCGAGAAAGGAACCTTAGGCAGGTAGTCAGGATGAGGGTGCAATATTGCTTAAGCCATTCCTGGGGCAAAATCTAAGCAGGATGGCAAGACAGACAGAGCCTGCAAATCCCCATTTCTTTTTAGAGAAGTAACCGCCATAAGAAAAACCATCTTGAGAGTCAGAAGTTTATCAGACGCTAACTCTAGAGGTTCAAAGGGGGTCTCAACCAGAACCTCAAGGACTATTGTTAAGTCCCATGAAATGATCCTGGTCCTAGCAGGAGGTCTAAATTGCATGGCTCCATGAACAAAGTGAGGAAGCAGAGGATGTTTCCCTAATGGCTTCCCATCAATCAAGACGTGGCAAGCCGATAGAGGTGCCACATAAACCCTGAGAGTGCCTGCTGATAATTTTTCCTGCAGAAAATACAGAACTGAAGCAATCTGGAAGTTAACTGGATCTGCATTATGTGCACTGCACCATCTTTCAAAGACACCCCATTTATTGGCATAAATTCTTCTAGTAGAGGGAGCCCTAGCCCTTTGAATGGTCTTGATAACTTCAGGTGAAAGCCCAGTGTCCCTCAGTTGGTACCCTTCAGGTGCCAAACATGAAGGTTCCACAAATCGGGCCGGGGATGAAATATTGTCCCCTGCGCCTGAGACAGAAGGTCTCTCCTGTCCGGAATCGCCCAAGGCGAGCCGTCGAGGAGAGACATTATCTCCGAGAACCATACCCTGTTTGGCCAATGCGCCACATTAGTAAGAGGCAGGACCCTTGCTGGCAAACTGTGGCCAAGACTCCCGGGAGCAGAGAATCCGGAGGAAAGGCATACAGGCACATTCTGGGCCATGTATGTGCCATTGCGTCCAGACGCAGGGGGGCTGGGTGACTCAGAGAGAAGTAGAGGGGACATTGCGCTGTTTGTTGGGAGGCGAAGAGGTCCACTTCTGCTCTGTAAAATCTCAACTAGATTTGTTCCACTACCTCGGGGTGGAGTTTCCACTACCTCTGGGTGGAGTTATTTTATCTTTAAATACTGGACGATCCTGTTTTTTAAAGGACAGGTGGCAACCCTAGTTACCAGGGGGCATCCACATGCATTTCAAATACACGTTAAAAGCAAATAGTATACCTTACTATAAAAATAATTGTAATTTGACTTGGTTTTAACCGCAATGTTGTGTTTACTATAGGTATTCAACTTGTTAATATATTAAAACAAATTGCTGGCAGAATTAACAGAATTTAAGTAAAATTACTCAAAATGTCTAAGTGGAACTATTTTATTTGCAAAATTAAAGCATCAAAGGCTGATATGTGATGATAATACACTTCGAATCGCTTTTATGTCTTTATATTGAATAATAAATTGATTTACCTTAAAGTCAACATAGTGAACAATCAATAAGAGTTTGGATGCTGGTCCAGTGGTTAGTCCAACCAGCAGTACTTATTGAGGAGCACGTAAAATGCACTCTTCTGAAAGATCATCTTTTGCAGTGTCATTTGTAGTCATAAATATACAACATTGTCATGCAAATAACCATTGAAAAGTAAAGACTGCTGTTATAACAATTTAAATAAAAATATAGATATCGCAGGCGATTTGAACCGAGGTCGATATGCATGGTTAATGGACATGCTACGAGTAGACCAATGGGTAGTTGTTTTTTATTTATAATTTAAGTGTATAGGCCAATTATTAACACATTTCAGCCTATGATGAATTTACTTTAGCAAATAAAATAATTCCACTTGCAATTTACTGCTCTTGCAAGTGTAATCGGCAGTTCCCATTCAAACAAATGTCCCACATTAACATAGATAACCCTGTTACCCTGTAATGTCATTAAAATCGCTCTTAAACTGTGTCAAATTCATTAGAACAGACATAAATTAAACAAAGCGGGTTAATGATACCAGCATTTTTTTTATAATTTGCAAAATGTATTTTCTTTGCTCCTTGGCAGTTCAAATTGAATGCATGTGCTGAAAAGGTGATGAAAAAGTACAATTATTCCTGCATCCCCAGTTAACATGATCCCCAGTTGATCCATAACAACAGCTGGGACAGCGTCCCTGTGATCAAGACACTTGAATCATCTCTTTAACATGCTGAGGTGCAATTGACTACACATGTCTGTACTTCTCCATCATTTGATGAATTATTGCTGATATGATCAATAGAAATACCAAGAAAATGTAAAGGAGCTTGTTATTAAAACAGGTGCTACATCTGTGGTGTTGGTTCACAAAAGCCGACACAGAGCAGAAAAATGTAATCTGAAACTGTGTTGCTCGACGATAATAACTGGTGGCAATTCAAACAAGCTGTATTACCATATCAAAATTAAGCACACAAAAGAATAATATGAAAGCCAAATGAGGTGCTCCACGTTAATTCTGGTGAAGTTGGGGGATGTTGGAGTTGGTAGGTGAAAGGATTAATTTGTTTTGTGATAGTGAAGGGACCAATGTAATGAGGACTTTTTGCATGGCAGGCACAGCTAGATGTCCTTTGTGGAGAGCCAAACCTTCTGCCTGGGCTGGGAAATGGGAGTAGATGATCTCCAGGCATCAGCAAGGATCTTCTGGCGGTGCACAGCTCTCTGCAGGAAATGGAGGGCTAAGTCCTAGACCCTCTCGTTCTCTCTAAACCAATGGTTGACTTCTGGGATTTCAGATGGTTCTCCGGACCAAGGGAAAAGTGGAGGTTGGTAGCCGTTGGTATGCACTGGAAGGGTGTTAGGTTGGTGGAGGGTTGAATTCTGTAAGGAATTCTGTGCAAACTCGGCCCAGGTCAGGAAACAACTCCAACGGTTCTGGCGGTGATGACAGAAGGTACAGAGGAAACAGCTGATCTCCTGAATCTTCCTCTACATCTGCCTGTTGCTCTGAGGATGATACCCGGAAGAGAGGCTAATGGTCACTCCTATGACAGAAAAGAAAGCCCTCCAGACTCTGGAGATGATCTGGGGACCTCTGTCTGAGACGATATCTTCTGGAATCCAATAGTTTCTGAACACAAGGTTGACGAGTGCTTCAGTGGTTTCTTGGGTGGTGGGAAGACCTTTGAGGGGTATCAACTTTGGAGAAGCGGTCAACACAAAAACACAGGTGAATCCCTCAGAGGATGGCAGGTTCATGATAAAGTCGACTTCGAGGTGTGACCAGGGTCGGTGTGGGATGGGTAGTGGAAGGAGATTGCTAACCGGCAGTTGTCATGGGGTTCTAGACATGGCACATTCCAGGCATCCCTGGACAAACCTTTTGATATCTTTGTCCATGCGCGGCAACCAGTTCCGGTCCTGGATAAGAGAGAAGGTCTTATTGGTCCCAGGGTGACCAGTGCCCAAGGAGGAGTGGATGGAGTCGATGAGTGATAAACGTTGTGAGGAGGGTACAAAGGTCTTGTTGGTGGGACAGCCCAGTGGAGCAGGTGCAGTGGCTGTGGCTTCAGTGATTCTATCGTCCAGGGACCACTGGATAGGGCTTACAATTAAGTGAGGAGGAAGGATGGTGTCCGACTTCTTTGGGCTTTCCTCTGGAGCATAAATACGGGAATGGGCATCGGCCTTGATGTTCTTGTCCCCCGGAAGATAGAAGATGGTGAAACTGAAACTTATGAAGAAGAGGGCCCATCTTGCCTGGTGAGGATTTAGACGACGAGCCTCCCAGAGGTACTCCAAGGTTCTTGTGGTCAGTTAGTACCAGGAATTTGTGTTTGGCCCCCTCTAGCCAATGCCGCCACTCTTCCAGGGCCAATTTGACAGCCAAGAGCTCCCTGTTTCCGATGTCATAATTTTGCTCCGCCGGGGAGAGTTTTCTAGAGAAGGCGGCACATAGATGGAGCTTAGATGGTTTCCCCTGCTACTGAGAAAGGATGTCTCCTATGCCATTAGTGGAGGCATCCACTTCCACCACAAAAGGCCTTCTAGGATCGTGGTGGATGAGAAGTGGAGCCATGGTGAAGGCCTCCTTCAGATGTTGGAAGGCGTAGGACACCTCGGAGTTCCAGGTCAGAGACTTAGATTTGGATCAGAGAAGAGAGTTTAAGGGAGATGTGAGAGAGCTGTATTCCTGATGAAGTGGTGATAGAAGTTGGCAAAACCCCAGTGGCAAAGCACTGGAGGTCTTTGATTGTAGTAGGAATGGGCCAGGATCGCACAGCCTCTAACTTCCCCTCTTCCATTTGGATACCCTCAGGACTGATCTGGTAACCTAGGAACTGGAGGGACGACTGATGAAAAGAACACTTCTCAGCCTTGAGGTACAGGTGGTATTCCCTCAGGATTTCTCAGTGACGCCATCTGACCAGCTTAAATACGGGACACATTATTTTATCTTTAAATACGGAGTGGTCTTTAAATATGGAGAGGTGGTGGTGTAGTGGTCTAAAGCACATAACTGGTAATCAGAAGGTTGCTGGTTCGATCCCCACAGCCACCACCATTGTGTCCTTGAGCAAGGCACTTAACAGGTTGCTCTGGGGGGATTGTCCCTGTAATAAGGGCTCTGTAAGTTGCTTTGGATAAAAGCGTCTGCCAAATGCATAAATGTACTGGACGATTCCCATTTTTTATGGGACAGGTGGCAACCTAAGTGTTTACTATAGGTTTTCAAGTTGTTAATATATTAAAACAAATCGCTGTCAGAATTAACAGAATTTAAGTAAAATTACTCAAAATGACTAAGTGGAACTATTTTATTAAAGAATCAAAGTTAAATAAAATTAAAGAATCAAAGGCTGATATGTGATGATAATACACTTCGAATCGCTTTTATTTCTTTATATTGAATAATGAATTGATTTACGGGACAGGTGGCAACCTTTGCCTGATAGAAAAGTGTCAAACTTTGTAGAGCAGTACTTCAGGCAGAATATTCCACCTGTCACAAACTTCAGAAAATTGTGCATCATGCATTAGAATGAGAACACAATTTTTTCTTGGCTTAAAAGATACAAGAACTAAATCAATGTGGAACATTGTGTCTCAAAAGGAGGACAATGTGGCACCCAATGTGCTACTTAAAGAAATAATTCACCCTCATGCCAGCCCAGATGTATATGACTTTCTTTCTTCAGAACACAAATTAAGATTAAATAATGAGAGAATTTAAATTTTTGTGTGGATTATGTCCGAATTGTGTCCTTTAATGCCCGATGTGGCCCCTGTATCAAACAACTGCTCTACTGCCTCTATTGTGCCAAGTGACCCTGCTTATTTGTGTTTTGTTTTGTATTTCTTGCATTGTTTTGAACATGTTTTATGTGCAACAATAACTCTCTAAATTGGCATTAAGGGACATTTAGACTATGCACATAAACTGATTTTAAATTGTTTCATACATTATGAAATTGAAAACAAATATTTTCTCATTTCTGTAATCATGTCACCCTTTATTTTATATATTTTTTATATAACATTCATGTAGTGTTTACAGTATCATAGATAAGTGATGCATCTTAAAAGTTGGCAGTCACAAACACCTATAAAATACCTATATATTTATTTATATTTTATATTTTTTTTATTTATTATATATCTATAATATTTATTCTTTCTGGCAAACAGCCATGAAAGAGAATGTAAATTACGGTATTTGTGATACATTTTTAAATTGTAGCATAAAGTATTTATTATAATGGGGCATAGCTTTCACAACTCAGTACTCAATACTCACTACTCATGAGTACTTTTAAATGAGCTACTCTTTTACTCTTACTTAAGTAGTTTTAGGACAGGTACTTTTACTCTACTCAAACTACATTTTTTAAGAAGTAACAGTACCTTTACTTGAGTATTATTTTTCAGTACCCTTTCCACCCCTGGAATCAAAATAGAAAGCCAAAGAAAATGAAGTCCATTCCATAGCCCATTCATCGAAGGTTTAAAAAACAGTATATACTGTATAGTTGAGAAGATAAGTTTGCATTCCCTTTTGTCTCATAAATATTCACACCTCTTTCATAATTTACAAGAGATAAAATATTTGTATTTATTTATTTATTACTGCTCTTCAGAATCTACATTTCATATATGTATTTACATAAAGTATAGTATGCATATTGTATAGTGTGTTGTCTTCTTGAGCAACAATGAATGTTAGCACCTTGTGTAATAGTTGTGGACAAATCCCTTAATTGTCCTATGTGTCAAAAGCTTGATTATATACACTGGCAGCCAAAAGTTTGAAATAATGTACAGATTTTGCTCTTATGGAAAAAATTGGTACTTTAATTCACCAAAGTGGCATTCAACTGATCACAATGTATAGTCAGGACATTAATAACATGAAAAATGACTATTACAATTTGAAAAAACTTAAACTACCTCAAAGAGTTCTCATCAAAAAATCATCCACGTGCAGCAATGACAGATTTACAGATCTTTGGCATTCTAGCTGTCAGTTTGTCCAGATACTCCTTTCACCCTACGCTTCCTGTAGCACTTGCCATAGATGTGACTGTCTTGTCGGGCACTTCTCACGCACTTTACAGTCTAGCTAATCCCACAAAAGCTCACCCCTGCAATATATATCGATATACATGATATGCAATCCTTGCTAATCACTGTTTTTTATCCGTATCGCTTTTTCTGAACCCAAACCAATTCCACACCATGGAGGACGCACTTTTTTTTTTTTTAACAATCTCATCTTCATCTCCTCGTTCACAGCCAGGGATTGAGGAACCAGCAGCCATTTTGCCTTCCTCCTCAATTTCTCCATCAGAATGTGTACCACGTTGTAAGAGATGGAACCTGAATATACTGCTGTGCACATTTCTTGCCACACAGTGGCGATTCCTCATAACCGCAATAGAGAAGAAAATACAAAATGTTTACCTGTTGTCAAGTATCTACAGGTTTATCATGCCAACCGGTATATCGCCCATCCTTATACCATAGTTAAGCAATAATAGTCACGTCTACCTGAATCGAAAAACAAATTTCATAACTCTGCTTTAAAATTAATGTAATCTACGCTTAATTTATTCCATTTGTTTTCTTGATTGTTCCTCTGGATATATAATCAGGGGTTACTCGAGCCTGCCAGACCCAGATTGATGTCACTATCCCAGCACTATGTGTTGCTGAGCGATGACTACTAAGTGCAGTCTGTGCCAACCAGTAAACAAGAAGGTGCATAGATGAACACTGTCTGTATCATTTCAGTTTACTATGATGGACTTCACAAAGGATGACCTGCTGCCATCTCCAGCCAGACAACAAGAGATACTTCACTGACCAATGCCTGCATCATCTTGGTTTTAGGATAGACTATTCAGCTAATTAACTGTTATGAACTAAAATCCAATCAAACAGCGAGTAGCACACTCTTACTCACTGCTTGCATTGCTTCTATTAAAGCTAAACTATACATGTTTTATTTTTTTGTAGAAATGTAAAAATTTCAGCCGTCTTCCAAACCATGTTTTTGCCTTACCCCAATAGAGATTATTTAGAGCTGTCGGACGGATTAGGCACGAAATCGCAGGCGAATGTCATTTGTCCTTGCGTGGTTATGTCATGTCCTTAAGTAAAGAAAGTCCGGCTGTGGTGTCGGCGCAAGTGACGCAGAAGCAGAAAGAGAGTTCAACAGCTGTTCAGCAATGGTGTGAAATCACTGTCTTCATGGGTTTTTAACTGTTTGGCTGAGATGTTTTCCTGATGTAATGCACATTGGTATGTTTTTTTATTAAGATTATTATTATTTATTTATTGCATGATGAAGACCTAATGGGCTAAATATTGCAAGCAAGTCAAGAGTAAGCCAATAAAGTATTTTTAGAGCAATAAATCAGTGTAAAGACACTTGCCATTTTTTCGTTTAGACAGATCCCCATGAATGTCTGCTCATCTAGTTTTTTTTTTAAATTGTTGAAGTAATTTTTCATGTTATTAATGTCCTGACCATTGTGATCAGTTGAATGCCACTTTGGTGAACAAAAGTACCAATTTCTTTCCATAAGAGCAAAATCTGTACATTATTCCAAACCTTTGGTCGCCAGTGTATATAATGAAACAACTAGTGTGCTTAGACTGACTTTACATTTCTGGTTGGTGTATCTCACAGGTGCCTTCTGCATACCCGTGTACATGCCCTACATTCTGACAGGGAAATGGATGCTGGGTAAAGGACTGTGCAAACTGTGGCTTGTAGTAGACTACATGCTCTGCACTGCGTCTGTCTTCAACATCGTACTTATCAGCTATGATCGCTTTCTCTCTGTTACAAAAGCGGTGAGTCTTTCATTTGATTGTATAATACTGACCAATCTATAGCAGGGAATTCTGCTTGTAGCCATGTAATGGGCTTAAAGTGGTCATAGATGTGTGTTTCTGGGATGTGATCTGGTTGAAGACTTCTAAAGATGTGATTCATGATCTGGAGAATTTCTGTGTTCCCCAACTCTTTCCCCCAGGCCAGGAACTGGTTGCATAAAACAGTTTTGGACTTGTTTTGTGGTGGTGGCGTAGTGGCTAGAGCACAGGGCTGCTAATCAGAAGGTCGCTGGTTCGAACCCCACGGCCACCACCATTGTGTCCTTGAGTAAGGCACTTAACTCCAGGTTGCTCCGGGGGGATTGTCCCTGTAATAAGGGCTCTGTAAGTCGATTTGGATAAAAGCATCTGCCAAATGCATAAATGTAAATGTTTTACAAGGTAGTTTTAAAAAGTTAAAATTGCTGGTCTTAACTTTTTTTTTTTTAGTCAGTTGCATAAAAACTTAGATCTGTCTAGGTCTGTTAGATTCAAGACCAAAATTGATTTTGGAACTGAATTGATTTTGAGGTGGACTACAAGAACGAGTGCACCCCACCCCTTAAGCACAAAAATGATCTATAGCCACATTCACAATAATCTGTAAACGTAGTGAAATATATGTTGTTGTTTTTTTCAGACAAAATATATTATTTTGGACCCAGCCTATAGCAGCCAGCCATTCAGAATGTATTTTCTGCCAGTTCTTGCAATTTTATGTACAATACATGTTATGTAGGCCATGAATGGTCTGTGGACATAGGCAACTGTCTGAACGTGTTAGTGCGTCGAACACACTAACACGTTTTCATTTGAAATGCATTGATTTTTCTACAACCCACTCTAGAACACTGTTTTCCTCCATTGGAATGTTTCAAAAATGCTCTGCATAATGGGATACGATGACAGTAGTTTTTAAACTTAAAGCAGAGGTGTATAAAATAAGTCATTTCGCAGGTTTAATATCTAGATAACTGTATACACTGCCTCTTTGGTGCTGGAAAATGTTTTTTCTTTGAGAGGCCTGTTCAGCATGAAGGACCATCCTCTTTGTGTGGATATGGCCTGAGACTAACCACCTCAGTATTTCCTTTGATTTTTGTCAGCAAATTTAAATCTCTTTAAAATCCCTTTTCTTAGATGTTTGGTGTTTTCCAAGTAGGCCTCTAGCAACTAAACCATTCATAAGAAAGTGCAATATATGCTAATTAATCAAAACCCATAACACAATTTTGATACAATGTCATAGTTTTAAACCATAATTGCTATTATGGTATATTGTGATACACAAGTCAAATCAATTTTATTTGTATAGCGTCTTTCACAACACACATTGTTTCAAAGCAGCTTTACAGAAGATCAGGCATTAACAGACGATAAAACTGTAATGTCTATAATGTCTATGAATCATCATTGTGTAGTTTGATTAAAATATGATTGTGAATTGTGTTTAAAAATAAGTAATTAAATAATACTTGTATTAATAACCCCAGTGAGCAAGCTGAAGGTGACTGTGGCAAGGAACACAAAACTCCATAAGATGTTGATTAATGGAGAAAAATAACCTTGGGAGAAACCAGACTCACTGTGGGGGATAGTTCCCCTCTAACATCATGAATGGTAAATGGTCTGCACTTATATAGCGCATTTTTCTAACCTCAGAGGTTACCAAAGCACTTTACACTGTGTGTGTGTGTGTGTGTGTGTGTGTGTGTGTGTGTGTGTGTCTCTCTCACACACACACACACACACACACACACACACACACACACACACACACACACACACACACACACACACACAAGCCACCATGCCATCAGGAGCAACTTGGGGTTCAGTGTCTTGCCCAAGGACACTTCAGCACATGGTGTCGTGTGAGCCAGGATTCAAACCACCAACCCTGCGATTAGTGGACAACCCGCTCTACCAACTGAGCCACAGCCACCCCAATGTAATGTAAATATTACTTATGTATATTTAAAGTCATGGTTTAAAATGATTACACTAAGTAAGTGTTAAGGGTCAGTGTTTAAACATTGATTTTGTTTGAACTGTAAGATTAATGACCAATGTCTTTGAAGTCCATCCTGGATTAACTGCAGAAGTTCACATAGAAGGTCTGTGTATTCCATTTCAAGATCGTAGTCCATCAATAGACCGAGGTGAAGCAGGTTGGAGTCGGCATCAGTTCATCCTCTGAACTACTCTTGTAATTTCTTTTACTGGCCATTTTCCCCCACCACCATAGAATATGTACATCCCTATTTTCTGCTATGCAATTAAAAAACAATACAACTTTTTATTTACCTATTAATTGTAATGGTTAAGAATAGACAATCCCATATTAGAGGAATTTATCTGACTATGGAGTATTTCTCTGAAACACCATCCATTCTGATCCATTCTGAATGAAGTGTTTCTGAGTTCACATAAGTTGCATTAGGTCCATTTGAGCGCTCAAGATTTGGCAGTGGACCTTCTTAACAGACTCTGATGACATGTTTCTGCCTTATTCAGCTTAAATCTAGCAAACCTTTTTAGCAAGCATATTTGCGGCAGGATGGAGGGTGGGGCCGGGTCGTGATTATACATATTGTTATATTAGGCTAATCAAGCCTCCGAGAGGGATAAAGGCCAACAGCGGAAGATGGTGTGGGAGATCGTTTTCGGACATGTCCGTCATGTGTGTGTTTTTTGTTTAAGTTTCTCATTAAACTATTATTTATATTCTCAAGCCGGTTCTCGCCTCCTCCTTTCCCATCTAAACCCCTTTAAAAATTATTTTTATAGGGCTTACATACAGTATGTAAATATTAAAGTCATTTTACACTTCTACATGTGTATATACAGTACTATGCAAAAGTTTTAGGCATTTGTGAAAAACTTTCAAAGTGAGGATTTCTTATACAAATAATTACATAAATAGTTTGCATTAATCAATTAACATCATACAAAGTCCAGTAAACATAAAAAGCTAAATCAATATTTGGTGTGAAAATGTTTGCCTTTAAAACAGCACCAATTCTCCTACTTCCACCTGGACACAGTTTTTCTTGGTTGTTGGCAGATAGGATGTTCCAAGCTTCTTGGAGAATTCGCCGCAGTTCTTTTACTTATTTAGGCTGTCTCAATTGCTTCTGTCTCTTCATGTAATCTCAGACTGACTCGATGTTCAGTGGGGGACACTGAGGGGGCCATGCCATCTGTTGCAGGGCTCATTGTTCTTCTATTCAATTTGTAAAAGGAATGTTTGGTTAAAATGTATATTTCCTATTAACACACTAAAGTAGCAGTTATAAATAACCATCTTAAGACAAATGTTTTTGTGAAACATCTCATGTGACATTTTACACAGTACTGTACATGTACTGTAAACAGCAACGTCTGTGATTTGAAACATTTCTACAGTGAACTACTTGAAACTTACAGTGGGTTAAAAATTATTATTATTATTATTAAGCATTTCGTTTTTAAGAACTGTGGAAACATGTAAATGACAGTTGTAGAGTTGAATAATGTAAAAAAATATTTTAAAAATGTAGATTTTACAGTACAACCTCTAGCGCTCAAGATCTGTCCCACCTATTTATGTGGTCACGAGCCACTACTGAATATTTCTCTAAAATATAATGAAATGTTGTACTGAGAACACCTGATTATACATTTTTTCAGCATAATTTTAACAATAGTTTACTGTAAAAGTCATTGTGCTAGATCTCTGCCTTCCCAAAGAAGGAGGAAGCAGGAATCGGGTGAATAATTTACGAAAGACTTTAAGTAGACACAGTTTCACTTGGACACAAGCTTGCACTCGCCGATGCGCACACACACACACACACACACACACACACACACACACACACACACACACACACACACACACACACACAGCTCTGTGTGTTGCTCACACTGTTGGCCACTTTAGCTGTTAACCAAATACAAATTTTTTTTTTCTGTAGCATTTTTACATTCTTTTTTCCGTTAAAATTAATATTTTTTATTTTACAGTGTAACATACCATTATAAAATAAATATATGAACCATTTTAAGTCATTTAAATGGTAAGTATATTAAAGGGATAGTTCACCCAAAAATGTAAATTCTCTCACCATTTACATGCCAGATGTGTATAACTCTCTTTCTTCAGCAGAAAACAAATTATGATTTATTAGAAGAATATTTCAGCTCTGTAGGTCCTCACAATGAAAGTGAATGGGTGCCAAAAAATTGAAGTTCCAAAAGATGTAATGGCAGCAGAGATGTGATCCATTTGACTGTGTTTTAACCTAGATCTTCAGAAGTGATGTGACAGGTGTGGGTGAGAAACAGATAACTATTTAAGTCCTTTGTTTGCTAGAACTTCTTCTCCCTGCCCAGTAGGGGGCGATATGCATGAAGAATGTGAATCACCAAAAACAGAAGAAGAAGAAAGGAGGAGAATTTATAGTAAAAAGGACTTAAATATTGTTCTGTTTCTCCCCACACCTATCAAATCAAGTGATAGTTAATGCTGACTTCTGTGAATTTTGGAGCTTTTATTTGTGAATTTTGTGATTTAGTTTTTTTTTTTTGTGTGTGTGAAATTTGACACCCATTTACTTGCGTTGTATGGGTGAAAAGAACTGAGAAATTCTTCTAAAAATCTTCAATTTACTTCTGCAGAAGAAAGAAAGTCATATACATCTGGGATGGCATGGGTGTGAGTAAATGATGAGAGAATTCTCATTTTTGGGTGAATTATTCCTTTAAGCAGAGACAGAGGTCAGCAGTGTGGCTAGGAATGCACTTCTCTTCTTAAGAAGAGAGTGTGACATGACATCTGTAAATCTAAATAAACTACAGCTAGGAATTGACCCAAACTTGAAAAATCTCATGTGACCTGGAAAGATATATATAAGAATATTTGCTTCAAAGGTTCCTCTGATGTCTGGTTGGACTCGGGTCAGAAAGCGTCCTTAAATTGTCTTGTTTTGTTTTGCTACGCAAGCTCTTAACATCAGAGCGATGATACACACATAAATAACAAACATAACATTTGCCTTTAATCTACTCGACAGCCATGTTTGATCTCACAGACTGAGGCTTCAGCTTCAATCAAAGCCAGTGAAGATAGAAACACTTGTTCTCTTTAGAACAGCCTGAACACAAAAAAACTATTTGTCTTCATTCCCTGCTGTGATGTTTTCACAGTGCTGGTTTCCTTCCGTGGACAAATGCCATACTTTACAAAATATGAAAAATTTGCACATTGAAGTCACACTTTCAAATATATGAATGCATTAGCATGTATTAAATAACAAAGAATCAAAGCAAGTGGCATTTATTTTGAAGAAAGATAGCACAAGAACACTTTCAAGGAAAACATTTCAGAAAAATGGGTTTAAAGTGTTGAAATAGCAGATAATATTCAAATTGAAGACAAAAACTTTTCAGACAATTGTTTGAAGCCTAAGTGTGTAATTCATGCACTACTAGCATCACTAAACTGAATTGCAAATAGAAACATTGTTTTTTAGTGTAGTGATTGATTATTCAGCAGTGAGACCCTTTCACTGCCTGTTGAGGGTAAAAGTTGTGTATCCAATGACGAGATTCACACAACACTTTTGCCATTGAATATGGTCTCTTTTAATAAAAGATAAACATTTAACTCTAATCATGCATTGCACGGATGATGTTAAACTGTTCGAGTCCTCTCTCGTTAACATGCGCTCATTGACAGACGCTCTTTACAGAAATGCTGGTTGTCTTAAAGAGACAGTACCGGCTTTAGCACATGTTCAACAAATCAGTGTAAATACCAGTAAACAGTACAAATTATGCAATTAAACAGTAAACATGCAACACAAAAATAATATATGCAATATAATATCATCTTTATTGATTGAATACATGGATTTGTTAACTTTTAAAAAGTTAAATATTAAAAAATTCTATATATATATATTCAGATAATTAAAATGCATTACATTCCTGTAGCAGAAGAGTTAATTATTAATAAGACAAAAAGCATCTTTAGAATACAGTGTATTATTTACTACCATATTATTGATCATAAGTCAATCATTGGCACACAGTTCACAGCAATCCATTTTGTCAATCAGTTCGAGATTAATCGGGTGTGTTGTGTCATAAACTTAAAATGTTTAGGTCACTGTGTCAAGTTCAATATAGTTTAATACTCAATCTTTAAACACATCTTGAGATCCCTTAGATTGCATTTGCGCTCCGAGTGTTTTGAACACAAGAACGTAGGTCATGTTTGTGTTGTTCTGCTACTGAAGTGTTTTCTTCACTGTATAAACTGTGTGTTGCTCATGCAGCTGAAATTTCACTTACTGCCCTCTGGAGTAAACAGGTGGTACTACAAGCTTGCGTTTCTCAGGAATCTTCCTTATTATGGTCCGTGGGAATGAATTATCGGATTAAATCGACAGCCCTAAAAATAAGATTCAAAATTAAATATGAATAAATGATTACTTATGTGAATGTGAATTAAGCACACATACACCTTAAAATGTATGATAATTTATCATCATGATCACAGTATGCATGACAATTCATTGCTAGCCAATTGTCATAATCGTGACTGCAATATGGTCTTGAGTTCTTAAGGAGTTGTGGTGTGAACAACAAAGAGTCTGAGACCTCATCAATGCAAAGAGGACCAACAAAGATACTGGGTCCTCTTTCAAGTCCACTTATATTGTGAACACCAAAAGCACTGAGATAATTTGCAGCTGGTTACCTTTTGGTCCTCTTTAACTGAACTGGGTTTGGTTCATTTAAACTATAGACTATATGTGAAACCACCCAAAGATATTTTTGGAATGAAAGGTATAGAACCCTCAGCGAAGTGAAATGAACACACAGCAAATTAACAAACAACTGTGCAATGCTGTTGGGAAATGTTCATTTGAAATACGGTTTTGGGAAGCACCTGTAACCATTTAACTATTTTGGTAATGATGGAACTTGCATTCCTAGATGGCTAATGGTGCTTTTGGGAAACACTCCACAGAGCAGTTTTTGAATTAACTCCTAGATTTCCTAACAGACTCCAGCACTGCCACTTAACCATGTGTGCGTTTTCCAGTTGTGTATCTTTGCTAGCTTGTCATGACTTGGTTTCTCAAAACCATCCTAACTACTGTATGTCACACATCCATCGTTCGAACCACGTTTGTTCAACAACATAGAGCTATCGTTAATTACATTACTCGGGGGGGTTGAGTAATATCTTCTGCAAATATTCAATTATAATTGCTCATTCACATGTACACCAGAAAGCTGCAGAAGACACAAAAGAGGCATGCAATCTGCAATGCGACAGATGCATTGCACTACAATATTGGCGCCTCCCACTATATCAGACTTCGGTGTTCCGCTGACATACTTGAGCACATACACACATGCACACTCTTCAAAAACATATTAACGCCACTTATGTTTTAACATACACACAACATCTGTGTTCTCTGAAAATAGAAGCCATGTGTGATGAAACACTTTCTCTTAACAGTCTTTAAACCCTTAAATTGCTGCACTCTCGTTTACGTGACTTTTCGGAATGCCACTTTCTGCAAAACCTCGTAATAAGCTGTTTTCTTAAATGCATGTTAATGTGGTCAATATTTTGACAGAATTAAAGATATATTTGGAAAGTTATAGAAGTCTCAGCAAAATTAAATAAATGCACGGTGGAGGGCGGGGCCGGGTCGTGACTCAACACGCCCGGTCCCGTATGAGGCTAATCAAGCCTCCTAGAGGGTTAAAGGCTGACCGCGGAGGACGTGCGTGAGAGAGAGATTGTTCATGCTCACGGGCAAGGATGAGGCGAGAAACCGGCTTGACACATGAAATCATAGTTTAATAGAGAACTCAAAAGACAAACACATAATACGACGGACATGTCCGTGAACAATCTCTCTCTCACGCACGTCCTCCGCGGTCGGCGGAGGCTTGATTAGCCTAATACGGGACCGGGCGTGTTGAGCCACAAACCGGCCCCGCCCTCCACCGTGCCATAGTGTCTTTGCTGTAAAACCAGGGTAAAAAGAAATCCTTAAAACTGGAATATGCGCCAATCGCACTCGCTCCAATGTTTACTTTTCATGGTGTTGCCAAAAGACGGATCTGTAACATAGAAAAAGAAACTTTAACCACGCCAGCTGGCCCAGATTGGCACCGAATGGTATGCTTTTGCGATGAGAACTGTTCAGCCCGATGGTGGAAAAACGGTTTATGCTTCTAACCACAGGTAATATATCTATCATGAAGACTTGCAGACTTGAGTGAAATTTAAGATGACATTTATTTGATGAATATAAAACAGAAAAGTAATGTCTCTCTTTGGCATTTTTGTCTGGCTGTCCGAAGTAGTTGTACTCGGAACTGTCATATCTTGCAGGAGATAGGAGACAGGGGCGAGGACCCTACCCCCGTGCAGGATGGGACTCAACCTGTGGTTGTGGGGTGGTGGAGGTTGCCATGTTAGCGCACTGAAACAGCAACGTGATAGATTGTGAGCAGACTTATAAAGCAACGACTTACGTGTGATTGGCTGGGAATTACCCAGCTAATGGTGCGATGATGTACAGCTGCTAGTCTTTCCACTAGAACTACGCTGCGCTTACATTTCCAAACACAGAACTGTGCAATGCTGTATGCAAATGTTCGTTGGAACTACAGTTTCGGGAAACACCAACTTTTGGTAAAAACTATGTTGTATCGATGAAACTTGCGCCATATTTGGGAAACGCACCCCAGGTTGCAATGGGTTTGTAATTACCCTTACAAAAAAATGGAAAGTTCTGGCAAAATTCGCCACTCATTATTTTGAAATGTATTCTATGTATTCTAGCTTGCTATTCACCTCAAATGTTTGTCAGAAGTTTGCCACTCTTCACCTGTAGTGGGGAATCAGCAGCAAGCCTTTGGCGACAATGATGAGTTTGCCACAACGCTCGTTTGCATGTGAAAATGAGTGGGAAATGTGCGGCAAGTTTGCGGTAACTCTAGATTTTTTATAAGGGCAGCTGTACAATTATCTACCATATTCCATTTAATATGAACTTTTGATACTTAAGGAATTTTACTGTAATTCAATCAGTTAGTCTTATGCTTTAACTGAAGAATTTGTCTCATTAGCCACTTTTAATTTTACTCATTAATTTCCATTTACTTTAACTTAAGTATAATGATTGTACTTTATACAACACGGCTATGAAGAAATTCAGTTGACTGGGATGTCAGTTTATTGGTCATAATAAAAATGATTTAAGCATAGAATGCCAATCAGAATCAAATATTCATGCCAACTAAACAAAACTACTATATTTTTTTGGTAATCCATCTGTTGTTATCTACAATGCACTGTATGTTTGTCAGTTATTAAATACTTTAAATGTAATTTTACCACAGTTTTTTTTTATTTATTTTTTTCAGGTATCTTATCGTGCAAAGCAAGGAATGACACATTTTGCCATGCTGAAGATTGCAGTAGTTTGGATTCTGGCATTTCTTCTTTATGGGCCGGCGATTTTATTCTGGGAGCAGCTGACGGGTAAGAGCCGCGTGCCGGAGGATGAGTGCTTCGCCGAGTTCTACTACACCTGGTACTTCCTGCTCTGCGCATCAGTTATTGAGTTTTTCTCACCATTTTTGTCTGTCACTTTCTTCAACATCAGCATCTACCTCAGCATCCGACAGAGGAGACTCGGCAGCAAAAAAGAATCCTGCCCTACCAGGTGCCCGGACGCTGCAACTCTGTATGGGCAGAGGATGCGTATGAGCACACGGATGGGCTGGAACTCGCTGACGCTTAAGAGGAACAGCACGGTGGATGGCGAGAAGCGCTCCGAGAGCAATGGTCTGGCGATGCGATGCGTCCAGCGCTCACGTCTGAGGCAGGATAAAAAGATTGCAAAATCTTTGGCGATAATCGTGTGTGTTTTTGCCGTTTGCTGGGCGCCGTACACGCTGTTAATGATCGTGCGGGCAGCGTGTCGTGGCGACTGTGTGTCCCATCACTGGTATGAGGTGACGTTCTGGCTGCTGTGGTTGAACTCCGCCATCAACCCGTTCCTGTACCCACTGTGCCACAGCAGCTTCCGCAGGGCATTCGTGAAGGTCCTTTGCCCACGGCAGAGCTCCACCATACCCCTCACAGAACACCCTTCCAGCACACATAGATAGTCTCTATGAGATGAGGACAGCACACTCTAAAATAAAAAGACTCTTGAAAATGCCTAACTATGTCATGTAAAATTCAGAAGTAGCAGTAGCACTCTCACACGACAAAAGAAAACGCATAAAAATCGTATGATTTGCTAAACAAATGAAACACTGTCGCAGAAAAAGGTACGTTATTTCAGACTTACTGATATCTGTCTGGTATATACAGACATTTTGTAGGTGCCATTCCATTAACAAAATTCCTTACAGCGCCTTTTAGATTTAACACGAGATTTTTGCTGCTGTGCCTTTATGAATAGAAAACGCCAGTGCCATCTGTTCTGATTGGCTAAACTAAATAAAATACAGTAATGTCTAGAAGGTATGCCTCAGTCAGGGAAAGCCTCAAGAGTGTTGTATTTGCTCAGGGTTGCCAGAACCTGGAAATATCAGGGAATATTATTCCAGGCTTGGAAAAGTCATGGAAGTTGATAAAATCTTTAAAAAATAAATAATACAATTTTTATAGTTTTCCTCTGCCTAAAAATATCTCATCAGCTAGATTTTGCTGTTGTGTAGAGTAAAACCTGCTTACACACCATAGGGATGTCTGATTTGTGATTGAATCCTTCTATATATAGTGAGTAAACTGTGAGTAAGTCTATATATAGGCCAAAACGGTTTAGTGAATTGGTATGATTCAAAATGATATAGATACACTCACAGAGCACTTTATTAGGTACACCTGTACACCTAATTATTCATGCGATTATCTAATCAGCCAATTGTGTGGCAGCAGTGCAATGCATAAAATCATGCAGATGCAGGTCAGATGCTTTAATGTTCACATCAACCATCAGAATGGGGAAAAATTAGATCCATTGATTTCGACCGTGGATTTAGATTTTTGTTGCCAGCCGGCTGGTTTGAGTATTTCTGTAACTGCTGATTTTCTGGGATTTTCACACACAAGAGTTTACTCAGAATGGTGCCAAAAGCAAAAAGAAAGATCCAGTGAGCAGCAGTTTTATGGACGGAAATGCCTTGTTGATGAGAGTAGTCAACGGAGAATGGCCAGACTTTTTGAGCTGACAGAATAGCTACAGCAAGATTACTCTGTACAGTTGTAGTGAGCAGAATAGCATCTCAGAATGCACAAAAAATCGAACCTTGAGACGGATGAGCTACAACAGTAGAAGACCACGTCAAGCACTTTATTAGGACCATAGTTTTCCTAAGAAAGTTCTCCAGAGTGTATGTATATATAGATATATATATACATACATATATATATACTGTATATATATTGTTACATATCCAGCAATTCCAAATCAAATGAAAGGTCATTTCAATGTTTAAAAAGATGGGAACCATGTTTGCTGATACTCTGTCTCCTGCCTACATAGGCAGCTGTCTTCTATGGCAGCATCGTTACTGAAATTATGCCTCATAAGAGAGCAATTTGGAACACTCTACAGAGGCGGCAGCTCTGCACATCAATCAAATAACACTCCTCATGTGCAGCGAACTGGATACTCGGCTTGTAACTGATTCAACACAGGTGATGCAATAGAAATGACGCAATCCTCTAATTAGCCTTAATATGCACTGCACACACATTTTGGGTAAAATAGTCCGTTTATATCATATGAAACTGTTATTTATTAATCATTTTCAGTATTGAATGGATTATAAGTATATTTATAATTGAAATATATCTTGCTTCGTCTGCCATCTTGGATTTATTTTTCATCATGGTGCATTCTGGGATCACCTAACTGGGAAAGGATACATCACATGCTACCTTAGAATGTGTTTGAAACGAGATATGTTAAGAGGCAGCATAATTAATATATAAACCTTTTGGAACAGCTTTCAAGTCAGGAATGTCTTAAACGGCGGCCTCTGGAGGACACTTACAAGGTTTTGGAACAGACCCTAGGTGTCATTGAGATGTAAATGTGCTGCATGTGGTCGTGAAGCCCAGTTTCAATAAATTATCTTTTTTTCACTGTAGAGGAAGTTTTGAGTTCTGAAAGTTACAGTATGTTGTACATCAAAGTCATCACAAAATATCAAGGGAAAATAGATTCCTGATATGAGCTAATGTGACCTCTTTAAAGTTAACTATATGGTAATATTGTTCAACATAAAGCTACAATAGCTTTAAATGTGCATTTTAGTCAAGACTAATTTGTATTCATCAAACAAATTTGTTATTTAATAACATGTCCAGAATTATAAGTGAATTTTGAGGTAAGCTTGTTTGTATTTAACCATTTTCTGATTATTTTACAGTAACATTTAGTGTTAACTGTACTGTCAATTAAATCAACAATAAGACCTTTTCTGAATAAAATGAGGCACACATTCTTTATACTGCAATAATAATAATAATAAGCCAAGTCAAGTAATTTAGCGTAAAGTAGCGCTTTTCACAACACGCATCGTTTAAAAGCAGCTTTACAGAAAATCATGCATTAACATGAAACAACAATAAAACTGTAATATCTTAGAGTCTTCATTGTAAATTCATTGTGTCTTCACATTTTGTATTAAAATAAATAATTAAATAATAATTGTATTTAGAAACCCAGTGAGCAAGCCTCAAGGAACACAAAACTCTGTAAGATGTTGGTTAATGGAGAAAAATAACCTTGGGGTTATCATCACTCAAAGACACATAGCAGTGGAGTCCGACACCAAGCAGGAATGGAGCTGGATCTGGCCGTCTCTGGTAACCTCGGGATATGAATCCTAAGGTTGAGACAGGGAAACAAATCTAATAATATTAATGTAGATGCCATTAAATTTTTTGCTGAGTTATAGATCATGATAAATATTTCTGGTTCCGGCAGACCTAACTAAAGCAGCCTAATTGTGAGCTGAAGGATAAATTAGGTGTATGCCTGGCTAAATAGATAAGTTTTTAGTCTAGACTTAAACTGAGTGAGTGTGTCTGCATCCCAATCAGTGTTAGAAAGACTATTGCATAGTTTAGGAGCCAAACAGGAAAAGCTATACCTCCTTTTGTAGATTTTGATATTCTAGGAACTATTAACAGGCCAGAATTTTGCGATTGTAATGAACATGATGGAATATAGCGTGGTAGAAGGTCACTTAAGTACTGTGGAGCTAGACCATTCAAATCATTGTACGTAGTTAACAAAATGTTAAAATTAATGCGAAACTTAACATGCAGCCAATGTAATGACGATAAATTGGGGCTAATATGATCATATTTCTTGATTCTAATCAGCACTCTGGCTGCTGCATTTTGAACCAATTGCAGTTTGTTTATTGAACTTGCTGGACATCCTCCCAGTGATGCGTTACAATAATCTAGACTTGAGGTCATGAACGCATGAATTTGTTTATCGGTATAAATATTTCTGAGGTGTAAGAATGCTGTTCTACATCATTGGAAATTTTAATTTCAAAGAACAGATTGGTATCAAATATAACACTAATAAGTTTATCGCTGTAGAAGACGATGTAAAAGTACATCCATCGAGAGTCAAATGAT